>JAJKFL010000011.1:33773511-34215322 GCA_021186555.1 Reticulitermes speratus | reverse complement strand
TAAGAGAAGCCAGTAAAAAACTAATGAGTGTATCAGTTGGTACTTTGTCAGCGTCGTTGCGTAGGACGCCATTTTATACACAGCAGTGCCAACAAAACCGTGCCTTGTACGTTATAACCTTCACACCGCAAAACAGTACTTTTTATTTCACAAGGTAAGGAATCCATATTATGTGACTAGGTGTCAGTATATGATCTAAGACGTTTGTAAGATTCATGTTTTCGCAGTGATGTGGATAAGGACTTAATTTGAGGTGACTTTGCATAGTCACGAAAAGAGCTATAAGCTTTGCAATATCCGATCCGTCTGTCCGTCAGTGTCGGCCCGCATGTATCAGCACGGCTCCCACTGGAAGATTTTTGTTAAATTTTATATTGGGTACTTATATGAAAATCGGTCTAGGAACCCCAAATTTGGTTAAAATCAGACGAAAGTAACGGACAATATACGAGAAGGCCTAAGTGTCTTTCATATTGTTGGCAGCGACATATGTAGCGCAACAATACAGCAGAACACATTTCTGTGCGTAAGTGGTAAAGCTTTCAATAATTATTACATTGTTCACAGCAACGTATATACTTTAATAATAAAAATAGAACGAGTTTTGCTTTCCCACTGCCACATTTACGAGAAAGCACCACAGTGTTAAAGTTACACGTACAATCTCCAAAGAAAACAAACCAATAAAACTAAAGTGTCCCGTTTCTGTACAGGTTCAGTTATCGTCAGCCATCTGGCTGCTGTTCCTGGACACCATCACGTCCCTGGAGCAGTTCTTCACAGACATCAACATTCCTTTCGACTGCCAGTTCCTGGTGGCTCAGCCACAAGGTGACCACGTCGTCGTGCTGACCGAAGTGTACCGTGTTAGCCCCACACTTCCTCTGCAGACATACCGTTTTGGTAACTGGACTGCTGGTGGCGGCCTTACCTGGCCCTCACAAGGCCTCTATAGAAGGAGGAACAATTGAATGGTCTTGTTCTCAAAGCAGGCATTATGAGTGTAAGATTCTCTTACACACATCTCCTTCTTACATTAGTCGATAAAGGAAATATCCGGTCTCTTCCTTCTTGCCATAATACTAGCTTCACATTTTCTTGAGAGTTCCTTTCCCATTTCCAGACGTCATCTGGTGTCCGCCTGAAAGACATTGTCCTGCTTTGTGCCATCAGCACGTTTCTTTGAGGTTTAACTCCCATGCACTTCTCAGTATCCACCCTGTCGACACAGCTGTACCATTGAATTAAATTTTCGTGTTTCATTTCCAAAACCCTCTCTTCTTTTTTCCTTCAGTATTTCCCACAACTATCGCCTTTCCTTTGTTATAGAATGTCTGAAAATTTTTATTAACTTTACTAACATTCAGAGCAAGTTGAAGGTAAAGCAATCCCGTTACAGGCCTGGACAGGGCCTTAGGACTCCAGGAGGTTGAGGCCCCCAGAATTTCTAGAGAACAGGCACATGAAGGGTGCAAGTTGTCTGCAGTATACACCGGCCGCCTTTAACCCCAAGAGACATCCCTACTACTCATTTCTATTAGACGCTGAGTCGAGAAGCAGGAAGGATTAAGTCATTGAAAAATTGCAATGACACCATCGGGAATCCAAACCGCGACCTTCCGGCTTGTAGCGCAGTGCCTCAACCAAGTGCGCCACCACGTAAAACAGTCATTACATACCACCTGCTCAATTACTACAAAATTAATTTTGCCCATACAGTTTATTTATATGTATAATTTGATTCTCAAAATAAGCAGGAACTTTTTCCCTAAACAGAAACACAGTGTTTCTTTTATGAATGAGGAAATAATTTTTGAATTTTATTTGAATAAACATCTAATTTTAAAGCAATGTTCACGCTGAATGAAAGTGATACGAATAGCAGTTTACATTTTAGCGTGTTCTCCAAACAAAGCACGTGAACTTATGCCCGTCAATGCCATGAAGCAAGGCGAGGGATTTAAAGTTTAGCTCCGCAAATTCTTAACCAAGGCAGTAGATGGGAGTGTGGTGCACTTCACACCCCTGCCGCTTTACCTCCGGTACACATGCAATAGAAGGCTGCATTAGCCAAAGAGCCGGTCCAAATTATTTGAAGAAGCTAAAAATCTCTTTGCCGATCCCAGTGGCCGCGCGATCTAAGGCGTGGGTTACGGCCGCTAACTTGCTGGAATTGTGGGTTCAAATCCCGCCGGGGGCATGTATGTCTGTCTGTCTCTTGTGAGTGTTGTGTGTTGTCAGATAGAGGTCTCTGCGACGAGCTGGTCACTCGTCCAGAGGAGTCCTACCGAGTGTGGTGTGTCTAAAAAGTGTGATCACGAAGCCTCGAAAAATTAGGAGGCCTAGGCCCCCTAGGGGCTGTTGAGCCATAGGAAAAAAATATATTTCCCTGACCGGTAATCGAACCACTGATCCTCTGACGTCCATCGTATAACCCAGTCAGCTAGTCAGCTAATCCGGCTCCTTCTCTCAACAAACTTGACCATCGCTATTCCAATTTCTTATGTCATAAATTATTAACTTGTAATAAGGTGACAATGAACAAATTATACTCTGCAATTTTCTCATTCAACAGCAGATAAATTTGCCGCATTTAGGGAATAACACACTTCATCGCCGTGTTTATGATTATAACAGTACGATCTATCCTAGATCAATTTAACAAACTCCGCATCTTCCTGCCCATGACTATGTAATATTCGTTTAATATTACCTTCTTTCTACTCGTAGGTTTATGTAGCAGCCTGACTGCTTCAGGTTTTCTGTCAAAGTTTTGTAAAATTTTATTAATTTATACATTGAAATATAAAACAAAAGAGCAAACATTCAGTCCATTACTGCGCCATATACAGGGCATACACAAAAGAATGGTGCGGTGTCAATATATATTCATATTGAAACCGCACCATTCTTTGTGTATGCCCTGTATAAAGAGAAAGACATTAAAACCATATTTATTCCCTGTTTATATATTCCCCCATTAGGAGAATTCGGAAAGCAATTCGTTGCGAAATATCCACCATGCCACAACACCAGAAGGATATTTTGGGGACGTTTGGAATGTGCTGCAAGAAAAGTTAATGTTTACGTAAGTTATGTGTGTACAATTAACTGTTACATTTAAATTATTATCTTCACACGAACGATATAAGATTTCTTTAAAACTTAAAGAAACAAACTGTCATATACAGCCGAATTCCGTTATAACATCATGAAACGGACTGAATATTTTGTATCGTTATAAAACGAGTGTCGTTATAACCGAGAAATTTAATATTATGGTTAACACTGACGAATTAATTGGTACCAAGAATATCTACTTAGACGAGTGTCGTATAAACAGATGTCGTTAGACCGAGAGTATAATGTATGTAACAGTGAGGATTAATTAGTACCAAGAAATCTGACGCTATAGAGAAGTCGTATAAACCGATATCGTTATAACCGGGTTCGACTGCATATTGTATGAGTTGTGGAAGATTAGAAGTTCTTCCGAAATGATGGTAGGCATGTACGAAAATGTACGGCGTCACATATTATAATATTGTAATCTTATATTTAATATATTCAAGTGTCTCGTTTCGTCTTTGCCAGGTCTCGATATCAGAGCCCTCTAGACCGATCCTTTGGCACTGACCAAGGAAATGGTTCATGGAGCGGTATGATATAGGGACGAAGTCTATATAAGCACTGCGGGACTGATCTGGGACAACCGTCGTGCCATTGTTGTGGATTTTATAGACCTATAGAACAATCAGGTAAATATTTTAACAAATTCCTCTCATCACTGTGAATAACTCAACAAGACACGCAATGTACGTATAACGTAACATTGACGAGCCTTCGCGTAACCACAGTTGCCGTGCAAAAGCAATAATTAATGAATATTATGAGTGTGTGTCTGTAGCCTTATTTATCCAGCATGCAAAGCGCATGCGCCATAATATATTGTGATCTGTGGCCTGTCTGGCTGTACCATATTTTTCCACAATATCTCATAAACGGCACGATTTTCGGAAAAATGTTATTTAACATAAAATGTGTGTTTTGATTTTCTGTACAACTTTTATCTGAAACATTTCTCATTCTAAAAAGTGTTTAGCGTGATACTATCATACGTGTACATAGGTCTTCATGTAAAGTGCCCCTAACTTCGTCACATTTTAATGAATTTTGAATTTCTTGAACATATTTTGGAAAAATAATCAAATTTCATAAAAATTCGTCCAGAGGCAGAAGAATTGTTCCATACGGACGGACGGACAGACAGGCATGACGAAGGTAACAGTAGCTTTCCGCAATTTTGCGAAGGCGCCCAAGAAGTTGCCAAGTACTGCCTATGTGTGATATTAGACTTCTCACACATGCTGCACATGCAGGTCTTCTGGGTACTTTGACGTGCGTCACGCCGATACCGGTTATGACGTAAAATATGTCACACCTTCTACATGTATTTAACTTTACCTCCCGTATTTAACACCTAAACTACAAAACCAAAATACTGGCTTATGACTGTTTTTATGACATGTCTGAATTCATGTTGCTGTTAATCCAGTGCGCACATGTTTATCCGGATGCCCGAATCTACGGACCTAGTGTGGAGCAGTCTGATAATGCCTTTCACTCCCGGCATATGGGCGACCGTCATTTTTTTGGTTGCCATTGTTACAGCATCTCAGCTGCTAACAGACAAAATATGGCGTCGGTCTGTCGATGTCGTGGAATTCGAAGAGACATCTTACGGCGTCAGTCAGTACTTATTAACCACGTTCAGCGCATTCTGCTCTCAAGGTAAAGGTTGTCTTGATATTCAGATAATTCAGCACATTACAGCTTATTTCTCAGTTTCCTGTGTTATAAATCATACTTCAGCAATAATAAGGCTGTAGAAACCGTGAAGCTTCCTCAGGTTTGACGAAGACGTCATCACACCTGTCTGGCCGCATTGTTCACCTGACCACATACGTCACAGCGGTTATAATAGTGACCAGTTACTCTGCGTCACTTCTATCCCACATCATGACGAAGGAATACAAGTTGCCGTTTAATAATTTCGAGGAATTCCTGAGCGATGGAACTTACCAGCTGGGAGTGCTGGCCAAAAGTGCTCACGTATCTTACTTCAAGGTAAAAACTTCAGTGCATTAAATCCCGTTCGTCTAGTTTATGTTATTCTGTCTTCAGTAAGGACATGATATGCTCTGCGTGATGCTAGCACCTGCCTAACATTCAACATGGTTCCACCACAACAGCAATACGACAAATAACTCCAAAATGGTCTTTCTTCAAGGCCTAAGATTCCCTCACATTCACAAGAAATCCTTTGTGTTTTTAGAATTAAAATATTCAATAAATTATTCTAGAAAAATAAGACATTCTAGCCCATCCTAAGCCAGCTAAATCTAGTCACTTTCTTTACTTAACATTCATAATTATAATATAATTACAATTATAATATAATTATTATTATTATATCCACCAATTTACGCTCTTTTCTCACAAGTAATATTTAAAAAAAATTCAGATGAAATTTTTGTATGCGTCTATCATATTTTCCTTGGATGCTACATTCCCTGCCCATCTCCCTTTATTTATTCGACAAAGTACTAAGATATTATATAAGAGTGTTAATTAAGAAGCGTAATATTATATAATTTTGTCTGTCCTTCCTATCAGTACTTCCATTGGCCACAATACACACACACACACAATATAATTATGTCGACGCAGATGACTCCTTCAAGATGCTAATCGGAACTTAACTGCTTTAGAAACTGCACTCATTTTGTTAATTTATTACTATGTTACAAGATTCTAAAGCTAGTTCCTTTCTTAAGCCTCATGAAACCAATCCACGCTCTCCCACGCCATTTCTTTAAGATCACATTTAATATAATACTCGTGTTTATGCCCAGGCCCTCCAAAAACTGTTTCCCTTCAGTTCTTCCGACCACATGTTTGTACACATTTCTAATCGCCCTCATGCGTGCTACATGTTTCGTCAATTGCATCCTAGTGATGTATTGCAAGAATACGGATTATGAAGCTTCTGATTGTCATCTTACACATCCACATTTTACTGCCCACCTCTGAGGTCCGCGTACCCCCCTCAGCACTGAGTTCTGAAACACTGTCAGTCTATCTTCTTCCCTGAATGTAAGAGATCAAATTTCAAACCTATATAAAACTAGTTCCTAGTGGCTCAGCGACAACGTGACCACATCGTCGTGCTGACCGAAGTGTACCGTGTTAACCCCACACTTCCCCTGCAGACATACCGTTTTTGTAACTTGACTGCTGGTGGCGGCCTCACCTGGCCCTCACAGGGCCTCTACAGGAGGAGGAACAAACTACAAGGTAACAAAATTCAGGCCACGGCAAGTCAAAGTTATTATTGCTAACTAATATTGTAGAGCCTGTTATTCTCTACACACCGACACCAATTTCAACGTCCTATTTCTTCGCAATTTAAAGTTACACTGCCCAAACTCCGCGCGGCGTCGCCATTTTCAGTGTTCACGCGCAAGCGCTACCCTTCCCCCCCTTGCCGCTACACACCCCCACTACCCACCATTTTAGATACGGACATCAACCCTCTATCCAACAAAATTTAAATCATTACATTATCGTTTATAGGTTACGAGATATAAGCGAGACAAATCTTGCCACTTTTTTGGTCGCTAGAGTTTTCGTAGAGACCCCCCTACACCGGACCGAATTTAAAGACGTATTCATGTCAAAACAGTAATCACGTATGCCTAAACACTGAAAGAGGGACTGTTTTTTTTCCTATGGCTCGACAGCCCTCTATGGGCCTGGGCCTCCTCGTTTCGTCGAGGTTTCATGATCACACAATTTTGAGACACACCACACTCGGTAGGACTCCTCTGGACGAGGGACCAGCTCGTCGCAGAGACCTCTACCTGACAACACACAACAATCACAAGAGACAGACATCCATGCCCCGGTGGGAATCGAACACACGATCCTAGTAAGCGAGCGCCCGCAGACCTACGCCTTAGACCGCACGGCCACTGGGATCGGCGAAAGAGGGACTGTATTAAAATAGTAATCACAGTGTGCCTAATCATTGAAACACGAACTGTAGACGAAAGAGAAATCACAGTACACCTAATCATAGAAAGCACAGAAAAAAAAACAGAAAAGAAATTTAGAGCTACATTAAATGCGCATGTGGTCAAAGGAATATAAAGAATACCAAGCATTAAAGTACACCTGCCGAAACTGTCACCATTTCAGCTGACTAATATAATTCCTCACGTTGCGCCTGTCTTGCAATGCGCTTAGGAGAATGCCACAGAACGGCCAAGTTTTATACTAGGGATAAACAAGTTTTCCAAACATTTATGATGCTCCTCAAAATTCTAGGCGCAAGAAGGGTGACGTGAAACAGATACCATACTGCAGATCTAGCTTGTAAAATTGGGTCACCCCTTCGACCTGGGACCCGGGATTTTTGAACCCCGGTTTTATATGAGAAGCGAATAGACAGGAAGTGACAAATAATGTTGACCTGGTAAAACAATGTCCCTGTATTAACAGGATGAAAATATTCTCCCCTTTGTCTAAAGACGATACAGGCACGCTAGTCTCAGTATGAAGTTACACTTGTTTCTGACCACGCAAAGAATGCATAAAGGGAGGCTACAAATTTGGATGTTATATGTAGAACTTGTTGGATCATTTAAATGCATTATACAATATTAACATATACTATTTCCTAAGTTTCCATTTTAGTAATAATCTCAAAAGTGGTTTATGTAAAATAAAAGACGCAATTGAAAATAAAATATAATTGTCTGTATTCTGGAACATGGTATCTCACGACGGACTGAAGGACAAATGTGACTGAGGTTTTTCACCATTTTCCTTAGTCACACCATGAGATGATGACCAGTTGGTCTGTAGTCACAAACATGGTCTTACACACTTCTAATACATAATACTGTATTCACTTGATTATAGGTGTACAAACACAGGTAATATTGTTTTAATATAATGTTGTATTATAGCCTTTAACAAAAACTAATTTTCCCTACAGGTTAGCTCAGCTGCGTGAGAGCGGAGTTCAGGCCAGGATCCGCCAGCAGTACATAACGTCACCCCAACCTGACACACAATCATCTTCTATCACCCTACGTAATGCGTGTTATTATGCTACGACGTATGGAAAAACGTGCTATCAGAGGTTTTATTTCCGTAGATCGTTTTGTTTGGTGGTGGATCACCCCACATATATTGTCAATACACCAAATCAACATTAATGATTTATTTATAACAAATAAAAGAATTCAGATGCGTACTTACAGTCTTTGCGGATTGCAAAATAAAATAAGAAATAGTCTAACCAAAACAGACGACTGGTTCCACAGAAGCTTTACCATCTCAAGACTTGGTGATGCCTGTCTTTACAAACCCCTCCAGATGTGGCAAGACCAAGGACTGCTGCCATCCTCGTCGAAACACAATTTTGTTGTAAAGGCCGAGACCGGAATTAGTTGCTCGTAGCTCAGAGCCAGGATGCAGTAACTACCCACTGCTAAACAGGTAAACTCTGGTCGTATCCCAAAACAGGAAAGGGAGGGGGGAGGAACGTAGCTGAAGGAACAGTCCACTTATGATTATACGGGGTGTAAGGTATAGTTTGCCGAATCTCCGTGGAGTGCCGAGCCAGCATCGGTACATCTATAGTCGTCAGTTTAGTGACAGTAGCGCCTATTTTGGTGCTGCTTGCGGCAAGAAATATAATAGGACTTCTCATACTGCTGATTGAGCGATGCATACATGGAGACGTATTCAAATACTGGCCACGTGGACGCATCCGACAGACACCCAATGAATAAAACGGAATGTATATAACAAAAGAATTCCAGAGTTTCACTTAATGCAACATACAGTCTGAACTTACATCTTAAGGGGCATTTAAACATTAAAATCCATTCTAAGCCTCAGATATTTACGGTGTCTCCTTCTTTCATTTCATCCCAAAAAAACAATTCTGTATGTATTTATTTTCTTCCGTATTTCCTTATTTATTAAAGAAGTAATTACGCGCTGCCTGCAGTTCAATTTTAATAGAGACTTTCCAACAGCAACATGTTCATTGCCGTGACACGTTACGTTGTAAAGCAATAAAGAGCAGTCGAAAATAGAAAGTAATGATATTATCAACACAAAATCAGGGTATCATATTCTAATGAGGACAACAAGCATGGCTTTATAGTAACATATCACAAGGTCAACTGTAATGTTGGGTTTGGAGCGACGTAATTTGTGTATATCTGCATTGCGTATAACTGCTGCAAGCTTTCAATTTACTTTCCTCATAAAATTTTGTATTCAATTGTAAAGAAACGCCGAAGGTTTTGATGTTGTAGGAGAAGAACCTGTCCCAAGTGGCACGCAAAGTCCGAGCCTCTTATGTTCCAAATGCAGACATACATTATTGTTGTGTTATTATTGTCTAGTGGCGCTGTGAGTGCTGATTTAGAGAAAGTGTCAAAAGTAGCAGAATTTATAGCTGATATTTATCAGCAGTTACCTCGAATTTGCATTTTCATCATAAACTGTGAGACACAGCAGCAAGGTGAGAATGAATTTTGTATTATTTATAAAAGTTGTGTGTTTTAATGAAGAAAAATATAGCCTACTTATAAAATCTTGGAGAGGAAATGTTTTAGAGTTGGTATATCTAACACGAAATATTTATTTAGAATTATATCATTTTAATTTATGAGGAGTGTACGTGTCGTGGAAATTTGAAGTTCATCGTTTTCGATCAAAACATTTTAGCTTAATGTATGCTACATTCTTTCGCAGTTCGTAGTTTATTGGAATCGCTGAAATGTCTCCTTAACGATTTCGAGAAGGGTTAATATTCAGAGCATGTGTTTTGGATGAATGAATGTTTGTGCAAAAATGGCCGAGTGTTATTGACCAAGAAAATCGAAGTACTCGGAGGAAACTTTGTCTCAATGCCACTTTGTCAACCAAAAGTCCTACATGGACTGGCCTGGGATTGAACTCGGCCCTCTTTGGCGTGATGTCGATAATTATCCTCTTGTGCCATGGCTAGGTAAGTTGGGTCTTATAGCTAAAGGCATGTAACTGTCAGCTTGTCGAATGGTCATTTAACTGTATGTGGACAAACTGCAGATGAGCCCAGCGGTTAAGTCTAAGTACGGGGTTTCACATCGTCGAGTGAGCAGATGATTTTTCCGTTTTTGTGTCCAGAAAGCTACGTGGTCCACATAGCATGTGATCGAATGTGAAAAGGATGTACTGCCCTTTGAAGTAAAACAGCCGTAACGTGCTGCTAACTCATCCGTCCATCTAGTGGACAAGGTCAAAGAAAGCCTGTACAAACACCTCAAGTACCCTATGCATAAACCCTTGGCATAGTGCTCAATTAGAAACCAGAACAAATTACCTTTGTAAACGAGCTGAACTACTGCAGTTGTGTGAATGTCATATGACAATTTGGAACATTAATATCTGAACTTCTGAATGTAGTACAATGCACTTTATATGTTTTGTAATGAATTATTCATTTCAAAAAGTTATATATACCGTTCAGGAAAAAGTATTTAAATATATAGTTTAATCGTAATAAAAATTTCATACACCGTACACAAAAATTCAAATTCTATGTAAAGTAACACTTTATTTTACAATGGAATAAAGTGAAATATATTAGAGGTGTGTGTTTAAATACGTTATTGTTTATTATTTAATTTGATCTTGTTTGTAGAACCTATTCTCTCTGTCATCATATATGTTGTATCATTAGGTAAAATTTTACAAATATTATAAATAATTCATAAGATATCGCTTCAGTGTTTAACAAAACTACTCTATATTCACTTAATAACGAACTCACGGAGCAAAATCCTTCTCGAAAAGCTCATACTTCCTCGGGGAGTCAAAAAAGTTCCCGGACCCTACACAACGCAAAATTTCATTCCCATTCACACAAGAGTCTGCAACGTGTCAGTAACCTGAGCCACATGGGTCCAGTCCATGCTCAACCACAATATATCTTGAAGATCCATTTTATTTTTATTGTTCCTTGTAGATCTAGATCTTCCAAGTGGAGCATTTGTTTAGCTTTCCCCACCAAACATGTATGTATTTCTCCTTTTCCCAATACATGCTACATGTCACGCCCATCTCATTTTATTGATTAGATCGCCCGAAAAAAATTTGGCGAACAATTCAGATCATAAAACTATTCATAGTGCAATCTCCTCCAGGACCTTTTTGGCCTGTACCTCTTAGAACCATTTCCTCAGCACCCTATTCTGAAGACCCTCTGCTTATGTTCCTCAGTCACAGAGAGAGACCATTAAAACTCCTACACAATGAGAGAAAATAATTACTTTTCTGTACATTTTAATATTCTATATTTATGAATAGCAAAGTGGAATACAAATGATTCTGAAAGAAAAATAACAGGAATTTCCTGACTTTAATCTGCTCTAAATTTCTTCATAAAATTTGTGTAATATAAAATATAGTCAACGTATTTCAGGGTTTGAAGCTACAATATTGATGCAGACATTTCGCAAGTATTTATTATATGAATATGTTCCTGTTATGGAGAAGAACATTCGGAAGTGGCACCAGAGAGAGCTGCGTCGCTCAGCGGTCAATATACGTCATACTGATGGGGAACGAAGAAACAAGAAGACATATAAATCACGTTAGATAAGTAGTGAGACATTTGTTGTTCTTCTACAGTTTCAGCGTATAAAATAACACAAGTTATGCAATTTGAGACTTTCTTATACTTCTAAAAATGAGGTCATCTCTAATAAGTATAAATTTTAAATCAGTTTTAAAATAAGGCAGTAAAATAAGGAATATATTTTCCTAATGAAATACAAACATTAATTTCATAGAAGTAAAATTCATATTATATATAACAAGTCATGCAAGCCCAGAGGGGGATTAGAGATACGACTCTACTCTTTCCTTAACCTCGGCGCTAGATGTGGGTGCGTGGTCAACGCCATGGCTTGACCACTTTAACCTCGGAATAAAGACACGGCACTCTTTTTACAGGATACTGAGTGTTTCAAAATAATAGTTTTTTAAAATAGATAAGAAAATCTTACAAATTCAAATCTAATATACACCATTTTAGCTGATTTTATTTCAGTTCTTAAGCTTCCTCTGTTCATAAAACACTGCAGTCAATATTAGTGATATTCACAAATTATTATGCTCTATTTGTTATCATAAGTAACTACAAAGTGCTGAATCCAATTTGAAAAGCTAATAACTCCTTGCATTTTAAGGGACTGGAAACATTTAATTTCTTCCAAAGAACTTACAACGTGTTTTTGTTCTAAGCCAGATCAATCCAGTCCAATCGCTCCCAACCGATTTCACTACAATCCTTTCTAATAATATTATCCCATCTAAGCCTAGGTCTACTACGAGGATTGTGACCTTCGGGTTTTCCCAACCACAAACATGTAAACAGTCCTCCTATTCCCCTTACTCACGTAGGATGGAATGGAGATCCGCGCACATACCACACCCTTCCCAAACGATTGTTTTAATCTTAACATAATAATAACATTGTCCCGTAGAATTAATTAATTAAACAAGTAATTATGCTGTAGTGGTCCTGTCACCTAATCAAGTACACTTAATTAACAAAATATTACTTTTTCTGAAACTTTCAACAAATAAATTACTTTAAAATCAAAGTGATATATAAAAAAATGAAGATTTGAATAACTTCCTACAAAAATTTATCTATATATAAATAAAAATAGTTCACAAAGCCACAATTTTTCAAAACTATGCCCTATTTTCAAAAATTAAATTCTATACAAATGAAAAAATATATATATATAAACCAAATAATTTCTTACAGACTTTCTTAGGTACAGATTCATCTAGATCCATCTGGCTGCTGTTTCCTGGACACCAACACGTCCCTGGAGTAGTTCTTCACAGACATTAACATTCCTTTCGACTGCCAGTTCCTGGTGGCTCAGCCACAAGGTGACCACGTCCTCGTGATGACCGAAGTGTACCGTGTTAGCCCCACATTTCCTCTGCAGACATATCGTTTTGGTAACTGGACTGCTGGTGGCGACCTCACCTGGCCATCACAGGGCCTCTACAGGAGGAGGAACAACCTACAAGGTCACAAAATTCAGGCCACGGCACGTCACAATATTGTAAGCGGGAACATCTTCAATATGCAAAAATATTAAATTGCCTCTGTGAACAGGTGCAAGCCAGAGAAACTTATATGAAAGGCAGAATATAAAGTTGAGTGTTCTGTATTACACGATGGTCAGCACAAATTGAATTTTAAAATTTTGAACATAATATGATGGAAGTTCCGGACAGTTCTTTTGTATCTTCATTCACACACAAATTAACTGTTCTATAATGCACTCCCAATTAAATTTAAATTTACCCGGTTATTTATTTCAAGATTCCTGTCTGTAACTTCATAAAAGAAACACAGCTTTTATCTTTTCAAATAACTGCTCTCATTCGTCGCACAAACAATTAATTATGACATGCGTTTCTGTTGTGCCCTTCAGGTTTGCAAAATAATTTGGCGGTCTTCCACGGTTTCAAAACATGTTTATCAGAATATCACATCTTGTTTATGTCCAAACGTAATTGCTTACTACACGTTACACAATAATTCTTTAGCTGTGATACTGCCTCTCATTCTCAGAACGCAGTGATGTGCCTTTACTTAAGATATTTAAAACAGTAAAGGGCTTGTACAAATCACATAAAGATCACAAACTTAGGGATATTCTTGAGCTTGTTTTAAATTGTTTACTGTATGTAGCACCTGCCTCAATGTGACGACTGTACATTTCACCCTTAGACTATATGTGTCGGTTTAGCATGATCGTTAGCAGAAAGGATAATGATATTTCTAAAGAGTCTTAAATGGATTTTTAAGTAATTGAGATTCAGTGTTTTTCCTGCTTATTCTAACTGCATATTTGAATATTATTTTGAAGAACTTAAAATATTAGACATCAAGCGAGAGAATAAAAACCGAGTATATATTTAGCATACATGGAAGAGAAGGACAAATGCATAGAGGTTCCTTTCCTGAAGCTTCAAGTTAAGGAGCCGCTATTAAGATTTACGATAAAATAGGAGAACAAATATGTTCTAAACTTTCATCCTACAATACTAAACTAATCACTAAGAAGCTAACACGAGATACAGTTACATATTAAAACTTAAATTTCCAAAACAAATCAAGAAATTAGACAAAATAATTAGAATGTAAGGCTGTTTATCATGATCCTAAGTCCCACCAATGGAAATAACACTGGTTACTGAAATAGTCTGGATGGGCGTTATACAGCTTTTTATTACTGAACGATAGGGCACGTGGTAACCATAGACATAACTAATATGTAAAGGGTTAATGAAAGTTAAGATGGACATGACTTATGATTTTTGCAAGCTGCAAAGTTAAAGAACTCAACTCATGAAATGGGCTATTCTGAAATATGGACCATATTTGAGGAGTTAATGAACATAACGTAAGTAGAAGTATTGTATTCTAATAAACATTTATTTACGATACAAACACAAAGATATTATCACATACAGAGTTGAGGGAATTATAAAAAAGGAAGCCGGCCTATCTCAGTCGGTATAGCGGCCAGCTACGGGGTGGACGGTGTGGGGTTCGAATCCCGAAAGGGAAAAGAAATTTTCCACTGCCACCGAGTATAAACCCACTTGCAGTAACAAATAATATATATATATCGCACTTGTTAAATTGAAGATAAGTCATACAGCGGATAGAAAATGACACCCCATAGAACTTGTGCACTGTGCAATAAGAAAGTGCTTGTTTACCCCCAACACAAATTTATTGATGTTAGCATTAATTAGACATATAAATAAGGCAAGATATTTTATCTAAACTTCGTTAACTTCAGGTTATCTTAATATAAGAAAAACTATAGGTATTACATTTTCATTAAAATATGTGTTGAATTCAGGCTTCCATAGCTATGTGGATGAGATCTGCGCTCTTCTGGGATAATAAGCGGCGTCGTGTGGTAATTGTTTACCGACGTTTCGAGAAAACGTATCGGTCCCATTTTCACGGGTCAAGAGTCCGAGTAGGAAAAAACTCTTGACCTGTGAAGATGGGACTGATACCTGGTCCCGAAACGTCGGTAAAGAATTACAACACGACGCCGCGTAATATCCCAGAACAGTGTAGATCTCAAAATATGTGTTAATAGACAGATATCTCATTATTACAACCTATATAGTAAATGTTGCTTGTCAATGTATTACTACAAACTGAGCAATCCCATTACACGCCTGGACAGGCCCTAGAGTTCCAGGAGGTTGAGGCTTCCTGAGTTCAAGAAAATCGGCACATAAAGGTGGTAAGGTTGTCAGCTCTACGCACCGGCCGCCTATACCCCAGGAAATACTCTTGGTACTCATTTCTGTTAGAGGCTGAGTCGACCCCAGGGCCATAGTGCGACCGAAATGATTATGTCAATGAAAAATTTCAATGACAACATCGAGAATCGAAACCGCGAATTTCTTGCTTGTAGAGCAGTGCCTCAACCAACACTACAAACAGAGAAAATTATATTTTTGTGATATATTTTTATAATGTCAAAATTTGTTTAAAAAATGTGTTTAAATTTATTATAATCTGTGTTACAACAATTAGATACTTAAAAAAATACTAAGTCCTATCATCTGTTACCAGCACTGATATTCACGAGAAGAATTCACATGTCATTTAGAACTAATTGGTTCGCACTTTAAATCATCTAACACACAAAAACTAAATATTTGGAGAATTGTAAATTTTTACATTATAATTTGTAAATATATTTAAGAACAATATTAAGTCCTGACACCTGTCAACAGCACTGTGTTCCACGAGGCGGATTCACACGGCTCGATGTCTGCTAACGGTTCTTGGAACGGAATGGTGGCGCTGGTAAGCAGTGGGGTGGCAGACATTAGTATCGGAGACTTCGCAGTGATGAAGGAGAGGTCTGAAGTTGTGTCATTCACAGATACACTACTATTTGAAAGGTAAGAATAACTGGTTAATTTATCTGTTCACATTAGATATGAACTTACTCTGTAAAGCGTTGATGTCCTCCGAACGTCCTATGTTCCTCTCTAAGTCTTTTTTGTTAATATGAGAAGAAGAATGGGACCAGCTAATTCTCCGAACTGTACTTCCGTTACTATCTGCCCCGTTATGCGTAGAAAAATATTATGACAGCTTACATGTTCTCCGAACTTCATTACACATAACGGTATATTCCCTTTATTATGTGTAAGTCCTTTGAACATAATTTTCGCTCCCTTATGTCAATATTTTTAAATGAGAGCAACACAAAGACCACCATGTTCTCCGAGCTTCATTTTTACCTCTCCATGATTAGTTTAGCCAAAAGATTTCGGTTATAACCAGGCTCTAATTCTTATAAATTCTGTCAGCCTCTACCAACAATTTCCACCACTATTCAATAAGAGTATTCGTGAATGTTGAGTTTTATGTTTTCTCAGCTATAAGAACAAAACCTGATGCTCTTTCATGACACAATAACTTACTCAACTTATTACATTCTCCATAATTTCTTCCGATACCTCGTCATGAAATAAAAGCACATCTGAAAATAGTGATATCACACATTTAGAACAACAAGAGTAAATTTTCACTTCAGGGCCAACGTGTTTATACGTCTACCCAGCAGCTCAGACATGGCATGGGATCGCTACGTCACGCCTTTCAGCTACGGCTTGTGGCTGGCCGTGGCCATTGCTGTCTGTGCCCTTAGTGTCTGTCTGGCACTCACCAACTGCGGTCATGACAGGAACCAGGGCCTGACTGTGCCAGCCGTGTTATTCTACATTCACGCGTGTTTCTGTCAGCAAGGTCAGGCCGATTAATCCTGTTGTGTCCCATTTTTACTTTCTATGTATTTTTCTGTTGCATTCCTATTATATAATCTCATTTTTCTCTTTCATTACGCTTAAGTTCATACTTTCAATTTTCCGTCTCTTCCCTTCCTCTCAATCCTTGTAAAAGTTTTGCCGACTAAATCTTTTCCCCCATTGCTCTGTCTGTGTCAACTCCCTATATTCCAGTCTTCGTTTCCCTCGAAGACGAAGATGGATAGTCCCTAGTTTATGAGCCAATGCCATGGTGTTGGGCTAGCAAATTCATACACCTGGTAGGAACATATTCATTTATTCTCATTGTCAAAGAGCAGAAGATTTTTTGCCAATGGCTTTTTATTAAATAAAACGCATAATTTCAGTTACGAGGGTAGTTATCTCATTTGCGTTCTGGCGATAAACATTCAAGCAGCCCCGCCAAATTTTAACCGGTCCTTACATGCAAACACAAGAATAATTTAAAAGATTTATTAAACCAACACATACACTGTATTCTTATAACCAAGTCAATCACCCCTACATGTGTTTCGGCGTATAACAGGCCATCTTCAGGGGGTCAAAGTGTTTTACACAGACTTTATACCTTTTGTTCAATTTTAAAATTGTACATCCACATAAAGTTAAAATTACATCTACATCCGGCTGGTTGCGTTGTGACTAGTCACAATGCAACCAGCCGGTGCAGCACAAAACGCGCAACTCGTACAACATAACACAAGAAAACTGCGACATCCTTGTGATAACTGCATACAAGTCCGAACTGCCACTAATTTATATATAACAACAGATATGTAATTTTAACCTTTTATATAAACACATTCCCTAGGATTTTACAGCTGAAAGAAACAACGCCTAAATCCTTTGGGAACTAAGATTCATTTTACCTTAATGTGGATGTACTTTTTTAAAATTGAACAAAAGATGTAATGTCTGTACAAAAATCTTTGACCCCCTGAAGATGGCCTGTTATAGGCCGAAACATATGTAGGGGTGATTGACTTGGTTATAAGAATATAGTGCATGTGTTGGTTTAATAAATCTTTTAATTGTTTAACAAAATGCACGGTGAATACAACGTGAAATAAAACAAGAATATTTTCTTTCTTTTTTAAATTGTTGAAATGACAGAAGCCGTAATGTGTCGCAGGTCAGTCGGGTGAACTCAAGAAGACATCAGGTCGGATTGTAATACTGACATCCTATATGACGTCACTGGTGTTACTGGCTGCATATTCGGCTTTCCTAATCTCCAGCCTGGCAGTGCAGCCCAGACATCTGCCCTTCAAGGACCTTCAGGACCTCTTGTATGACGGTTCCTACAAGCTAGGTGTCGTGCAGAATTCTTCCAACCTCAACATTTTCGATGTATGTCTAAGAAAACTAACAACATTTACAGTCAATATTGTGCCTCAGTCTGCTCTGATACTGCGACACTGGCAGAGATTTCAGCTTAACCTATGAGAATCACACGCTATATATATATATACATATGTGTAGTATGTATGTATATATGTATGTATGTGTATGTATGTATATATATATTTGTGTGTATGTAAGTATGTATTATGTATATATGTACTTGTGTGTGCATATGTGACTTACTTCATATAACTCTCTAAATAAGCAGCTTTCCTTCCGCTATATTTTAATCAGTACAAACCTCAATAAAGACAGTTTATACCCCAGCCCAAATTACAGCCTAATTTCACCAAAACAAAACAGCAAGATTCACACATTGTGTCAGGTTGAGCGGTTTGCCTACTGCAAAGTAACTGACTGTCATAGTGATATGATGTTTTGTTATCTTCAGCGAGCGACTGACGGGATCGGCAGAGCTGCATATGAGAAGCTGATAGCGCCCTTCATTAAAGACTTGACGAAAAGGGAATTAGATGATTTCCTTCTCACACCAATGTGTTTGATGTATTACAAAGATACATTAGTGGCCAGATTAGTTGCTATTTATTGGCTTGTACGTGAGAGGTAAAATTGGTAAGAGGAAAAGCGTTCATTATTAAGCGCTTTTGATTCCTCCATTAGGCCAAAAATGACTGAAGATATGAGTGTAATCTCTTCAGAATAAACGTTTTTGGAAGATGTAATCCCATACATGGATATTCCGAGGTGATTCTATAAGAAGTTACGCCATACCAACTGCAGGCATATAGAGTGATTACGAGCTCAAATGGCAACTAATTTTGTCACAACTTTAACTAATTCTAATGGCATTACCCAGTCTTCATGAATATAAATTCTATGCGCTGATGTTGGCAAATTTTTCATCTGAAACTCAAATATGACTTCTTTAACCCTTTAAAACATCGAGTTCTGTTTCACATAGTGTATATCAGGTATCCGAAAATTTTAAAGATCGGCAAGCCACCTCACTATTTTGGCGTGAGAATATTGACGGGAAGCAATTCCCGTACTAATGACCAACAAATATATGGTTCCACAGTATAAAATATTATCGCCAGTGATTTGTGCAACCCTGCACTGTGTATGTGTATATTTTTCTAATTCTCACATTGGACAGGTATTGTACCCATAACAAGGACCAAGATAAGCATCGATAAAGACAGTCTGCATCCCAGCTCAAATTGGAGATTCTCTGATGTGTCACTGCTTTAGCCAGATGGTCAGTTTATTTATTGTACAGCAACTGATGCACTTAATTACATACATTTTCTTTCAGCGGGCCACTGAAGGAATTGAGAGGGCTGTGTATGAAAAGATGATAGCGCCCTTCAAAGAAGACATGCCCATCTCCCATTTGCATGGTTTCAGAAGGGTTTGTGCTGATTACAAGTATGCATGCCTTGGGCCTACGTCATTCAAAATATATTCACAGAAATTGTCCTGTAAGGTGATGTCGCTTCCTGAAACTTCCTACCCGATAACATTGGCCCTTATAATTTCCAAGAACAACCATTACATAGGGCTCATCAACTGGAGGTGAGATAATAATATTCATTTTTATATATCGCGTAAAGGTTAGTTTGAATTCCCCACAAAACCTCCAAGAATGAAAGACATGTATATCCATTCTTAGGCCCAAATATTAAAATTCGAGGAAAGTTCCTACACGGAGACAGATGCCTTTATAATCTCCAAGAACAACCATTACAGAGGGCTCATCAACTGGAGGTGAGATAATAATATTCTTTTCTTTATATTGCGTAAAGGTTAGTTTGAGTTCCCCACAAAACCTCCAAGAATGAAAGACATGTATATCCATTCTTAGGCCCAAATATTAAAATTCGAGGAAAGTTCCTACACGGAGACAGATGCCTTTATAATCTCCAAGAACAACCATTACAGAGGGCTCATCAACTGGAGGTGAGATAATAATATTCTTTTCTTTATATTGCGTAAACTTTAGTTTGAGTTCCCCACAAAACCTCCAAGAATGAAAGACATGTATATCATTCTTAGGCCCAAATATTAAAATTCGAGGAAAGTTCCTACACGGTGACAGATGTCTTTATAATCTCCAAGAACAACCGTTACAGAGGGCTCATCAATTGGAAGTGAAATAATAAAATACATTTTTTATAAATCTGTAAGTGATAATTTATTGTGAGTTCCCCGCAAAACCTACAAGATTGACAGACATGTATATTTATTCTTAAGCCCAAGTATTTAAATTCGAGTAAGATAGGACACGTTTCCACCAGTTTTCAACGAAATTTGCGCAATCTGAGGTCATCGAAATCTCTTAAAGAACTTTGTGTAATCCGGATTAAGGAAATGACAGAAACGTGGAATCTGTGAGTAAATGGACACTAGCGCAAAACAAAAATGCGATAAAGGTTACGATCGAAACAAAAACTTGGGCATATTAACAACTGTCAAAATCGAAATTATTTGATGGTAATTGTCAGACTAGGAACAAATATAGAAAAAAGTGTACAATTTTAGAACTTTAAGAAATAAGTAAACATTCAAATTCGAACTCTCAATATCTGTGCCAAGAACGTCTTTTACAACTGTCTTGTTTTACATAATAATATACAACTTCCAGTCAGTTTTTATCTGACCGATATGGTTTGTTACTCCTCGCCTTTAACCAAAGCGCTTCTGGCTGATCCTCTTTTCGGTTACGGTTTGTACGATAAGAGATACTACAAGATGTGACATAACATGTTAGGCATATAAAATAATGTCCCTTTTTAACAAGTAAAGGAACTTGAGACTTATCAACAGAAAATACAGAAAAGTGGGGAAAACTTAAAGTTTCAATATTGTATTTCTTGTTAAATTAAAGTAGTTGCGTGGTCAGCTGCAAGCTCCGACCCTTTAACTCCTAATGTTTCTTGTCCAGAACGTTCTATGTTCACTATATATAACTAAATAATTAATCATCAGTCGATAAAACAGAACTCAGAGTTACAAAAATGCCAACGAAAGAGGTTCACTAGGAAAGCTACTTGACTATTTTAAATCACTATACAATATTACTATAACTCATTCATGCCTACAAATCGACGCTTAATAACATTGTCACAACTGTGACTATGTCAAACTATGAATTGCAGAGATAATGGTAATTGTGTTCTGGCAATCCCGGAACATAACCTCCACCTGATAAATAGACGTGATAGAGGTATATCGATGTTTTCCTTAGCCACAACAAGTGATAAATTACAGTCACACTGTCTCCCACATCCAATAATCACAGTCCCTTATTCTTTTGATTTTATATAACTATGTATGTATTATTATAACATTTCTTTAAAACATGGCGACATATTCAAGCCTTTATATTTTTAATTTTTTTCACAGATTAGCACAGCTTCGTGAGACAGGAATTCAGGCTAGAATCCTACAACTACCCTCAGAGGAAAACAACGCAAAACCATCTACTGTAGATGTCAGCATGGTGACAGTGGCGCCAATTTTGGCAGTGCTTGCGGCCGGATATTTAATAGGAGTTTTCATACTGATGATTGAGCGATGTGTCCATGGCGACGTATTCAAATACTGGCCACTTGAAAGTGTTAGAAGGCAAACGTAAAATGAATATTGATAGCTGGTGCACAATTAACAGCACACTCAATTAAGCTTCAAGCTGCACGCACTGCGATACTATTCACATAGTACTTTGTAATTCATCTGCATCTCATTTTTCGTGATTTGACCCCTTCCACCAAAAAACGTGGCCTTCTTCCTCTCCATCACACATGCCATACAGTCTACGAAACTCATCCGAAACAGTTGAGAGAAAATCGTTTCAAACCGACAAATTGAAAAGAGAGTCTACTTGAAAGTAATAATGATAATTCTGTTAGAAATCCACTTGTCAAGACAGCAGTTCTCGCGATTCGAAACTTTAAAACTACTATTAAATTTACAATCTGATCCTATTTATTCAGAACACTTGGAGATTATATATCTCGCCTATTCATGTGGTTCCTTTCCTTCAATTCATCCCACAAACGTAATCCTGTATGCATTAGTCTTCTTTTCCGTGAGTGCCATATAATCTACAAACATTGATTTTCTCAATTAAGGGCAACTGAAGAACATTACCTTATAAGAGACGTCAAAAAAAACAATAAGTCTCTCAATTTATAAATCCTTTGCAATATTAGTATTTATTCAAATAAAAGCAACAGTCAGACATAACAAATTTTATCATTTCCTTGTGGCCTCAAATTTGACACGGAATTTCAACATTAAGCCAATTATTTATTAAATAAAAGGTTATGTATTGTCCCTAATTTAATTCTCATTCCAATAGCGCACAATTATTTCCTTGAAATTTTCGAGAAATAAAACACTCCTGAAAAAAAAGTTAATCAAACTAAAGTATCTACACGAAATTAGAATAACATATTCAGAGGAGGGCGGATGTATTATGGCATGACAAGCACAGCTCGCTAATGATCTAACACAGTTACGTGGTACTAGCAACTGAAAATGGTTGACACAAAAAGGTAATCATATAATCAATACGAAATTAAAATATCGTGATCTAATGAGGACAAGCACAGCTTTGTACAGTCCTACCACAAAGTCAAATGCAACGTTGAATGTGGAGTGAGATAGTTTCTGAATATCTGCATCGCGTGTAACTGCTACGTACTTTCAAGTTACATTTCCCCCCAAATCTTATTTTTAATGCCTCAAAAACACCAAAATTTTTGATGTAGAAGAAAAGCCGGTCCCAAACTAGACATCAAATTTCGAACGTCTGACGTTACAAATGCAGACATATATTATTGTTGTGTTACTATTTTCTAGTGGCGCTGTGAGTGCTGGTTTAGAGAAAGTGTGAAAACTAACAGAATTTATAGCTGATATTTATTAGTAGTTGCCATGAAATTGCATTTTTATCATAAAATCTCAAGCAACTTATTTGTTGAGTGGCATTTTAAACATTAAATTCCATTCTACGCCTCGGATATTTACAGTGTCTCCTTTAATTTCATCCCAAAAAAATAATTCTGTATGTATTACTCTTCTTCCCTATGTGTGCTACACATCCTGCCAATATCATGCTTACTTAATTAACGGATTTTTACTTTATATTAAAATACACGTCACCAAATTAATTAGTGATTGATATAGAATTTCTGCTGAACTATGATTATGTATTCAAGTACAAACAACATACCGACGTAACAATTTACATTCCTCGCCAGTGACCTAAAATTCGAATTGTAAATTTAGCCAGTATAGGCAAGTTTAAGCACATACATAGAGGTCATCCCGCAAAATGTCTATGCTGGCTCAGACGGGAGGCAGAGATATCGCTCATCACATAATCAACCTTGGCGCAAGATAGGTGTGAGTGTTAAAGTTTACACCCCAGCGGATTTTTGGTAAAATTCTAGGAGATACACTTCATCACATTTGATTTAGAGGTCTGAGTCACATTGAAGGTCAGTGATTTCCATTTGGAGGGCCCCTGGAGTCTCCATCACATTCACATGGAAGGGGTTAGTTACCACGTTCAGGGTCCTTTCTTGAGCGCGGAAATCTTGGAATCTCTCTTGGAACTCGGTCTGGAGCTGAGATATTGCAGCCACATATTGAGGAGCATATTCTACAGACTGCAATTTCAACATTCTTTCAAAATGATTTAAATTCTGGACTTGAAGTTGGCACTTAAAGAGTTCTAATTTCATCTGAAAAGCTTTGATGCGATTAAAAAGGACATGCACCAGTTGACCTTTTGACTGAAGCTTCAAATTTAACTTATTCAAATAGAAAAAATGTCCGTAAGAAAGGCAAAGTCGGCCAACCACTTCGGATCGTCGAACTCTGTTACTAGCTTGCCTTTTGCTGTCATGGACACTTGGATGGCAACTTTCACCTACAAAATCCTCGTGAACACTTTTTGAACGGCTTCACCGTCGCACGTCGGAGAAGTAGACAACATCGCCATGATCAGCATCCCATTCCGTCTGTAGAATATTTTGAAACTTCGCTCGGATGAAATTCACAATGTCTGTGAAAATTTTTATTGCATCATTTAAACCGAGGCATTTGGCACACAAATGTTACTGGTTAGTGATGCAATGGTAGCTGGTAAATCTGCTATTATCTATTTTTTGTTTTTTTAAGTGCTACCAATCCCGCCTTTGTTACAGCCATAGCTGGGGCTCCATCCGTTGCCAACTCTGCGAGGTTTTTCAAACAGAGTTGATATCTAGCAAGAGTTGTTTTCGTAGCTTCCAGAATGTCTGTTCCCTTCGTGGTCCCTTTCAAGGGACATAAATCCAAAATTTCTTCAAAGACCTTTAGTTCGTCGTTGATCCCACCAATAAAAACAGCCACCTCAGCTATATCGGTTAAATCCGTGCTTTCATCCAATGCTAATGAGTAAAATTCCATGCTAGCAACTTTGTTTTCAATGTCTTCCCAACATTCAATGCCAGTACTTCTACTCTCCTTGTAACAGTCATTCGAAACAAGCTTATATTTTTAGAGGCATCAGCTTTGTTTGGGTACACATCTTCAGCTGCTGCTACAAAGCACTCCTTCACAAATTCTCCATAAAAAAATGGTTTCAACATTTTGGCAAATTCTTTAGCAATGATAAAACTAGCTTTGACATAACTGTCAACATCCTCCGATACTTCCTTAAAAACTGATTGTTGCGATTTTAATGATTTTTTAGAAGGTTCAGTTTGTGTGTGCATACCTGACCATGGAGACTGGCGAACTTGGTTGAATGTTTTGTGTCATACTGTCTTTTCAAATTGTATTTCTTGACAGCGGATATTTATTCCCGACATATTAAACAAGAAATTGAAAGAGGAAGCACTAGATCGCACCCTGTGGAGAACTCGCTTTGGAAGAGGCTACGGACCTGTCGTAAGACAGACTACAGAATGAATGAATATTACACAAAGAGACTTTCCATCAGTTTCCACAAAGAAATATAAATCAGTACATTTTTTTTGAAATTGCCAGAAACTTCACTGTAAACACGTTTTTTTGCTGGTACCCGCCATTCTGAATTTACTAGTTCCTCTTACTAATTTCTCTGGTAAAAACTAGAAATAGAAAGTACACGAAAACGTAGCAGCAACACCTGTGACCGCTCGTTTAGAAGCTGAGATTTCCTGCTTAACAGATACGTGGTGCAGGATTTGCTACACTCTATAATACGCTATTATATATATATATATATATATATATATATATGTTTAAATATTTTTGGAAGCATCTTCCTGTTCGCAGGCCAAAATTAAGGGTTCGGCTGACCACAATTGGCCCGCGGGACATGGTTTGAGTACCCCTGATCTAAGGTATCCGGGCCGTCAAGTTTAAGCTGATTATTTATTAAAGAAGTAATTACGCGCTGCCTGCCGTTAAATTTTAGTAGAGACTTTCCAACAGCAACATGTTCATTGCAGTGATAAGTTACGTTGCAAAGCAATAAAAAGCAGTCGGAAATAGAAAGTAATGATACTATCAACACAAAATTAGTGTAACATGTTGTAATGAGGACAACAATCACGGCTCTATAGAGATCTATCACAAGGTCAACTGTAATGTTGGGTTTGGAGCGACGTAATGTGTGTATATCTGCATTGCGTATAACTGCTGCAAGCGTTCAGGTTACTTTCCTCACAAAATGTTGTATTCTACTGTACAGAAACGCCGAAGGTTTTGATGTTGTAAGAGGAGAACCGTTCCCAAGTGACACGCAAAGTTCCAGCCTCTTATGTTTAAAATGCAGACATATATTATTGTCGTGTTACTATTGTCTAGTGGCGCTGTGAGTGCCGGTTTAGAGAAAGTGTTAAAACAAGCAGAATTTATAGCTGATATTTATCAGCAGTTGCCACGCAGTTGCATTTTCATCATAAACTCAGAGGCACAACAGCAAGGTGAGAACGAATTTTGTTGTTATTTCCGAAAGTCATATGGAGTTAGTGAACAGAAGTTTACTTAAAAAATTATGGAGATTTCAGCATAAAGATGAATATGAATTATAATTTTTCAAATATTTATTTATACTTTTCAGGAAAAGTGTTTAAATATATAATATACTCGTAATATAAACGAATTCAATGTAAGATACCATGTTAATTTACAATTGAATAAACTGAAATATATTACAGGTCTACACTTAAGTATACTACTCTTTACCATTTATTGTACTCTTGTATCTATATCCTATTTTATTTATTTAATCACATGATTCTACCATATGTTAATATTATAACAAAACTGTGAAAAATACATCAGACATCGCATCAATGTTTTAATACGTACCTACTTTATATTCACTTATGAAATAACTAATTAAATAACCAACCAGAAACTTAACTAAGTGACTCCATAGAGAAGAATCCTTTATGAAAAGCTAATAGTTCCTCAACTGGTCAAGAAATTCCCCGGACTCCATGGAATCCACAGATTCATTAACACGTAAAAAGGAAAGGCCATTTGTTGTAACCAAAGCCAGATGAATTTTATAGCTCAAAGTTCCATTTTACTATTATCTTCCCATCTACACATAAGAATTCCAAGTGGTCGCTTTCCCTCGGGGTTCCACACCAAATCCTATATGCACTTCTCCTCTACCACATACATCCATACATCCACATGGGCCGCCCATACCATCATTCTTCATTTGATACTTCAAATAATATTTGGTGAGGTCACGAAGTTCCTCGATATGCCATCTCCTCCAGTCTCCTGTTACCTCGTACTTCTTAGTCCTATTTTCTCATCACCCTATTCTGAAGCCCCTCTGCCTATGTTCATCAGTCAATGTGATGCACCAAGTTTCACACCCACACAAAACAACGGACAACATTTTTTGTATATTGTAAATTTATATTTCTGGGTAGCCAACTAGAAAAAAAAATTCTGAAAGATAGCAGGCATATCCTGGGTCTAATGTGCTTTTAATTTTGGAATATCGCTTATGTAATATAATATGTAATTAATGCATTTCAGGTTTTGGAGCTACAATATTGATGCAGAAACTTCGCAAGTATTTGTTATATGAATATGTTCCTGTTATGGAGAAGACATTCGGAAGTGGCACCAGAGAGAGATGTGTCGCTAAGCGGTCAATATATGTCATACTGAGTGGGAATGAAGAAACAGGAAGCTATATAAATCAGGTTAGAAATGTACTGACATACTTGTTGTCAGCTAAAATGTATAAGTGTCTTGTAACAGGAGGTAAACTTTTCAAAATAATTTATAAATTTGAAATTTTTTGAGATCATATCGAAATGCAAAAATTGAACGTTGCTTGTAAAGAAAAGAGGCTACAGTTTTAAAATATTTTTGTAATGAATTCTAACATCTCTGAGCTAAGATCTGTGACATCACCAGATAACTGCAGCTTTATATTACAAATCTAGTGGTCACAGTATATTGGTAAATTATTTCAGCTCATATGCTTCTTCAGTTCAGAGGCCATTACAAATAAAGAATAGTAATTACTTACCCATACGCCATTAAGCTGTGACGTTTCCCAATTCCCTACTCATAACTACGTAACTAATTACAGCATTGCTCTTCTTGAAAATAATATTTCCTCGCATTTTATGGAAACCGAAATTTATTACCGTGTTCACAACACCCGCCATTTCTGTCTATCCTGGGACGGGTCTATCCAGTCTAGGACTTCAAAAGATATTTATTTGAAATCCATCTTAATATTATCAGTCCATTTAAGCCTATGTTTAGCAACCGTTCTATTCTCATTCAGGATTTCGAACAAAGCAATATTTCACACTTTCTTTTCCCCATAAGTGACACAAGCCAGGAATTTTAATTTCTTCTTTATTTTATTAAAAGAATATTATTTTGTTTTACGGAGATGTATTTAAATTAATAGGTAATTTTACTTTGAATTCCATTAGAGGTATTTAAAGAAAAATACTCTCAGTTCACAGAATATTTCATTTTCCGAAAAAAATTCAGATATTCAAAATCAGAATGCGTAATGTCAGAAAAGCTTATATACAAGAGGAAAGGAAAATGTTGCATAATTTCCTATGGATGCTTTTTCAAACATTAATTTATCTTTAAATATAAACAGTTCACAGGTCTTATATATTCACAAAATATGCGCGTAAATTAAAAGAAACAAGTATTTCTTGCAATAAAAGAAAACACAAAATTTTAACTTACAGGCATTTTTAGATCCTTATTCATCTAGAGCCATCTGGCTGCTATTCCTGGACACCAACACGTCACTGGAGCAGTTCTTCACAGACATCAACATTCCTTTCAACTGCCAGTTCCTGGTGGCTCAGCCACAAGGTGACCACGTCGTCGTGCTGACCGAAGTGTACCGTGTTAGCCCCACACTTCCGCTGCAGAATTACCGTTTTGGTAACTGGACTGCTGGTGGCGGCCTTACCTGGCCTTCACAGGGCCTCTACAGGAGGAGGAACAACCTACAGGGTCATATTATGAATATCGTTTACAATGACGTAAGAGGAAAATTTCGGTATGAAGAATTATAATTCGACACTGTGAACAAGACCGATCCAGAGAAGCTTCTATGGGGATTTGGATGTAAAGCTGCATGTTGTACATTATACAATGGGCAGGAAAATGGAAATTGAAAATATTTGACATAGGGGGCTGGAAATTCAGGAAGAGTTTATTTCTAGCTTTTTTGACATATTGATTACTGATTCTGCGTTAAAAGCTCCACAAACTCTAATATTCCCAATTATTCATTTGAAATTCATTGCTTGTAACTTCAGAAAACACACAATACCTACATCTCTTCACACATATGCTTCCATTCGTCGCATAAAACAGAAAATTTAACGTGTGTTTCAGTTTTATCCCTCGAGTTGCTTATCCTATCTGCCCGCCATCTTTGCAAAAAATATTTTCAGATTAACAAAAAATGTTTTTGTCTCAAGATTACTTCTTGCTATATGTTGTATAATGTTTCGTTAGTTGTGATATTGGCCACTCATGATTAGCAAACAGTAGTGGTGTTTTACGTATGGTAGCTGAAACAGCAAAGATCTCGATTATTTTATCTAAATGTCAGCATTCTAATTTTTATTCTGCACAAACTCATAAAGATTTTTCACGTCTTTTGTAATGTGTTTACTAAATGGAGCACTTTATTCAAAATTCAACGACCCAATATTCTTCCACATTATATCCGATTTTTTTTACAAAATGTACATAAAAACGACGACTTTATCTCTAAACACGCTTAACCGAGTCGTTTAAGTGATTACGATACAGTGTCTTTCCTCTACATTGGTACTGCTTGTTTAGATATTATACTGATAAATTGAAAATATTGGTCATGAAGCCAGATGTAAAGATCGGACTATAAGTGTTGCATACATGGAGGGGAAGGGTAAATGTATACGCATTCCTTTAGTAAAATTTCAAATTAAACAGTCGTTATCAACACATGAGAGGAAACGTTTTGTTACAAGGATTTCATTCTGTAATATTGACACGAATAAATAACGCAGTCTATGAAATACATATTAACACCTAACATTTCCTCGCCAAATCAAGAAATTAAAAAACAGGAAATGAAACTGAGGCTCCTTACCACATTCATAAAATTCCACCAATTGAAACAACACTGACAGCATTAATATAATCGATACGTACTAAACAGATATGGTAATACTGAATGATAAGTTGTGTTGTACAGATAAATACCAATGACATCTTGAAGGTTAATACAAAGTAATGTGTACATTAGTGATCTTATTTTCAGGCTGGTTCATATTTTACATGGTCTATAGGTAACACCCTGGCGGACATAACAAATGTAACGTAAGTAACTATATTTTATTCTAATAAACAAAATTTCTGGTAGAAAAATGGGAATATAAGATATAAAATAATGTAATATAAATATATAATATATAATAATATATAATATAATAATATTATATAAATATACAATATAATATAAATAAGAAAAATTAAAAATAAAATATTTAAAGGGAGAAGGGAGGATAGTGTAATGAAGACCAAGTGACCTCACACTTGTTAACCTGAAGAAAAGTCACACAGCGTGAGGAAAATGTAACTCTCAGGAATTAGTACACTGTGTTTTAAAGTTGTGATGATAAAATTCGGTTTATAAAACCAACAAGGAAAAGTTCTGTACATGTTCAATTTATTTGCTTATAAAAGAAATAAATCTTCAGAAATACACAACGTTTGCAGTCCTCTGTAATGAAAAATTTAAAATTGCTTTGACCCTTCCTATAGAAATAATAATCCTACGAATCATAAAATACACTAAAATGCAAGAAAAATTGAAATTTTTGCGTAGTATAATTTGTAAGCAACAGACAGTAATATTAATTCCACTTACTTGTCGTCAGTATTGTGTTACACGACGTGAAATCATATGGCCAGATATCTGCTAACGGGTCCGAGGATGGAATTGTGGCGCTGGTAAGCAGTGGGGTGGCAGACATTGGTATGGGAAGCATCGTAATGACGAAGGAGATATCCGAAGTGGTGGCGTTCACAGATACAATAGGATATGAAAGGTAAGAAAAACTGGTTAATTATTCTGTTCACATTAGATATGAACTTACTCTGTTTAGCGTAAGGAGTTGATGTTCTCCGAATGTCTTATATTCCTCTCTAAGACTTCTTTGTTAATTTGAGAAGAATAACGGTGTTTGAAATCCTCCAAGATTCCTTTGGCCAAAAATGTTCCAGTAGAAATGACGCTCTACATTTTATAGTTTCTGTTAGTTACTACGAAAAATTTCCACCACTATTCCATTACAGAATTGTAAATGTTAAAGTTTTCGATTTTCACAGCTATGAGAAACAAACCTGATGTTCTTCACGATACAGTGTGGAATCACAGGTGGTTATTAACACAGTGAGAATCATGCTGTTGACATGTACAATGAGCCTGCACAGGGAGGGCGCGCGTATCGACAAAACTTTTACCACCGACAGAAGTACACCATATCATAATACAAAAATAACAAATCACTCAATCAGTACAATGCGGTACCTTAAATATATGAAAACAAATGTTTCATTCTCATTATGCGCTCAATAATTTCGTTCGTCAACTTGTCATTAAATGTAAGCATAGCAGAATTTAGTGACGTCACACATTTAAATCATAAGAGTAAATTTTTCTTACAGCAAGACATCGCGTCTTTACATGTAAGCATACCTGATAATAGTGACGTCACACAATTAGAATCATAACTTAAATGTGTATTACAGCAACAACGTGTTTATACGTCTACCCAGTAGCTCCGACATGGCATGGGATCGCTACGTAGCGCCTTTCAGCTACGGCTTGTGGCTAGCCGTGGCCATTGCTGTCTGTGCGCTTAGTGTCTGTCTGGCACTCACCAACTGCGGCCATGACAGGAACCAAGACCTCACTGTGCCAGCCGTGTTATTCTACATTCACGCATGTTTCTGTCAACAAGGTCAGACCGTTAAATATAGTTTGTCGCCATCCTACTTTCTGTATATTTTTCTGTTGTAGTCCTATAATATATTTTCAATTTTTCTCCCTTACGCTTAAATCTATTCTTTCAGTTGTCCCTATCTTCCCTTCCTTTTCCATTCTTGAAAAGGGATAACTGACAAAATCTGATCCCACATTAATTTGGTATCTTTAATTTCCTAAGTATATGCCTTCAATTCGCTCAAAGATTAATTTGCGTAGTCTCCATTATTATGGGCTGGTACGATGTGTCATTTTGCTAGTAGTTTCCGACGTTTAGTAGGATTGTAGTGTTTATATGTTCAATGACAAACATTCAAATAAATTTTGTTGACATGACTGTCAAGGCAGTAACTAACTTTGACACCTTTGTAGGTACTTGCCCCTAGCAACAGCATTATGCAAATAAGAATGTGACTTCGCCAACACAGCTCAAAGAACACGAAAACTCACACTGAGTTATATGCTCGTAAATGTAAATCTTTCAGCAACCTTTAAATATAATATCTCTATTACGTAAAAGGCTAATATTTTAAATTGAGTTCTGCAATTTTTAAATTTATATATCACATGGACTCAATGTATACCTAATTTCAAGAAGTAGGATCTTTCCCAAAAAGTTTATGCTGTTCAGTTAATATGAAGCTGCTTTTGAGGAAACTACAATTCATTTGCAGTTAAGAATATACAGACGCTACTCTGTATATTGAGCATATAAAATCTACAATACTCGTATATGTGCAAACACTACTCTGAAGAACCATTTCAGCATCGCTTACCTATGTAAGCTTTAGCATTTTAAGAGATTCATAAATTTTAGCTTTAGGAAAAAAATAATATTTTCCTGTCTTCCAAATGTTCAAAGCATAAAGTCTCTCATCACGTTGTCTTTTTCGAAAAAAAATACTAATGAATATTTCACAGTACTTGTGTCCCTTTAATATTCTCCCTCATGTCCAAACTTGTACATCGTGAAACAAATTCTCACGTAGTCTCAATGTAATAATAAACATTACGCCCACAAGAAAGTCAAATTAATTTTTGTAAAAATTTCCCGCTTATGCAAAACCAAAGTACATTTTCATTTCATGTTATGTTAAATTTTTCTCACAACATATTGAATGCTTTTCGAGAGCAAGACAAATAAATCTGTATCTTAAACAAACAAATATGTGAATAATATTGCTAAAATACAATATGACGCAGATATATCTGTTTTCATATGTTAGTCACAATCATAGTGTATACGCACATACAGTTACATATTAAAATAAGATACATAATAATTAAGCAAAATTACTAGCAGTAGGTAAAACCAGTGCTGTTTTTCTAATTCGTTATGAAAGAAATGCATACTTGCATTTACTCAGTTCGTTACCTCATTGGTATTGTGGCGATACTGGGTTTATCAGCGGAGAGAAACTTTAATGAGCTGTAACACGCAAAGGCCAAATCGACATTAGACAATGTTAAAATTCAGCATTATTAACTAATTAACTAACTAACTAACTCCATGGACCAGAGTCCTTGTTGAAAAGTTAGCAGGTCGTCAACTACTCAAGAATTTCCCTCTTTTTATCGAACCCGAAAGTTCATTACCGCATTCACAAAAACCCGTCACCTGTCCCTATCCTGAGCCATATCAATCCAGTCAATGCCCCCACCCCCGTCCCACTTCTTGAAGTTTCATTTTAATATTATCCTCCCATCTACGACTGAGTCTTCCAAGTGGTCTCCTTTCCTGAGATCTCGCCACCAAAATCCTGTATGCACCTCTCCCCTCACCCATGTGTGTTACATGCCCTGCCCACCTCATTCTTCTTGATTTCATCACCCGGAGATTATAGGGTGATGAATACAGATCATTAAGTTCCTCGTTATGTAGTCTTCTCCACTCCCCTGTTAACCCGTCCCACTTAGGCCCAAATATCCTCCTCCACCCTATTCTCGAACACCCTCAGCCTATGTTCTTCCCTTTGTGTGACAGACCAAGTCTCACACCCATACAAAACATCAGGTTACTTACTTTACTTACTGTATCTTGTCCGGACCATTAAATTAAACATTTTTTGCACAATATTGGGCTACGTCAATTCCTTTTATATTTGCAAGCCATAAATCCTCGAGGTTGGATTGGTGGGGGCAGTCCCTGCATGACAGGTGATGTCCCATATCTTGTACCTCTCCAAAGCCACAATACAGGTCGTCGGAATTTGTTTTGCCCCATTTGACCATATTTGTTTTTACTGGCGCCACCCCTGTTCTAATGCGGTTAGGAGACTTCGAAGTATTAAAATCAAGGAGGTGGACGCTAGGGCAAATCTGGGTAAGGGGGAAGTCTTCTGGTGGTTAAACTTGAACTGTTCCGAGGAAGCTATTCCGCGATTTTAATCTTCTCTGTGGTGTTCTGGCTCCGTAGATTGCGTGTCGCGCATCGAAAGTTTGCTTCATTTTCTCTGTGTTCCGCTGCCTTCCGAAGAGATGTAGGAGCTGCAAAGCCTGCCGCTCTATAGAGGTTTGGCAATGGCGTTCGTTTCATACATTCTCTCACTAACGTACATGTCTCGTTGAGCGCCGTGTCGACTTGCTTGGTATGGGCAGATCTATTCCACACTGGACATGCGTATTCTGTAGTTGAAAAGCAAAGTTAGGGTTTGCTCACCATCTACTTCCCGTAAGCTTTCTAAGAAGATTGTTTCTCGTTGTTACCTTCTGTCTTGTTTTGATGCAATGGTGCCTATAGGTTAAAGACCGGTCCAGGGTAATACCAAGATATTTAGGCTGGTCTGTGTCGTCCAAGGTGCTTCCTTTCCATGAGACTTGTAGTTTTCGCTTAACGTCTGTTGTACGGAGATGGAAACCGCTTACTTGTGTTTTGGAAGGATTGGGTCTTAGGGAGGTCTCGTCGTAGTAGGCAGACATAGCTTTAATATCGCTTTTAGGTTTTAAAACAAAGTGTAAAATTATAGTTCCTTATATCTTAATCTTTGTATTTTTGGATAGCAAACTGGAAGAAAGAAGATCCCTCACCGAAAGATAAAAAGCATTCCCCGAATTCAATCTTCACTTAATTTCTTCCTGAATGGAATTTCGATCTGTTAGGGTTGTTCCCAAATATTTGAACTGTTCCACCCTTTCAAAGGATTTATTATCTAACTTTATGTTGTGATTTTGTCCTGCATTCAGCTTCCGAGACATGAACATGTACTTAGTTTTCTCAGAACAGTGTCATTAAAACTGTAAACAACAAACTCCTCATGTGTCGCAGGTCAGCCGGATGAAGTCAACAACACATCACGCCGAATCGTAATCTTCACATCACATGTGACGTCACTGGTGTTAATGGCTGCATTTTCGGCGTTTCTGATCTCAAGCCTGGCTGTGCAACCACGAGATCTGCCCTTTACAGACCTTCAGGGACTTCTGCACGACGGTTCCTACAAGCTGGGTGTCTTGGAGGATACCTTCATCTTCAATGTGTTTGCTGTATGATGAACAAATTACTTGTGACCAGATTACTTGTTAGCAGCTGGTTTTGGGGTGAAGGGTGCAAGATCTTAAGAGACTAATAGTGCAATAATAAGCGGTATTGATTCGGCTGTTACGTCACAGCTGACTTAAATGTTGAATATGTCCTTATCTCATTAAATATTTCTGAAAGATGTAATCACATACTTGGCTCTTCCAAGATAATTCTATCAGCGGCCACGCCATACCAACTTCAGCCACATACAGTGATAGGGAGCTCAGCTAACAAGTAATCTGTTCACAACAGTATCTCGATGTAAGAGCAATCCACAGTGTTCATGAATATAATTTATATGCTCTTTATAGGCAAATTCTTCTCTTAACCTTCCAAATATTCAAAAATGTTGACGTCTGTTTCACATAATACATATCAAGAATCAGCAAACTTTACTAAAATCTAGAAGGCACCTCAAAATTATGGGCGCTGGAAGATTAGCATGTTCCAAACTGAAGAACCACAAATATTAGCTACCAATGTATAAAATAGACCCGCCAGTGATTTGTGCACCCCTTCTGGATGTATGTGTTATTTGTAATTCTGAAATTGAACAGCGATTATTAACCTAACAATGACCAGAGCCTCGACAAAGATAGTCTTCTTCCCAGCTTTGTTGGTAAACACTCTGAATAGTTTTCCTATCGCCAAACTGCAGTTCATATACGTCAAGAAAATCATGTAGTTAACGACAAAAAAGTCTTTCTTTTTTCAGAATGCAACTGAAGGAATTGAGAGCGCTGTGTATAAAAAGCTGATAGCGCCCTTCAAGAACGACATGCCTGTTTGGGAACTGGACGGTTTCAGAAGGGTCTGTGCCGACCACAATTATGCTTATATCGGCCCTACAAACTTGTTCAAACATCTTTCATCGAAAATATCCTGCGAGTTGTTGCAACTTCCTGGAACTTACTATCGGCAAAATATTGCCTTCATAATCTCCAAGAAAAACCCTTACAGAGGGCTCATCAACTGGAGGTGAGATAAGGAAATGAAGTTTAAATATATCTAAAGGGTAGTTTATTACGACTTTTTACAAAATATCCAAGACAAAAATACACGTTCGTCTCACCTGAGGTCCGTATATTTTAACTCGAGAACGGTAGGTAGGTTTGTACTACTTTTGAAATGTATCTTTGTGCAAATGCATATTATTGTGAATTCATAATTAACAAACTTGTGTGTTTCACATTATCGGTGTGTCGGACCCGGGAATCTCTGAGTGTACGGGAGACTAGTGCACCAAAAGAAGCGTGGGAAACATTAGGTGCAAAAACAACCACGAAATCAATGTGGAGCATAATGGTCACTGACTGAATTTAGATATAGATGTAACAAAACTTAAATTGTTATGGAATAGCATAAATAAAATTTCGGGCTCACAATATCGTTGCCAATAATGTCTTAAAATTGTTTCACATGAAAATAATTAATATATCATCATTTTCAAACCGACCAATATAGTTTGTTACTTCCTGCCTTTAGCCAAAGGGCTTTTGGGTGATCCTCTTATCGGCTGCGGTTTTTACGATAAGCGATCAGAAATGTGACATAACACGTTAGGCATATAAAATAATGTCGCTATTTTAAAAAGTAAAGAATATTGCGAGGATACAAAAAGGCGGAAAATTTTAAAGTTCTTGCTAATGTATTCCTTGGCAACGTAAAGTAGGTGTGTGGTCAGCTTCAAGTTCCGGCCGTTTATTCCTAATATTAAATGTACGGAACATCTTAATGTCACTATAAATACCTAAATGCCGATCCCAGTGGCCGTGCGGTCTAAGGAGTGGATCTTCGGCCTCTCGCTTACAAGGATCGTGGGTTCGAATCCCACCGGTGGCATGGATGTCTGTCTCTTGTGAGTGTCGTGTGATGTCAGGTAGATGTCTCTGCGACGAGCTGGTCCCTCGTACAGAGGAGTCCTACCGACTGTGGTGTGTCTCAAATGTTTGTGACCATGAAACCTCGACGAAACAAGGAGGCCCAGGCCCATATAAGGCTGTCGAGCCACACAAAAGAAAAATCTACCTAAATAATTAATAATCACTCACTGAAAATTAAATTAGAGTTACAAGATATCCGACGAAAAAGACCACATGAAAATATACTTGACTAGGTGAAATCACTATACAATGTTACTGTAAGTTATTCAGGCCTAAAATTCAACATTTAATAACATTGTCACAACTGTCATTAGGTCAAATAAATTGTGAAAAGCAGAGTCAAAGTTTATTATTTGTGTTCTGGCATTTCCGGGTCACAACCTCTCCTTGATAACTAGATGTAATAGAGTTTTCTCGCAGTTTTCCTAAGCCACATCAAGTGACAATGCCTTACAATACATTATAGTCACACTGTCTATCACATCCATTATTTACAATCGCTTTTTCGATTGATTTTATACAGTCATATCCGCATATTTTGTAGTAAATTTTTAAATATGGCAATGTATTCAAGCCTATAATAGAGTTTAATTTCCTCCACAGGATAGCACAGCTTCGTGAGAGAGGAATTCAGGCTAGAATCCTTCAGCAGAATGAAACCTCGAAAGAACCGGAAGAACAACCATCTACTGTAGATGTCAGCATGGTGACAGTGGCGCCAATTCTGGTTGTGCTTGTGGCCGGATATGTAACAGGAATTTTCATACTGCTGGTTGAGCGATGTGTCAAAGGAGACTTATTCAAATACTGGCCAAGAAAGATACTCTAATGCGTTCCAAAAATGAATATTAATGGTTCTTGGTAAATTAACAACTGCCTCAATTACTCTTGATCCATCCATCCATACCTCCACACATCCATCCATACACCTATCTAATCATTCATACATCCATTCACCATCCATCCAAGTATCTACCAATTTCCTTATGTACCTAATTGTCTTGAGTAACTAACTCCATATATCACAGTAACTAACTCCATATATCACAGTAACTAACTCCATATATCACAGTAACTAACTCCATATGTCACAGAAACTAACTCCATATATCACATTAACTAACTCCATATATCACAGTAACTATCTCCATATATCACAGTAACTAACTCCATATATCACAGTAACTAACTCCATATACCACAATAACTAGCTCCATATATCACAGTAACTGACTCCATATATCACAGCAACTAACTCCATATATCACAGTAACTAACTTCATATATCACAGTAACTAACTCTATATATCACAGTAACTAACTCCATATATCACAGTCATTCTTCAAAACCCAGCATTCCCTTAGCTAGTCAGGCCATCCCCCATACTCTACATAGTTAATTGTAGTGCTCAACAGAGCCCGACACTTGTTCCTATCTTGAGTCGGATGATCCCAGTCCACATGAAACCACGATATTTCTATAAGATTCGTTTAATAATAAATCTACACCTATGTGTAAGTTTCGGGTTTCTGTATCAAAACCTCTGGATATATTTCAGTCCCATCCAACACGTGTCACATGCACTGCCCATCTCATTCACCTGTTTGCAGTACAGTACAAATCATGAAGCTCCTCGTTAAGCAATTTTCTAATGTCATTTTCTCCCTTTCAGATACAAACTAATGCCTCAACTACAGAATGTCAAATGCACGAATTACTTATTAAAACTCACGTTTGAATACTTAAGTTACTTATATCTTTGTACCTGTAAAATAAATTATTTGTGAAAGTTATTATTATTATTATTATTATTTACTGCAATTGGGTTTTCACCCGGTGGCAGTAGTCCTTACACTAGTACACACAATACAAATGGACTTATAATATACATAAAGATAACAATACAAAACAAACTATACACAATTACAAAACAAAATACATACAGTAAATACAAGTACATACATTAGAACATCGTACACACATTACAAAAACATACACACCTTAACAAAGCATCCACTGCTTACCAAAGCATCCATACCTTACAAAAACATCCACACCTTACAAAAACACCCATACACATAAAAAAAATACATACAGTAAATACAAGTACACACATTAGAACACCGTACACACATTACAAAAACATCCACACCTTACAAAAGCATCCACTTCTTACAAAAGCATCCACACCTTACAAAAACATCCATACCTTACAAATACATCCACACCTACCAAAAACACCCATACACATACAAAACAAAATACATAGAGTAAATACAAGTACACATATTAGAACACCATACCTTACAAATACATCCACACCTTACAAAAACACCCATACACATACAAAACAAAATACATACAGTAAATACAAGTACACATATTAGAACACCATACACACATTACAAAACATCCACACCTTACAAAGCAACCACATCTTACAAAAGAATTCACACCTTACAAGAACATCCACACCTTACAAAAACACCTATACAAAATACAAGAAAAAAAACACACACGCACATTACAAAAAAAACACCCACACATTAGTTAATTTCAGTGCGTTAGATTATCCTCAGTATAAAGTCAGACCAAAGTACATGATAATTATATCCCCCAAGAACTTAATTCACTTCACTTCACTTCGAAACCAAAGCACTTCACTTCACATCACTTCACACCTCTTCACTTCACATCCCTTATTTTTATTTAATCCTCACTTAAAAACCCTTAGCTTGTAATGACTTTCTTGACACTTTTTCTAAAAGTGCTTAATTTACAGGGAAAAGTAGCTAGTACGCTTGGAGATAATTGGTTCCAGCTTTTTATGAGCTTATTTACAAAGGAATATTTACCCACATCTGTTCTTTGTTTCCTAGTCCTAATTTTCCGACTATGATCGTCCCTACCCAGGTAGCATGATTTTAGCAGTCTATCCCCTATCGTTTTCCAAGCCCGTCCCCCGGTGTATGCTTTGAAAAGGGCGCATATTCGGGCTATCGCTCTACGCTGTGTCAATGTTTCCCAAACCGATTCATTTGTATTATTTGCAAATTTTGCCGCTCTCTTTTGCACGCGATTCAAAGCGCTTACCTGACCTTCTCTGTATGGGTCCCAACACACCGCTCCATAATCAAGTATCGGTCTCACTAGTGCCGTATAAGCTAAAGGTTTCGTATTATTATTTGCCCTTTTGAGTATACGCATTACGAAATAAAGAGCCTTCCATGATTTTCTTAGTGTATAATTTACATGATCTGCCCAACTTAGATCGCTGCGTATAATTATTCCTAAATACTTATAGCTATTTGCCTCTGGAATTAGTTGATCCCCAATTCAATACCTCAGTCTACCTTTCACCCTAGCTCTATTGAAGCTTACTGCTTTACTTTTACCTGGATTTATCCTCATTTTATTTTCAACCGCCCATTCCCCTAATCTATTTAAGTCTGTCTGCAAATTTTCAATGTCACTACTATCGATTATACAATATATTATACAATCATCAGCGAAAAGCCGTATATTTGACTCAATGTTTTTCCAAATATCATTAACATAAGAGAGGAACAGCAACGGACCTAATACACTCCCTTGCGGCACTCCCGACGTTACTCTGACTTCATCGGATAGTTGTCCGTCAACTCTAACTCTTTGCGAACGTCCTAAGAGAAATTCCTTTATCCATACCACTACCCTCAAGTCCACTCCGGTTTCCGCAATTTTTGTAAGCAGCCTATCATGTGGGACTAAATCAAAAGCCTTTGAAAAATCTATTACAATCGCGTCAGTCCTGACTCCCCCGTCCAGTGAATCAGCAATATCTTGACAAACTGTGACTACTTGACTTTCGCATGAGTACCCTGGTCTAAATCCATGCTGACCCTCATATAACCACTCACTCATTTCCCAGACTTGCCTTAGATACCCTGCTATAACTTGCTCCATTTGTTTGCAAACTACTGAGTTTAAACTGACCGGTCTATTCCCACTACCGATCGATCTCCCCCTTTATAAATAGGAACCACTATAGCTTTTTTCCAGTCCCCTGGGATAGAATTGTTGTTCATCGTTATATCCAGCAATCTCGCGAGGTATGGAATCATGGCTTCCCCACCTAACTTTAAAATTTCCCCAGGAATGCCATCTGGTGTGACGGATTTATTTCTCCCGATTGCTGATAGTCATTTCTGTAAAATGTTGATACTAATTGTGAAAGGTTTTCCTGTTGATTGGATCTGCGGGGTATTTCGTTCGCAACTGAATACAGACGCATAATAAGAGTTTACGGAGTTGGCCTTTTCTATTGGTTCGGTGATGAGATTTCCATTAATGCCCTTGATCGCAGGAATATTTTATCTATTACCTTTACGTCTTTTAACATACTTATAAATCTCTGCCCAGCATTTACCTTCGTTTTGAAAGACCGAACTTAAGAATGTCTCCTGAGCCTTCTTTTTTGCTATCAGTAACTCTTTGGATAAACGTTGATGAAGAAGGAGTAAGAAATAGAAATTATTGACAAATACTGAGGAGGAGACACGTGGTAATTATTTTATAATTAAATAAACGTCAGGAGAAATATTTTTAAATCCTAGCCACCAATAAAATATTCCTGTGTGTAATACTTTTCATGTCTATGCGTGAAACATTCCCTGTCAATCTTAATTTTTTCTTAATTAAAGGAAACTGAGTGGAGTTACATTAAAATGAAAGTCACAAAATTTAGTAAGACTATCAATTGTCTAACAAAACAATTCTCATTCCTTTTTTCCTTCCTCTGCATTGGCCTCAATTTGACACGGAAATTTTAAACAGAATAAGCAAGTTTGACATGATTATTTATCAAAGAAGCAGTTGCACGGTTACTCCCATTTAATGTTCATTTCAATGTCAGCACAATCATTACCGTGGAACGTTACGCAGACAGTAGAAACTAATCAGAATATCAATACGAATTGAAACATGTTCTAGTGAGGAAGCAGTAACTACACACTACGTACAGCTTACACAAACCTGCCACAAGTTCAACTGATATGTTGATTGTGGAGCCACACAATTACTGGATATCTCTACTACATATACCTGCTCCAAAATTTCAAGTTATGTTTCCAACCAAATTCTTTACTTAATTACAAAGAAACACCAAAATGTTTGGTGTTGTAAGAGGAGAACAGGTTCTAATTTAGTGATAAAACTTCGATCGCTTTACGTTCCAAATGCAGACGTATATCATTGTTGTGTTATTATTGTTTAGTAGCACTGTGAGTGCTGGTTTAGAGAAAGTGTAGGAAAAAGCAGAATTTATTGCTGATATTTATCAGCAGTTGCCAAGCAGTTGCATTTTCATCATAAACTCTGAAGAAGAACAGCAAGGTGAGAATTAATTTTGTATTATTTACATAAGTCGTGCGACTTTAATGAAGAGAAATATACTTATAAAATCTTTTAAAGGAAATGCTTATGATTTGGTATATCTAATACGAAAGTTTTTTTGCAAATATATCATTTTAATGTATGAGGAGTGTATATGTCTTGGAAATTTGAAGTTCATCGTTTTCGATCAAAACATCTTAGCTTCGTGTATGCTCTTTTTTCTCAATTCGTAGTTTATAGAAATTGCTGAAATGTCTCTTTAAAGATTCCTAGAAGGGTTAAGATACAGAGCATGTGTTTTGGATGAATGAATGTTTGTGCAAAAACGGTCGAGTGTTATTGACTCAGTGCCACTTTTTCAACCAAAAGTCCTACATGGACTGGCCTGGGATTGAACTCGGCCCTCCTTGGCGTGATGTCGATAATTATCCGCCTGTGCCATGGGGGGTAAGTAGGGTCTTATAGCTACAGGTATGTAACTGTCAGCTTGTCGAATGATCATTTAACTGTATGTGCACACACCGCAGATGAGCCGAGAGGTTTAGTCTAAGTACGGGGTTTCACATCCTCGAGTGACGCATATATTTTTCCGTTTTTGTGTCCAGAAAACTACGTGGTCCAATTAGCATGTTTTCGAATGTGAACAGGATGTAATGCCCCTGAGGTAAAACGGCCGTAACGTGCTGCTAACTCCTCCGTCCATCTAGTGGACAAGATCAAAGGACTTACAAACAGCTCAAGTAACCTATGCATAAATCCTTGCAATAGAGCTCAATTAAAAACCAGGAAACATTAGCCTTTTTAAAGAACTGGACTACTGCAGTTGTGTGAATGTCATATGATAATTTGGAACATTAGTATCTGAACTTCTGAATGTAGTACAATGCACTTTACATGATTTGTAATGAATTATACTTTTTAAAATAGTTATTTTTACATTTCAGACAAACGTATTTCAATACATACTGTACCCATAATATAACCTTACATACACCGTACACAAAAATACAAATTCTATGTAAAGTAATACTTTAATTTACAATGGAATAAACTTAAATATATTAGAGGAGTGTATTTAAATACATTACTGTTTATTATTTAATTTGTTCTTGTTTTTAGATCTTAAATCTCTTTGTCATCATATGTGTTGTACCATATGTTAACATTATGCAAATATTATAAATAATTTGTCAGGTCTCGCAAAAGTCTGAAAGAAAGATAGCAGGCATATGCTGGATCTAATGTACTTTTAATTTTTGAATATCATTTATGTAATATAATATATAATTAATGTATTTCAGGTTTTGGAGATACAGTATTGATGCAGACAGTTCGCAAGTACTTATTATATGAATATGTTCCTGATATGGAGAAGAAATTTGGAAGTGGCACCAGAGAGAGATGCGTCGCTCAGCGGTCAATATACGTCATACTGAGTGGAAACGAAGAAACAAGAAGCTACATAAATCAGGTTAGATATGTGCTGACATACCTGTTGTCAGCTAAAATGTGTAAGTGTATTGTAATAGGTGGTAAACGTTTTCAAAATACTTTATACATTTGATATATTTTGAGATCCTCTCGAAATGCAAAAATTGAAGGCTGCTTGTAAAGAAAAGAGGCTACAGTTTTAAAATATATTTGGAATGAATTCTCACATCTCTGAACTAAGAGCTGTGCCATCACCAGGTAACTGCAGCTTTATATTACAAATCTAGTGGTCACAGTATATTGGTAATTTATTTCAGCTCATAAGTTTCTTCGGCTCAGAGGCCATTGCAAGAAAAGAATAGTAATTACTTACTCATACGCCATTAAGCTGTGAGGTTTCCACTTCCCTACTCTTAACTAACTAACTAACTACCTGATTACAGCAATGCTCTTATTGAGATTAATTTTTCCTCCCATTTTATAGTAATTGAAATTTATTACCGGGTTCACAAAACCCCATTTCTGTCTATCCTGGGACGGATCAATTCAGTTCAGGCCTTCCCAAGAGATTTATTTGAAATCCATCTTCATATTATCAGCCCATTTAAGCCTATGTTTAGCAACCGCTCTATTCTCATTCAGAATTTCGAACAAAGCAATATTTCCAACTTTCTTTTACCCATAAGTGTAACAAGCCAGGAATTTTAAATTATTCTTTATTTCATTAACAGAATAATATTCTGTTTTACGTAGATATACTTAATTTAACAATTAATTTTACTGTGAATTCCGTCAGAGGTATTTAAAGAAAAATACTCTCAGTTCACAGAATATTTCATTTTCCGAAAAAAATTCAGATATTCAAAATCAGAATGCGTAATGTCAGAAAAGCTTATATACAAGAGGAAAAGAAAATATTGCATAATTTCCTATAGATGCTTTTTCAAATATTAATTTATCTTTAAATATAAACAGTTCACAGTCCATATATATTCACAACATATGCGCGTAAATTAATAGAACCAAAATTTTCTAGCAATAAAATAAAACACCAAATTCTAACTTTCAGACATTTGTAGACACAGATTCATCTAGAGCCATCTGGATGCTGTTCCTGGACACCAACACGTCCCTGGAGCAGTTTTTCACAGACATCAACATTCCTTTTGACTGCCAGTTCCTGGTGGCTCAGCCACAAGTTGACCACGTCGTCGTGCTGACCGAAGTGTACCGTGTTAACCCCACACTTCCTCTGCAGACATATCGTTTTGGTAACTGGACTGCTGGTGGCGGCCTCACCTGGCCCTCACAGGGCCTCTACAGGAGGAGGAACAACCTACAGGATCATTTTATGAATGTCATTGAAATTGATGTAAGAGGAAAATTTCGGTACGAAGATTTATAATTCGACACTGTGAACAAGACCGATCTAGAGAAGCTTCTATGGGGGTTTGGATACAAATCTGCATGTTGTATATTATAAAATGGGCAGGAAAATGGAAATTGAAAATATTTGACATAGGGGGCTGGAAATTCGGGAAGAGTTTATTTCTAGCTTTTTTGACATATTGATTACTGATTCTGCATTAAAAGCTCCACAAACTCTAAATATTCCCAGTTATTCATTTGAAACTCATTGTTTGTAACTTCAGAAGACACACAATCCCTACATCTCTTCACACACGTGCTTCCATTCGTCGCATAAAACAGAAAATTTAACGTGTGTTTCAGTTGTATCCCTTGAGTTGCTGATCCTATCTGCCCGCAATCCTTGCAAAAAATATTTTTCAGAATAACAAAAAATGTTTTTGTCTGAAGATTACATCTTGCTATATGTTATATAATGTTTCGTTAGTTGTGATATTGGCCACTCATTATTAGCTAACAGTAGTGGTATTTTACCTATGGTAGCTGATACAGCAAAGATCTCGAATAACACTGGTCAACAGTGAAAATGTTACGGAGTTGAAACTAGTTAATCTTAACTAATTTGAGGTCGCTGAGAACGAATATGATGCTTAAAATTGTTTGTTAGCTCTTGTTTTGAAGTAACAGGCCTTTATTAATGTGACCGATTTGTATTATTTTCCTTACATTTTGTTTATACACGAAAGACTGAAATGGGTCTACATTTCCATTCCTAACCGTAATTTATGCTATAGGCTTATACTTACACTAAGATTGTGTACTTGCATATTCACAAAATTATATAGGCCTATATATTGAGCCGGTTCTGGCGTAGCGTAACTGCAGTGACTTGGTGTCGGTCATCGTCGGATCGCGTCGGGTCGCGCTAGCTAATCGTCGGGGATTCCCGTGCCTTCTCCACGGTGTGCCATGTGGTATTTAGAGTTTCAGTGTGCTTTCTCGCTGCATCCGTGCTCGGTTACAATATCTTGTTTTTTAACGCGAAGAAAACTAAGATGCCTCGTAAATGTGTGAACCGTTCAGATAGTTTTTGTTATGTTTGTGGGAAAGTTTGTTTCACAAAAGCGTGCTCTAACTCCAATTGTGAAAAAGGCGTACCATCTATACTTCGGTTGTAAAGTTGGGGATCAGGACAAGAGCTGGGCTCCACACATATGCTGCAACTCTTGTTCGGCAAATCTTTGCGGCTGGTTAAATCACAAGAAGCGTTCTATGCCTTTTGCTGTACCCATGGTGTGGCGTGAGCCAACAAACCACATTACTGACTGCTATTTCTGCATGGTTCCTCCACTGGAACATGGAACGTCGAAGAAGAAAAAGTGTAAGCTGAGCTACCCAAATATACCATCTGCTATACTACCGGTGCTCCATGGAGACGATCTACCTATTCCAGAACCGCCTGACTCATTTGAAATCGAAGATGATGATGAAGATGAGGAATGCAGTAATACAAATGTCTCAAGTTCTAGCGATCCAGATTTTATATCTGATGAAGCATGTACTGAGCCACACAGAATAACACAGAACGAATTGAACGACCTTGTGCGAGATCTAGATTTGTCGAAAGGTAAAGCTGAACTCTTGGGCTCAAGATTGCAGCAGTGGAATCTACTTGGTGAGGGCGTCTGCGTATCTACATTTCGTTCACGTCATAAAGACTTTGTTTCATTCTTTTCAATGAAAAGTAATCTCGTCACTTGCCATGACATTGATGGTCTGATGTCAGCTCTCAACATCAATCATAACGCTGATGAATGGAGACTTTTCATAGACTCCTCACAGTTGAGTTTGAAAGCAGTATTATTGCATAATGGCAACATTTTGCCATCGATTCCAATCGGTCATGCAGTTCACATGAAAGAAACATACAGCAACATGAAGCAACTGTTGGAGTGCATAAACCATGATAAATATAAATGGCAGCTTTGTTGTGACTTAAAGGTTGTTGCCATCTTACTCGGACTGCAGCAAGGATACACAAAATTCTGTTGTTTCATCTGTGAATGGGACAGCCGAGCAAGGGCCTCGCACTACGTGGTCAGGGACTGGCCTTTAAGACAACGTCTGGAGCCAGGTTCAAAGAATGTACTACATTCGTCTTTAGTGGAACCAAGCAAGATTCTGTTGCCACCGCTGCACGTTAAGCTTGGCCTAATGAAGAATTTCGTCAAGGCAATGGATCGAGACGGCCAAGCATTCAAGTACCTTCGTGATAAATTTCCGAGGATGAGTGATGCAAAAGTCAAAGAAGGTGTTTTCGTCGGTCCACAAATCCGAGACATCTTCAGAGATGAACAATTTGACCGGCTTATCACTGGTGACGAGCAGTGTGCTTGGAATGCTTTCCGGTTGGTTGCTAATAACTTCCTCGGAAACACCAAGGCTGACAATTACAAGGAAATAGTGGAGGACCTGTTGGTTGCATATCAGAAATTGGGCTGCAATATGTCATTAAAGATTCACTTTCTGCATTCTCACCTGGATTTCTTCCCTGAAAACTGCGGTGTGGTCAGCGACGAACACGGTGAACGCTTTCACCAGACCATTGCGGAAATCGAAAATCGTTATCAGGGGAAACGGAGTCCAGTTATGTTAGCAGATTATTGCTGGACAGTAGTTAGAGACTCTCCAGAACTTGTATACAAAAGACAGGCTAAGAAAAGACGCCTTTATCCGAAGTGATGGCGGACAGCAGTGAATAGTAAGTATTATTGTGTTAAATATGCTACATGTTATTATAAAATTTCACAAATCTTGGAAACTGTAGCTAACTCATCATTTAAGGCCTATTTTCATGTTCAGCATACCCAATTACATAAAGGAAAGTGGATTTGATGCTCGTAACCGAAAAAAAGTTAAAATTTGTTGCCCAGTGTAATTTACCTAATTGTCAGCATTCTAAATTTTATTCTGCACAAACTCATAAAGATTCTTCACGTCTTTTGTATCGTGTCTACTAGATGGAGCACTTTATTCAAAATTCAACGACCCTATATTCTTCCACATAATACCCGAATTGTTTTTACAAAATGTACATAAAAACGACGACTTTATCTCTAAACACGCTTAACCAAGTGGTTTAAGTGATTAAGATGCACGGTCTTTCCTCAACATTGGTACTGCTTGTTTGAATATTATACTGATAAAATTAAAGTATTGGACATGAAGCCAGATAAGAAGATCGGAGTATACGTGTGGTAGATGACGTGTAGCATAAAGAAGGGAAGGGTAAATGTATACGTGTAGCATACATGATAAGGGAAGGGTAAATGTATACGTGTAGCATACATGGGAGGGAAGGTAAATGTATACGTGTAGCATACATGGAGGGAAGGGTAAATGTATACGTGTAGCATACATGGAAGGAAGTATAAATGTATGTGTAGCACACATGGAAGGAAGGATAAATGTATACGTGTAGCATACATGGAAGGAAAGGGTAAATGTATACGTGTAGCATACATGGAAGGAAGGATAAATGTATACGTGTAGCATACATGGAAGGAAGGATAAATGTATACGTGTAGCATACATGGAAGGAAGGATAAATGTATACGTGTTGCATACATGGAAGGGAAGTGTAAATGTATACGTGTAGCATACATGGAAGGAAGGATAAATGTTTACGTGTAGCATATATGGAAGGAAGTATAAATGTATACGTGTAGCATACATGGAAGGAAGGATAAATGTATTCGTGTAGCATACATGGAAGGAAGGATAAATGTATACGTGGTGCATACATTGAAGGGAAGGGTAAATATATACGCATTCCTTTCCTAAAATTTCAAATTAAACAGGCGTTATAAACACATGAGAGAAAAAGTTTTGTTACAAGGATTTCGTTCTGTAATATTGACACGAATAATTACGAAGTCTATGAAATATAACCGCATATTAGCACCTACCATTTCCTCGCCAAATCAAGAAATTAAAAAACAGTAAATGAAACTGAGGCTTATTACCGCATTCATAAAATTCCACCAATGGAAACAACACTGAGAGCCTTAATATACTCGATACGTACTAAACAGCTATGGTAATACTGAATGATAAGGTGTGTGGTACATATAAATACCAATGACATCTTAAAGGTTAATACAAAGTAATGTGTACATTAGTGATTTTAGTTTCAGGATTTACCATATTTTGCACGGGATATATGGCACATGATGGCGGACACAATAAATGTAAAGTAAGTAACTATATTTTATTCTAATAAACAAAATTTCTGGTAGAAAAATGGGAATATAAAATAGAAAATAATGTAATATAAATATATAATATATAATTATATAATAATATATTATAATATAATATAAATATAGAATATAATATAAATAAAATTTAAAATAATTAAAGGGAGAAGGGAGGATAAATTAATGAAAGCCAAGTGACCTCACACTTGTTAAACTGAAGAAAAGTCACACAACGTGAGGAAAATGTAACTTTCAGGAATTAGTACACTGTGTTTTAAAGTTGTGATGATAAAATTCGGTTTATAAAACCAACAAGAAAATGTTCTGTACACGTTCAATTTATTTGCTTATAGAAACAGAAATCGTCAGAAATACCTCTACAGTACACAACGTTTGCAGTCCTCTGTAATGAAAGATTTAAAATTGATTTGACCCTTCCTATAGAAATAATAATCCCACGAATAATACAATACACTAAAATAAAGAATCAATGTAAGAAGAATTGGAAATTTTGCGTAGTATAATTTGTAGACAACTGACAGCAATATTAATTCCTCTTACATGTCGTCAGTACAATAATTACCTTGGAGAATTATGGCGAGATGTCTATTAACGTGTCCGGGGATGAAATTATGGCGCTGGTAAGCAGTGGGATGGCAGTCATTGGTATCGGAGACTTCATAATGACGAAGGAGAGAGATGATGTGTTGGCATTCACAGATACACTAGGATTTGGAAAGTAAGAAAAACTGGTTAATTATTCTGTTCACATTAGATATGAACTTACTCTGTTTAGCGTAAGGAGTTGATGTTCTCCGAATGTCCTATATTCCTCTCTAAGACTTCTTTGTTAATTTGAGAAGATTGACGGTGTTTGAAATCCTCCAAGATTCCTTTGGCCAAAAATGTTCCAGTAGAAATGAGGCTCTAATTTTTATAATTTCTGTTAGTCACTACGAAAAATTTCCGCCACTATATCATTACAGAGATGTAAATTTTAAAGTTTTCGGTTTTCACAGCTATGAGAAACAAACCTGACGTTCTTCACGATACAGTGAGGAATCACAGGTGGTTATTAACACAGTGAGGATCAAGCTGTTGACATGTACAATCATCCTGCACAGGGAGGGAGCGCGTTTCGACAAAAATTTTTACCACCGACAGAAGTACAACATATCATAATACAAAAATAACAAATCACTCAATCAGTACAATGCGGTACCTTAAATATCTGAAAACAAATATTTCATTTTCATTATGCGCTCAATAATTTCGTTCGTCAACTTGTAATTAAATGTAAGCATAACAGATGTTAGTGACGTCACACATTTAAATCATAAGAGTAAATTTCTCTTACAGCAAGACAGAGCGTCTTTACGTGTAAGCATAAGTGATAATAGTGACGTCACACAATTAGGATCATAACTTCAATTTGTATTACAGCAAAAACTTGTATATACGTCTACCCAGGAGCTCCGACATGGCATGGGATCGCTACGTCACGCCTTTCAGCTATGGCTTGTGGCTAGCCGTGGCCATTGCTGTCTGTGCCCTTAGTGTCTGTCTGGCACTCACCAACTGCGGCCGTGAGAGGAACCAGGGCCTCACTGTGCCAGCCGTGTTATTCTACATTCACGCATGTTTCTGTCAACAAGGTCAGACCGTTAAATATAGTTTGTCGCCTTCCTACTTTCTGTATATTTCTTCTGTTTTAGTCCTATAATATAATTTCAATTTTTCTCCCTTACTCTTAAATCTATTCTTTCAGTTTTCCGTATATTCCCCTTTTTTCCATTCTTGAAAAGGGATTACTGACAAAATCTGATACCTCATTAATTTGGTCTCTTTAATTTCCTAAGTATATGCCTTCAATTCGCTCAAAGATTAATTTGCTAGTCTCCATTATTATGGGCTAGTACGATGTGTCATTTTGTTAGTAGTTTCCGAAGTTTAGTAGGATTGTAGTGTTTTTATGTTCAATGACAAACATTCAAATAAATTTTGTTGACATGACTCTCAAGGCAGTAACATACTTTGGCATCTTTGTAGGTATTTGCCACTAGCAACAGCATTATGCAAAGCAGAATGAGACTTCGGCAACACAGCTCAAAGAACAAGAAAACTCGCACTGAGTTATATGCTCGTTAATATAAGTCTTTCAGCAACCTTTTAATATAATATCTCTATCACATAAAAGCCTAATATTTTAAATTGAGTTCTGCAATTTTTAAATTTATATATCACATGGACTCAATATACACCTAATTTCAAGAAGTAGAATCTTTCCCAAAATGTTTATGCCGCTCAGTTAATATGAAGCTGCTTTTGAGGAAACTACAATTTCTTTGCAGTTCAGAATAAACAGACGCTACTCTGTATATTGAGCATATAAAATCTACAGTACTCGTACATGTGCCCACACTATTCTGAAGAACCATTTCAGTATTCTTTACCTATGTACGCTTTAGCATTTTAAGAGATTCATAACTTTCAGCTTTAGGAAAAAAATAATATTTTCCTGTCTTCCAAATGTAGAAAGCATAAAGTTTCTAATCACTTTGTCTTTTTCGAAAAAAAATTACTAATGAATATTTCACAGTACTTGTGTCCCTTTAATATTCTCCCTCATGTCCGAAATTGTTCATCGTGAAACAAATTTTCACGTACTTTCAATGTAATAACACGCATTACGCCAACAAAAAAGTCAAATTAATTTTTGTAAAAACTTGCTGCTTACGCAAAACCAAAGTACATTTTCCGTTTTATGTTATGATAAAATTTTCCTTATTCGGTCACAACATATTGAATGCTTTTCGAGAGCATGACAAATAAATCTGTATCTCAAACAAACAAATATGTGAATAATATTGCTAAAATACAAGAAGATGCAGATATATCTGTTTACATATGTTAGTCACAATCATAGTGTATACGCAGATACAGTTACATATTAACATAAGCTATATAATAATTAAGCAAAATTCCTAATAGAAGGTAAAACCAGTGCTTTGTTTCCAATTTTTGTGAACAAAATGCATACTTGCAGTTACTCAGTTCGTTACCTCATTGGTATTGTGGCGATACAGGGTTTATCAGCGCAGAGAACATTTAATCGGCTGTAACACGCAAAAGCCCAATCGAAATTAGACAATGTTAAAATCCAGAACTATCTAATTAACTAACTAACTCCATGCACCAGAGTCCTTGTTGAAAAGCTAGCAAGTCGTCAACTAGTCAAGAAATTTCCCTCTTTTCATCGAACCCGAAAGTTCATTACCGCATTTACAACAGCCCGTCACCTGTCCCTATCCTGAGCCATTACAATCCAGTACATGCCCCCACCCCCGTCCCACTTCTTGAGGTTCCATTTTAATATTACACTCCCATCTACGCCTGAGTCGTCCAAGTGGTCTCCTTTCCTCAGATCTCCCCACCAAAATCCTGCATGCACCTCTCCCCTCACCCATGTGTGTTATATGCCCCGCCCACCTCATTCTTCTTGATTTGATCACCCGGAGATTATAGGGTGATGAATACAGTTCCTCGTTATGTAGTCTTCTCAACTCTCCTGTTAACCCGTCCCACTTAGGCCCAAATAACCTCCTCCACCCTATTCTCGAACTCCCTCTCTTCCCTTTGTGTGACAGACCAAGTCTCACACCCATACAAAACAACAGGTTACTTACTTTACTTTATCGTGTCCGGACCATTAAATTAAAGATTTTTTGCCCAGTATTGGGCTACGTCAATTCCTTTTTTATTTGCAAGCCATAAATCCTCAAGGGTGCATTTCTGGGGGCAGTCCCTGCATGACAGGTGATATCCCATATCTTGTACATCTCCACAGCCACAATACAGGTCGTCTGAGTTTGTTTTGCCCCATTTCAACATATTTGTTTATACTGGTGCCACCCCTGTTCTAATGCGATTAGGAGACTTCCAAGTATTAAAATCAAGGAGGTGGCCGCTAGGGCAAATCTGGATAAGGGAGAAGTCTTCAGGTGGTTCAACTTGCAACTTCAACTTCAACTTCAACTACACGAGGAAGCTATTCCGCGATTTTAATCTTCTCTGTGGTGTTCTTGCTCCGTAGATTGCGTGTCGCTCGTCGACAGTTTGCTTGATTTTCTCTATGTGTTCCGCTGCCTTCCGACGAGATGTAGGAGCTGCGAAGCCTGCCGCTCTATAGAGGTTTGGCAATGACGTTGGTTTCATACATCCTGTACTATCCTACATGTCTCGTTGAGCGCCGTGTCGACTTCCTTGGTATGGGCAGATCTATTCCACACTGGACATGCGTATTCTGCAGTTGAAAAGCAAAGTTAGGATTTGCTCCCCATCTACTTCAAGTAAGCTTTCTAAGAAGTTTGTTTTTCCTTGTTACCTTCTGTCTTGTTTTGATGCAATGGTGCCTATAGGTTAAAGACCGGTCCGGGGTAATACCAAGATATTTAGGCTGTTCTGTGTGCTCCAAGGTGCTTCCTTTCCATGATACTCGTAGTTTTCGCTTAGCTTCTGTTGTACGGAGATGGAAATCGCTTACTTGTGTTTTGGAAGGGTTGGGTCTTAGGGAGGTCTCGTCGTAGTAGGAAGACGTAGCTTTAAGAGCGCTTTTAAGTTTTAAAACAACGGGTAAAATTATAGTTCTTTATATCTTAATCTTTGTATTTTTGGATAGCAAAATGGAAGAAAGAAGATCCTGCACCGAAAGATAACAAGCATTCCCCGACTTCAATCTTCTCTTAATTTCTTCCTGAATGGAATTTCGATTTGTTAGGGTTGTTCCCATGTATTTGAACTATTCCACCCTTTCAAAGGATTTATTATCTAACTGTATGATGTGATTTTGTCCTGCATTCAGCTTCCAAGACATGACCATGTACTTAGTTTTCTCAGAACAGTGTCTTTAAAACTGTTAAACAAACTGAACTCCTCATGTGTCGCAGGTCAGCCGGATAAAGTCAGCAACACATCTGGCCGAATCGTAATCTTCACATCACGTGTGACGTCATTGGTGTTAATGGCTGCATTTTCGGCGTTTCTGATCTCCAGCCTGGCTGTGCAGCCACGAGGTCTGCCCTTTACAGACCTTCAGGGACTTCTGCACGACGGTTCCTACAAGCTGGGTGTCGAGGAGGATACCTCCATTTTCAATCTGTTTGCTGTATGATGAACAAATTACTTGTGAACAGATTACTTGTTAGCAGCTGGTTTTGGGGTGAATGTTGCAAGATCTTAAGAGAATAATAGTGCAATAACAAGCGGAATTGATTCGGCTGTTACGTCACAGCTGACTTAAATTTTGAATGTGTCCTTATCACATTAAACATTTCTGAAAGATGTAATCACATACTTGGCTCTTCCAAGATAATTCTATCAGCGGCCACGCCATACCAACTACAGCCACATACAGTGAAAGGGAGTTCAGCTAAAAAGTAATCTGTTCACAACAGTATCTATATGTAATAGCAATCCACAGTGTTCATGAATGTAATTTATATACTCTTTATAGGCAAATTCTTCTCTTAACCTTCCAAATATTCAAAAATCTTGAGCCTGTTTCACATAATACATATCAGGTATCAGCAAACTTTACTAAAATCTAGAAGGCACCTCAAAATTCTGGGTGCCGGAAGATTAACATGGAACATGTTCCACACTGAAGACCCACAAATATTAGGTGCCACTGTACAAAATATAGCTGCCAGTGATTTGTGTACCCCTTCTGGATGTATGTGTTATTTGTAATTATTAAATTGAACAGGGATTATTACCCTAACAATAACCATAGCCTCGACAAAGTCAGTCTTCATCCCAGCCTGGCTGGTAAACACTCTGAAGAGTTTCCCTTTACCCAAATGGCAGTTCATAAACTTGAAGAAAATCATGCAGTTAACGAAAAAAATCTTTATTTTTTCAGAGGGCCACTGACGGAATTGAGAGCGCTGTGTATAAAAAGCTGATAGTGCCCTTCAAGAACGACATGCCTATCTCGGATTGGGTCGGTTTCAGCAGGGTCTGTGCCGATCACAAGTATGCTTATATCGGCCGTGACACCTTGGCCAAATATTTTTCATCGGAATTGTCCTGCCAGTTGGTGCAACTTCCTGGAACATACTACCCGGACACGATTGCCTTTATAATCTCCAAGAACAACACTTTCAAGGGGATCATTAACTGGAGGTGAGATAAAAAAATAAAATTTTAAAAACTTCTAAAGGGTAGTTTATTACGAATTTTTACAAAATATATAAGAAAAAATACACGTTCGTCTCTCCTGAGGTCCGTATATTTCAATTCGAGAACGGTAGGCAGGTTTGTACCACCTTTGAAATCACCACGAAATCAATGTGGAGCATAATGGTCACTGACTAAATTTAGATAAAGATGTAAAAAAATTTAAAGTGTTATGGAATAGGCATAAATACAATTACGGGCCAACAATATCTTTGCCAATAATGTCTTGAAATTGTTTCACATGAAAATAACTAATATATCATCATTTTCAAACCGAACAATATAGTTTGTCACTTCCCGCCTTTAGCCAAAGCGCTTCTGGGTGATCCTCTTATCGGCTGCGGTTTATACGATAAGCGATCAGAAATGTGACATAACATGTTAGGCATATAATATAATGTCGCTCTTTCAAAAAGCAAAGAATATTGCGAGGATACAAAAAGGCGGAAAATTTTAAAGTTTTTGCTAATGTATTCCTCGGCAAGGTAAAGTAGGTGTGTGATCAGCTTCAAGTTCCAGCCGTTTATTTCTAATATTCATGTACAGAACTTCTTAATGTCACTATATCTACCTAAATTCCGATCCCAGTGGCCGTTAGGTCTAAGGCGTGGGTCTTCGGCCGCTCGCTTCCTAGGATCGTGGGTTCGAATCCCTCCGGTGGCATGGATGTCTGTCTGTCTGTTGTGAGTGTTGTGTGATGTCAGATAGAGGTCTCTGCGACGAGCTGGTCCCTCGTACAGAGGAGTCCTACCGACTGTGGTGTGTCTCAAATGTGTCTGACCATGAAACCTTGACGAAACAAGGAGGCCCAGGCCCATATAAGGCTGTCGAGCCACACAAAAGAAAAATCTACCTAAATAATTAATAATCACTCACTGAAAATGAAATTACAGTTACAAGATATCCGACGAAAAAGGACCACATGAAATATTCTTGATTTAGGTGAAATCACTATACAAAGTTACTGTAATCTATTCAGGCCTAAAAATCAACATTTAATAACATTGTCACAACTGTCATTAGGTCAAATAAATTGTGAAAAGCAGAGACAAAATTCATTATTTGTGTTCTGGCATTTCCGGGTCACAACCTCTCCTTGATAACTAGATGTAATAGAGTTTTCTGGCAGTTTCCCTTAGCCATATCAAGTGACAATGCCGTACAATACATTATAGCCACACTGTCTATCTAATCCATTATTTACAGTCGCTTTTTCTATTGATTTTATAAAGTGACATCAGTATAATTTTGTAGTACATTTTTAAATACGGCAATTTATTCAAGCCTATAATGGAGTTTAATTTCCTCCACAGGTTATTACAGCTTCGTGAGAGAGGAATTCTAGCTAAAATCCGTCTGGAGGACCTATCCATAGTAGTACCTGAAGAAGAACCAACTACTGTAGATGTCAGCATGGAGACAGTAGCACCAATTTTGGTTTGCTTGCGGCTGGATATGTAATAGGATTTTTCATACTCCTGATTGAAAAATGTGTCCATGGAGACGTATTCAAATCCTGGTCACGAGAAAATACTCAAATGCGTCCCAAAAATGAATATTAATGGTTCTTGGTAAATTAACAACTGCCTCAATATATCTTGATCCATCCATCCATCCATACCTCCATACATCCATCCATACATCTGTCTATCCATCCATAATTCCATTCACCATCCATCCAAGTATCTACCAATTTCCCTATGTACCTAATTGTCTTGAGTAACTAACTCAATATCACAGTAACTAACTCATATATCACAGTAACTAACTTCATATATACAGTAACTAACTCCATATATCACAGTCATTCTTGAAAACCCAGCATTCCCTTAGCTAGTCAGGGCATCCCCCATAATTTACGGAACCGCATAGTTAATTGTGGTGCTCAACAGAGCCCGACACTTGTCCCTATCTTGAGCCGGAAGAAAACATTCCACATAAAACCACGATATTTCTTTAAGACCCAATTAATATAAATTTACACCTATGTGTATGTTGTCTCTTTTTTTCGGGTTTCCGTATCAAAAACTCTGGATATATTTCAGTCCACTCCAACACGTGCCACATGCACTGCCCATCTCATCCACCTGTTTGCAGTACAGTACAAATCATGAAGCTCCTCATTACGCAATTTTCTTCTGTCACTTTCTCCTTTTCAAACACAAACCTAAGCCTCAACTACACAATGTCAGCTGCACGAATTACTTATTAAAACTCACGTTTGAATACTTAAGTTTCTTAACGCTTTGTGCCTACATAATAAATTATATGTGAAGGTTGATGGAGAAGGAATAACAAACAGAAATTATTGACAAATACTGAGGAGGAGACACGTGGTAATTATTTATGCTGTGCTATTTCAATGTCAGGTGTTTTAAGCTCAAGATATTACGAAAAGGGCTGTGATGTGAAGCATATTTTGATGCACAGGAATTGAAAACTGGATGGGGAATTACATTTTAGCGCCATTTTGAAATCAAATAGTGCTACAAAGTTCAGTTGGCAGTCCCTTCTGCCCTAACCGCACACAACCTCACAAGCAACTTCCCTGACACTCAAGCAGGAACAGACAGAACTGGTAATATATCATGGATAAAAAGAGGCCGTGGGAAATTTTAAATCTTTATAGACGCTTTTATTATTCAGGTATTCTGGGATGTTAGGCGATGTAACCGGGTTAATGGCTGTGCTTGCGGCCGGAAATATGAAAGGAAGTTTCATAATTGTGTTTGAAAGAATCGTCCGACGAAATATATTTAAATCCTGGCCATCTGGAAATATCCGATAAGCACACATTGAGAAGACAGACTGTACATAATGAAAAAGTTGAGAGTTCCGCTTCACACAAGTTAAATCTGAACCTCTTTCTTGTAGAACATTTCGAACGTTCAACTCTAGTCTACACCTCACACATGCAAGACGCTCCTTCTTTCGCGGTCTCCAACAATATATTCCTGTATTTATTTCTTTTTTTATCTATTTAATTGAATTGAATTTTATTTTTTTAAATTAATGGCAACTGATTGACGTTATATTAAAATGAACGTCACAAAATTTAATAAGGATATTAACTTTAAATATTTGGTGAAATACCAGAATGTAATAAGATACAAACAATGGTCCAACAAAACAATTCTCATTTCTCTGCAGGAGCCTCAAATTGACATGGAAATTTTAAACAGAATAAGCAAGTTTGACATGATTATTTATTAAAGAAACAGTTACACGGTCACCTCCCATTTAATGTTCATTTCAATATCAGCACAGTCATTACCGTGACGCTTTACAAGCAATAAAACAACTTTGAGAGTAGATACTAATCTCAATATCAACACGAAATGAAACATGTTTTAGTGAGGAGGCAGTAACTACAGACTACGTACAGCTTACACAGACCTGCCACAAGGTCAACTAATATGCTGATTGTGTAGCCAGATTATTTCTGAATATCTCTACTGCATACAACTGCTCCATACGTTCAAGATATATTTGCCACCAAATTGTTTACTTAATTCAAAGAAACACCAAAGTTTTTTATGTAAGACAAGAACCGGTCCCAACTGAGACATAAAACTTCGATCGTCTGACGTTACAAATGCAGACTGATATTATTGTCGTGTTACTATTGTCTAGTGGCGCTGTGAGTGCCGGTTTAGATAAAGTGTCAAAACAAGCAGAATTTATAGCTGATATTTATCAGCAGTTGCCACGCAGTTGCATTTTCATCATAAACTCTGAGGCACAACAGCAAGGTGAGAATAACTTTTGTATTATTTCCCTAATTCGTGTGTTTTAGTGAAGACAAATTTACTTACAGGATCTTTGAGAGGAAATGCATACGTTTTTTATTTCGAATTATATTATTTAAATGGATGGCAAGGCAATATGTCTTGGATAATTATGTTTATCGATTTCGCTCAAAATGCTTCAGTTCTGTGTATGTTTCATTGTTCGCAGTTCTTAGTTGGTTGGGTTTTCTTACTTGTCTTTTTAAACAACTACGAAGTTAGTTAAAATCTGAACATCGATTTTTGATTCATAAATGTGTAAGCAACATTTAAGGGGAGGTCAAAAATCTCGAAGCAAAACCTGTCCCAATGTCACTTTGTTTAACACAGTCCTACGTGGATTGGCCTGGGATAAAACCCGGCCCTTCTTGGCGTGTGGTCGGCGAGTAACAGTATGGGCCATGGCTAGGGAATTTGGTCTTATAGAGACAGGAATGTAACGGTCAGCTTCTCGGGTGGTAATTTCTTTGTGTGCGGATAAACTGCTGATGAGCCGAGCGCTTAAGTCTAGAGACTAATGGTGTGACGCAGATATATTCGTCCCTTTTGTGTCAAGAACTCTACGTGGTCCTATTAACATCCTATCCAATGTGAAACAGGCTGTAATGCTCCCGGGGGAAAGCGGCCGTAACGTGCTGCTAACTCCTCCGTCCATCTAGTGGACAAGATCAAAGATGGACTGTACAAACAGCTCAAGTACCCTATGCATAAACCCTTGGCATAGTGCTCAATTAGCAACCAGGACACATTATCCTTCTAAAGGAACTGAACTACTGCAGTTGTGTGAATGTCATATGACAATTTGGAACTTTAGTATCTGAACTTCTGAATGTAGTACAATGCACTTTGCTGTATCTATAATAAACTATATATTTTCAATTTATAATTTTCGGGAAAATATATTTGATTATGTAATGCAATACACACATACACACACCGTACACAAAAATACTAATGCTGTCAAGACTCATACATTAATTTTAATTGATTAACTGGAATATATTAGGGTTTGTATTTAAATATATTACTGTTTATTAATAGGTTACAGCCTACTCTTTTTATGTATCCTATTTCCTGTATTTAATCACTTACATGATTCATACTATATGTTAATATTGTAAAAAATTGCGAATAATGCAAGACACATCGCATCAGTGCTTAAAACAAACCTACTCTATATTCACTCATTAAGGAACTAACTCCACGGAGCAGAGTCCTTCTTGAAATGCAATACTTCCTCACGTAATCAAAACATTTTCCGGGCTCTATGGAACGTGAATTTCATTAACACATACACAGGAACCCGCCATGTATCGGTAACCTGAGCCAGATTAATCCAGTCAATAAACACTTACACTTTATCTTGAAGATCCATTTTATTTTTATCCTCCTATCTACGCCTAGTTCTTCCAAGTGATCTATTTACCTGAGGTTTCCACACTAAACACTTTACGCGTCTTTGCCCTCACCCATACTTTCCACATGCCCCGCCAATCTCATCCTTCTTGATTTGATAATCCGAATAAAATTTTGTGAGCAATACAGATCATGAAACTCCTCATTTTGCAATCACTTTCGGTCCCCTGTTGCCTTGTACCACATAGGAGCAAATAAATTATTCTGCACCTTATTCTAAAGATCCCTCTCTCTCTCTTTTGTTTCTTGTCCAATATTACCGACCAAGTTTCACACCTATACAGAACGTCAAAAGTGTATTTATATATATTTTAACTTTTTTAGTTTGGGATAACAAACTGGAAGATAAATTATTCTGAAAGAAAGATATTAGATAATACCTGAGCCTGATCTACTAGTAATTGTTCATAAAAGGTTATGTAATATAACGTAAAATTAATGTATTTCAGGTTTTGAACCTACAATATTAATGCAGAAAATTCGCAAGTATTTGTTAATGAATATGTTCCTGTTATGGAGAAGAGATTCGGAAGTGGCACCGAGTGAGCTGCGTCGCTCACGGTCAATATACGTCATACTGAGTGGGAATGAAGAAACAAGAAGATATATAAATAAGGTTACATTTGTACTGACACACATTTGTCTGCTAGAATATATGTGTATAGGTAATAAAAGGCATATAATTTCAAACTTCTTTATCTGTTTGACATTTTCGAGATACTCTCCAAAGCAAAAGGAGCACGCCGCTTGTAAATTACGAAGCTACAATTTTCAAATATTTTTGTAACGATTTCTCAATCTTTAAATTTAAAAATCACTTTTCAAATCTGTCCAGGTATTTCTGCTACAATCCGAAGTGTCAAAATTTCAGCACCAGAAGCAGCATTTTACTATTTTTTCTTTAAAATTGAAGCCAAATTGCTGGTGAAAGGAACCTTCCTCTTGCTGAATGCTGCTTCTGCCATGGCCATCCTGCGTTTGATTTCAAGCGTATATCTCGCATCGTTTGTTATCAGGCTAGAAAGATAATTAAAATATTCCACAGTCTCCAGTTTTTCTTTAACTATCATAATCTGTAGTGAAAATGGTTGCCTTGAGATTCTCGTTAGTTTAGTCTTTTCACCATTCATTTCCATTGCATTATTTTACGTAGATGTATTTATTTTAACAAATGATTGTACTGCGATTATCATCTAAGATATTTAAAGACAATTGCTCTTAGTTCACAAAATATTTCTTTTTCTGAAAACATTATCTAATTTTAAGAAGTCAAATTACAATTTATCAGACAAAATTATACACAAATAAGAAATATCTACATACTATCCTACAGTTATTTTTAAAATATATTAATTTATTTTTAAATAAAAATATTTCACAGATCATACATATTCCCAAAATATAAATTAATAGCAATAAAAATTTCATTCCAATAAATAAAAGCTAAATAATTTCTTACAGACATTTGTAGATCCTTATTCATCTAGAGCCATCTGGCTGCTGTTCCTGGACACCAACACGTCCTTGGAGCAGTTCTTCACAGACATCAACATTCCTTTCGACTGTCAGTTCCTGGTAGCTCAGCCACAAGGTGACCACGTCGTCGTGCTGACCGAAGTGTACCGTGTTAGCCCAACACTTCCTCTGCAGACATACCGTTTTGGTAACTGGACTGCTGGTGGCGGCCTTACCTGGCCCTCACAGGGCCTCTACAGGAGGAGGAACAACTTGAACGGAAATGTAATTCAGGGCACTCGCCTAAATGTAAGCAGAAACCTGTTCAATATGAGACAAATCTAAGTTGTATGTGTGTAAAAAGCAAGTTAGTGAATTCTTTATGGGTGGCTGCGTGTTCTACATTATATGATGTGTAGAAAAGAAAAAGAAAATTGAACATATTGGATTTAGTATGATTAAAGGCCGGCAGAATTTTTTAGGTTTAATTCCCACAAAGGATCCTGATTCGATTTTTCACTCACCATAAGTTCGAATTATTATTCATTTTAAATTCATTGCCTGTAACTTCAGAAAACACACAATATCTACATCTCTTCACATATCTGCATTCATTCGCCTGAGAAACCGCTAATTATGACGTGCGTTTCGAATCTTAATAGTTCATACTTGCAAAAGATGTTCTTCAAAATAACAAACAATATTGGCCCATCACTCTTAGCAAGTAGTGGTGTATTTTACTTATGGTAACTAAAAAACAAAGGAATAGAACAAGTCAAATTATGGTCAGCGCTCTAATTCTTATTCTTCACAAACGTATGAAGATACTTGACCTATTTAGTAAAGCTGTTACTACATGTAGCGCCTGCTTCTTCAGTAAACGACTCCACATTTCTCTCATAAAGAATACGTGTCGGTTTTGCAAGATTAACGGGTAAAAAGACGACTTTAGTTTTAAACACAATTAACCGAATGGTTTAAGTGATTAAGACGCTTTGTGTTTCTTGCACATTGGTTGCTTATTTAAATAAAATTTTATGAATTAAATTGTTAGTCATAAAGCCAGGTAATAAAATCCGTATATATGTGTAGCATACATGAAAGAGATGCATACACATTTTATTCCGAAATCTTCAAAATAAGGAGCTATCAACGTCTAGGATAAAAGGGTCTAATACAAAAATGTCATCCTAAAATACTGGAATAAATAAGTAAATATACAACTCCATGAAACAGAGTCATATGTTAAAACACAACATTTCCTCGTCAAATCAAAAAATTAAACGACAGTAATTGAAGCAGCAGGCTCATTACCACGTACATAAAATCCCACCACTGGAAACAACACTGAAAGCCATGTTAGACTCGATATGGATTAAACAGCTATAGTATTACTGAATGATAAGGCATGTGGTACATATAGATACCACTCACATGTGAATGGTTAATGCAGAATAATGTCGACATTACTGATGTTATTTTCAGGCTGCATCGTTTCTTTCACAAAAATATTTTGAAGAAATATGGGCCACACTGGCGGACTCAACAAATGTAGTGTAAGTAACTATATTGTATCCTAATAAATTATTCTTTCTAGTAAAAAAATAGATATAATTAAAGGGATAAGGTATTATAGTGTGATGAAAACCAAGTGACGTCATACTTGTTAAACTCAAGAGAAATCACACAACGTGTGGAAAACGTAACTCACTGGAATTAGTACAAGTGTTTTGAAATTGCGATGGTAGATTTTGGTGTATAAAACGCATAGGGAACATTTCTGTACACCTGCAATTTATTTGCCTATGAAAGCAGAATTCGTCAGAAACACCTCCTCGGTGTACAACACTTTGTAATGCACCGTAATGAAAAAAATTTCGTGGCTTGTGCACGGGGACACAACCGCAATTGTTTAAGGCGTGAATCCGTCTTTGTGTTATTAGAGGAAGGGTAAGATGTAAATGAATAAAGTCTTGGTGGTTATAAGTGAAGTATACAATCTGCATCGTTCGGCATTAGTCAATTTGGGCTTTTCTGATTCATTTTGAATTTTTCTTTCCAATGATATACGTTTCTTACATTTCTGTTCATATTTCCTTTGCAATTTTTTCGACATTATGAAAATTTTCTTTAACGCAGCACACTTATCGGCTTACAACTTTACAAACTTTATTTTATTGGTTATTATTGCTAAATAATATTGTAGATCCTATTAACTCTACACATCTACAACAATTTCAATGTCCTATCTCTTCGCAATCCAAAGTTACACTGACCAAACCCGGCCGGCGTCGCCATTTTCAGTGTTCACGCACAAGCGCTACCCTTCCCCCCCTCACCTCTGCACACCTCCACTACACACCATTTTAGATACGAACATCAACCCTCTATCCAACAAAATTTAAATCATTATATTATAATTTATAGTTTACGAGATGTAAGCGCGACAAATCTTGCCATTTTTTGGTCGCTAGAGTTTTCGTAGAGACCCCCCTACACCGGACCGAATTTAAAGACGTATTCACGTTAAAATTTACAATTTCTTTGACCATCTTCTAGAATTAATAAGCCACGAATCATAAAATACACTAAGACAAAGAATGAATGCAAGAAGAATTGTAAATTTTGCGTAGTATAATTTGTAGACAACTAACAGCAATATTAATTCCTCTCACTTCTCGTCAGTACTGTGTTACACGAGGCGGATTCTTATGGCTCTAAATCTGGAAACGGGTCGTGGAACGGAATGGTGGAGCTGGTAAGCAATGGGGTGGCAGACATTGGTATCGGTGACTTCACAGTGACGAAGGAGAGGTCCGAAGTGGTGGCGTTCACAGATACAGTGGAAATCTCAAGGTAAGACAAACTGTTTAATTTACTTTTTTCACATCAGATATGAACTTAGACTGTACACAGAGAGGAGTGTATGTTCTCCGAAGGTCCTATGTTCCTCTCTAAAACTCCTGTTTTAATATGAGAAAAAAAAAGGGTCTGACAAATTCCCAAACTCTCCGTCTGCTTTTCTCTGCTCTTCTATTCATATGGATATTATGACAGCCTACATGCTGTCCGAACTTCACTACATATTCCGGTATGTTTTCTCTATCATGCTTAAGTCGCCTGAAGATCATTTCCGCCCTCTTACATCAATATTAAAAGATGAGGGCATCACAAAAACCACCACGATCTCCGAGGTTAATTTTTCCCTCCATAATTACTTAGCCAAAAAATTTCCAGTCACAATCAGGCTCTAATTAGTATAATTTATCACAGTTTCTACCAACAATTTCCACCACTATTCCATGATAGCGGCCGTGAGTGTTGTGATTTTCGGTTTTGAAATCTAGGAGAACACAACCTAATTTCTCATGCATAATAACATGCGTTATCATAAGTCGTTATTACCATTTCTGAGAATCCTGCTGCTGCCATATTCAACGAGCCTGAAGATTGAGGGAGCAGAATGCTCCAAAACAATTGGCAATCACCAAGGAGAGAAAAAATATTTATAGCATGCAAACCATAATTAATTCATCCATTCACCTGGGCTCCCACACAAATATAAAATAATATTATAATTTAATATATCCTCAATAATATCGTTCAACCTCGGTTCGTTACATGTAAGCATATCTGAAAATATTGATATGAATTATTTTTATTCACAAGAGTAAATTTGCCTTCCAGCCAGAACGTGCTTATACGTCTACCCAGCAGCTCTGACTTGGCATGGGATCGCTACGTCACGCCTTTCAAACTACGGCTTGTGGCTGGCCGTGGCCATTGCTGTCTGTGCCCTCAGTGTCTGTCTGGCACTCACCAACTGCGGCCATGACAGGAACCAGGGACTCACTGTGCCAGCCGTTTATTCTACATTCACGCGTGTTTCTGTCAGCAAGGTCAGACCGTTAGACCGCGTTGTTGGCCTTCTTGCTTTGTTTATCCTTTTTTCTTTTGTATTCCTAAAACATTAATTTAATTTTCTCTTGTATTATGCTGAAGTTTGTTCATTCAGTTTTCCGTAACTTTCCTCCCTCTCCATCCCTGGACAGGTTTTACTGACCACATCTGATATCCTATTGCTCTGACTGTCTCATCTCCTGTACTTATCTCTTCATTGCCCTCGAAGTTGAAGACGGATATCTGCAGTGTTATGGGCCGTGATGCTGTGGTGTTGGGTTGGTATTTTCCGATCGTAATGGTTTCATTCTTAGTGTCAAATAAGTACTTGTTGACACTGACTGTGAAGGCAGTACGATGCTTTGACACACTTTAAAATACTTGTTCCTTGCTGAGCATTACGTTAAAGCACATAAAAAATACAGTAAATAGCCGTGAGAACTTGCAACGAATCAAAGAAACCGATTTTCGTTCATACTGTATTATTACTGGCGGCACGCTTTCAACGTAGGGCTACTGTAGGTATCACATAAAAAGTTAATATTTCAAATTCAGTTCTTAAATTTTTAAATGTATAATTTATATGTACCCAGCATATACCATAAAGCAGTAGGGCCTTTCCTAGTAATTGTATACTGCTCAGCTAAATATGCAGCTGCTTTAAGGAACATACAATTACTTAAGAATTCAGAATAAACAGATATTTCTCTCATTACTCAGCATATTATATCCATAATACACTTCCCACACTCTTCTGAAGAATTATTTTTAAATAACGTTCCTATAAAAGCCTTAGTCGATCAAGGTGTTCATACTGTTTAGCTTTAGGAAAGAATACTTTTTCCCGCTTTCCACAAGTATAAAACATATAGTGTCTCAAAACCTCGTCTTTTCTCGAACAGACAATGCTAAGAAAGACTGTACAGTGTACGTGTTTTGCTACACTTCTTCTCCCTTAATCCCAGATATGTAACTCGTGTCCCTAACTCTGTTATATGTTCACTGTATTTTTATCTATTACATATATCAAGGAAGTCAAAGAGTTTAATGCAAAATTTCCTGCTAACATCCAGCCAAAATATCTTTTTTATTTCATCATATGTTTTTCCCCTTATTCCATTACCACAAATTAAATACTTCTCGAAATAAGGACAAAAAAAATGTAATTTAAACGTACATATATATATAATATCTGCTAAATGAAACACGAAAATAAATATCCAATTTCAAGTTTGAGTCCATATCACTGTGTATATGCGTATAAATGTAAATGTTAAAATAAACCATGTAATATATAAGGGACACTTCTTACAGGAAGGCAAACAGCCAAAGCTGAATTTCTAATTTTTTTTATATAAAACGCATAATTGTAGTTACTAGTTTAGTTAACTCATTTGTATTCTGGCGATAAACTGTTTATCAACCCAGCGAACTTTTAACCGGTCCTCACATGCAAACACAAGAACAGTGTCTTTAAAATGGTTAAAATGACAGAACTCCTCATGTGTCGCAGGTCAGCCGGATGAAGTCAACAACACATCTCGCCGAATCGTAATCTTCACATCACGTGTGACGTCATTGGTGTTAATGGCTGCATTTTCGGCGTTTCTGATCTCCAGCCTGGCAGTGCAGCCACGAGATCTGCCCTTCACAGACCTTCAGGGACTTCTGCACGACGGTTCCTACAAGCTGGGTGTCATGGAGAATAGTTCCATCCTCAATTTCTTTGATGTATGATGATCAAAATAATTGTGACTAGATCACTTTTTATTTGTTGGCTGTGGGGTGAGGGGACAAGCAGGTAAAAAGGGGAAGCACGCACTATCAAGCGCTATTGATTCGGTTATTACGAGAAAGCTGGCTCAAATTTGAATGTTTAATTACTTAAGAAGTTTTTTTAAAGATGTAATCTCCCACTAGGATATTCCAAGGTGTTTAAGTCAGCGGTCACGCCATACTAAGTGCAGACATATACAGTGATAGGGACATCAGCTGGCAAGTAAACCGGTCACTGCTGTAAATATTTATAATGGCATAATACACTGCTCATGAGTGTACTCTGTGGGCTCTGGTATTCGCAACTGCTTAGGCTTTCAGATATTAAAATTTTGAGTTCTGTTTGACATAGTATATATCAGGGATCCACAAATTTTACTGAAACTTACAAGGCACCTCAACATTCTGGGCGCACAGTATATTGATATGAAGACCCAAAAATATTAGGTGCAAGATTATAAAATATTTTCGCCCGAGATTTCAGCACTCTTCTTTATCTATGTGTTTCATATGTTTCTCAAAATAAACAGCAAATATTCCCATGAAAAATTAACAAGATAAGCCTCGAAAAACTAGCCTGCCTCCCAGTCTTATTGCGAAAATCTCTAAAGTTTTTCTGCATTAGCCAAATAAGCAGTTCATTTACTGTCAAGGAAATCATGCAGTTAATGACATACAAGTGTTTTCTTTCAGCTGGCCACTGGAGGAATTGAGAAAGAGGTTTATGAAAAGTTGATAGCGCCCTTCAAGAACGACATGCCTGTCTCCCATTTTGATGGTTTCAGAAGGGTCTGTCATGATCACAAGTATGCTTATATCGGCCCTAAGCTCTTGGCCAAGTATTTTTCATGGCTGGAGTCTTGTCATTTGGTGCCGCTTCCTAAAACTTCCTACCCGATAACAGTGGCCTTTATAATCTCCAAAAATTACCCTTACAAAGGACTCATTAACTGGAGGTGAGTTAATGGAACGAAATTAATTGGATATATGACGGATCATTTACTTTGTGTTTCTTGCAAAATATCGAAGACAGAGAGACATGTTGATATATCTTAGGTCCAAAGTTTTAACTCGAGTACGACACAAATTTTCAAATGTAATATGTGCAAATGAATATCATGGCAAATACGTAATTAACAACTTTGTGTAACCCATATTATGGACGTGGCGAATTCGGGAATCTGTGAATGAAGGAAGCAATAGCGCAACCACTAAAATACGGTAAACATTACAAAACAAATCACTCACTGAACCAATGTGGAGCATATTAACAACTGAGCTAAGTTATAAACAGTAATAACAAAACTTATAGAATAAAGACACATTCAAATTCAAAAGTACAGGATCTGTGCCAAGAACGTCCGTTACAACTGTCTTGTTGTACATAATAATATACTACTTAGAGTCAGTTTTTGTCTGAACGATATCGTTTGTCCCTTCCCGCCTTTAGCCAAAGCGTTTCTGGGTAATCCTCTTATCGGCTACGGTGTATACGATAAGCGGTGACAAAAGATGTGACATAACATGTGAGGCATATAAAATAATGTCCCTGTTTTAACAGGTAAATTGCGACTCTCTCTAAAGATGATGCAGAAAGGAGGGGAAAATGTGACTTTTCCGTAATATACACTTTGGCAAGGGATGTATGTGAGTGATCAGCTCGAAATTCCGGCCGGTTAGTTCCTAATGTTCCTTGTGCATAAGGTTTTGAGGTCACAAGATGTAACTAAATATTTAATATTCAATCGCTGAATGAGGACTCAGAATTACAACAATGCAACCAAAGAGAACCACATAACAAATTACTTCACCAATTGAAATCACTATACAATATTCCTCAGCTACAACAAGTGACAAGCCTTTCGATAAGTTACAGTCACACTGTCTCACACATCCATTATTTACAATCGCTTTGTCTTTTGATCTTGTACAGCCATAACCCTAATATTGTTGTGGTAACTTTTTAAAATATGGAGATGTGTTCAAACTTTATTAGAGTTTATTTTCCTCCGTAGGTTAGCACAGCTTCGGGAGAGAGGAATTCAGACTAGAATCCGCCAGCAGTATGTATCCTCAAAGAAAACGGAAGAACAAACATCTACTATAGATGTCAGCATGGTGACAGTAACGCCAATTTTGGCAGTGCTTGCGGCCGGATATGTGACAGGAATTTTCATACTGCTGGTTGAAAGATGTGTCCATGGAGACGTATTCAAACACTGGCCACGTGAAAGTGTTCGAAAGTGTTCCAAAAACAAATAATAATGTTTGGTGGCAAATTAAAAGCTGCCTCAATTGCGCTTGATCCATCCATTGATCTATCTAACCACCCATGTATCTATTTATGTATTCACCTATCCACCTAAGTGTCTCACTAACTAACGTCATGTATCACAGTCATTCTTCAGAACCTAAGAGTTTCCCCGCATTTTATGGAACCATATGGTTACTTATGGTGCTCAAGAAAGCCCAACACTTGTCACTATCCTGAGCCAGATAGAACCAGACCAAGTAAACTCGTGATTTTTTTCTAAGACCCAATTCATAATATAATTTTACCTACGTGCAAGTAGTCTCCTTCTTTCGTGTTTCCGTACCAAAAACACTGCTTGCATTCGTTTTCACTCCAACAAGTGCCACATGCACTGCCCATCTTATTAACGTGTTTGCAGTACAGTACAAATTGCGAAGCTCCTCATAATCCAATTTTCTTCTGTTACTTTCTCCCTTTTAGACACAAAATCACGCCTCAGCAGCAGAATGTCAACTGCACGAATTACTTATTAAATCTCACGTTTGAACACTTAAGTTACTTAATTCTTTGTGCCTACATAATATATTGTATGTGAGGGTTGATGGAGGAGGAGAATAAAACAGAAATTATTGACACAAATACTGAGGAGGAAACAAGTTGTAATTATTTTATGCTATGCTCTTTAAATGTCAGGTATTTTAACCTCAAGATACTTCCAAAATGGTTCGGATGTAAGCATATTTTGTTGCATACGAACTGAAACCTGGACGGGAAATCAAATGTTAACGCCATTTTGAAATCAAAAGGTGCTGCAAGGAAGAGCTTGCAGTCCCGTCTGCCCTAACCCCACACAACCTCACAAGCAACCTTTCTGACACTCAAACAGAAACAGTGAATTCTCTTCCATATCAAAATTAATTCTTATATGTGTTTTGAGGATCAATATATCTTAAAGCTTGTACACAATTCTAACTGGAATCGAAACATGCATGTAATGCAATATGCATTAAGCTGCAGTACATTATAATGACAGGACGGAGGTTTGGACGTGATGACATACAATGTTGAAAGGCACAATATCATAATGTTCATGTTACACTGTACGGTCTGTCAATACACTTATCATACACACTCTAAAGTTCTGTTCACACTTCTTATTGTATCTGACACTATTCACAAATCCATTACACACAGAGAATATTGCAAATGGACGCTCTAACTGATTTCGTTCATAAAAAGAATTGAAGTTTTATCGCAAAAGATCTCTTAACAAAACCTTTTGACACACGCACATCCATTGCAACAACGTATTCATTTTTGTCTTTAATATCTCGGAAATAAAGAATTCTGTCAGTTGAAGCCAGGTGAGAGCTATAAGTTAAAGCTTTCACAGCGACTAGACTGAATAAAATGTTCTCGGGCTAGCAATCGCGTCAGATTGGTTAATGGTGAGTAAACCAATGTTTCGAGAATCATCTCTGCTCTCTTCATCAGGAACTAAACCAAAGAGTAGTTTAGTTCTTTGATCCCTTGGGGATCGAAACATTTAGGAATATTCAGTGTGATATAATATAAATATAAAAGGAAAAATGTTATGCATTTTTTCGTTGAGTGTTGCGGATTGTTTAACGGCAATGCACGGAATGAAGAATATAAAGTTTGACCGAAATAGTTTACCAATAGATTGAAGAATGCACACCCTCGTACTTCTGGTAATGATTGCGTCTTCCGTCGGGGCATCAATGGAAGTGTTGCGGCGATTTTAACAGAAGTGGCTCGTCATGTCCGTGCGGGTTGTGTCTATTTACTGCATGAACAAGACTCTGGTAAGTGATTTAAAAATGCACCGCTCCTTGTCACGGATTCACGACAAATTATGTGCATTACAAGTTCCAATTTCCACTTAATGCTGTGTGATTATACTTATATCAAAAAAAAGCTATTAAATTTTGCCTCTAAAATAATAGACGTAGGCATGATTTGAAACTTCTTCCATTGTTTTAATCACGGTCTTTTGAGACATGACGCTGGTTTTATGGTAATTTGTTGCCTATATTTCGGGATCGTCCGAGAAGAATACTACCTTGAAGATGTGGTCTGTGAAATCTTCCGAAACATCTGTAACTACAAATAAATATGGTGTCATGTCCCAGAACACTAATTTAATGCAAGTATACTAAAGATGAAATCTGCGTTATTCTGGGATTTATACAGAGTAGAAAGGTAGTTCCTTACCGACGTTTCGAGAGAACCTATCGGTCCCATATTCAAGGGTTGGACCGGTATGTTGTCCCGAAGCGTTGGTAATAAACTACCAATCTACGCTGCGTGAACTCTCAAAACAGCGCAGATCTCATTTACACCGCAGCGGAAACCTGAAATCACGCAATTATACTGAATTTTTAGGACGGATTCAATCAACATCTAATCCTCTCTGAGTTTAATAACATCTTAATTAGAGTAATCAGAGTTCATGTTAGAAGTAAATATAAGGCTTACGCTAAATACGTTAAAACTACGACTAATGAGCACACAATATTTCAGGGCTACAACACGCTGTACTAAGAGAAGCCAGTAAAAAACTAATGAGTGTATCAGTTGGTACTTTGTCAGCGTCGTTGCGTAGGACGCCATTTTATACACAGCAGTGCCAACAAAACCGTGCCTTGTACGTTATAACCTTCACACCGCAAAACAATACTGTTTTATTTCACAAGGTAAGGATCCATATTATGTGACTAGGTGTCAGTATAAGATCTAAGACGTTTGTAAGTTTCAGTGTTTTCGCAGTGAAGTGGATAAGGACTTTATTTTGAGGTGCCTTTGCATAGTCACGAAAAGAGCCTATAAGCTTTGCAATATCCGATCCGTCTGTCCGTCAGTGTCGGCACGCATGTAACAGCACGGCTCCCAATGGAAGGATTTTTGTCAAATTTTATATTGGGTACTTTTACGAAAATCGGTAGAGGAACTCCAAATTTGTTTAAAATCAGACGAAAATAACGGACAATATACGAAAAGGCCTAAGTGTCTTTCATATTTTTGGCAGCGAAATATGTAGCGCAACGATACAGAGAACACATTTCTGTGCGTAAGTGGTAAAGCTTTCAATAATTATTACATTGTTCACAGCAACGTATATACTTTAATAATAATAATAGAACGAGTTTTTGCTTTCCCACTGCCACCAAATTTACGAGAAAGCACCACAGTGTTAAAGTTATACGTACATTCTCCAAAGAAAACAAACCAATAAAAATAAAGTGTCCCGTTTCTGTACAGGTTCAGTTATCGTCAGCCATCTGGCTGCTGTTCATGGACACCATCACGTCCCTGGAGCAGTTCTTCACAGACATCAACATTCCTTTCGACTGCCAGTTCCTGGTGGCTCAGCCACAAGGTGACCACGTCGTCGTGCTGACCGAAGTGTACCGTGTTAGCCCCAAACTTCCCCTGCAGACATACCGTTTTGGTAACTGGACTGCTGGTGGCGGCCTTACCTGGCCCTCACAAGGCCTCTATAGAAGGAGAACAAATTGAATGGTCTTGTTCTCAAAGCAGGCATTATGAGTGTAAGATTCTCTTACACACATCTCCTTCTTACATTAGTCGATAAAGGAAATATCCGGTCTCTTCCTTCTTGCCATAATACTAGCTTCACATTTTCTTGAGAGTTCCTTTCCTATTTCCAGACGTCATCTGGTGTCCGCCTGAAAGACATTGTCCTGCTTTGTGCCATCAGCACGTTTCCTTTGAGGTTTAACTCCCATGCACTTCTCAGGATCCACCCTGTCGACACAGCTGTACCATTGAATTAAATTTTCGTGTTTCATTTCCAAAACCCTCTCTTCTTTTTTCCTTCATATTTCCCACAACTATCGCCTTTCCTTTGTTATAGAATGTCTGAAAATTTTTATTAACTTTACTAACATTCAGAGCAAGTTGAAGGTAAAGCAATCCCGTTACAGGCCTGGACAGGGCCTTAGGGCTCCAGGAGGTTGAGGACCCCAGAATTTCTAGAGAACAGGCACATGAAGGGTGCAAGTTGTCTGCAGTATACACCGGCCGCCTTTAACCCCAAGAGACATCCCTACTACTCATTTCTATTAGACGTTGAGTCGAGAAGCAGGAAGGATTAAGTCATTAAAAAATTGCAATGACATCATCGGGAATCCAAACCGCGTCCTTCCGGCATGTAGCGCAGTGCCTCAAACAAGTGCGCCACCGCGTAAAACAGTCATTACATATCACCTGCTCAATTACTACAAAATTAATTTTGCCCATACAGTTTATTTATATGTATAATTTGATTCTCAAAATAAGCAGGAACTTTTTCCCTAAACAGAAACACAGTGTTTCTTTTATGAATGAGGAAATAATTTTTGAATTTTATTTGAATAAACATCTAATTTTAAAGCAATGTTCATGCTGAATGAAAGTGATACGAATACAGTTTACATTTTAGCGTGTTCTCCAAACAAAGCACGTAAACTTATGCCCGTCAATGCCATGAAGCAAGGCGAGGGATTTAAAGTTTAGCTCCGCAAATTCTTAACCAAGGCAGTAGACGGGATGTGTGGTGCACTTCACACCCCTGCCGCTTTACCTCCGGTACACATGCAATAGAAGGCTGCATTAGCCAAAGAGCCGGTCCAAATTATTTGAAGAAGCTAAAAATCTCTTTGCCGATCCCAGTGGCCGCGCTGTCTAAGGTGTGGGTCTACGGCCGCTAACTTGCTGGAATTGTGGGTTCAAATCCCGCCGGGGCATCGATGTCTGTCTCTTGTGAGTGTTGTGTGTTGTCAGATAGAGGTCTCTGCGACGAGCTGAGTCACTCGTCCAGAGGAGTCCTACCGAGCGTGGTGTGTCTAAAAAGTGTGATCACGAAGCCTCGAAAAATTGGGAGGCCTAGTGCCCCTAGGGGCTGTTGAGCCATAGGAAAAAAAATATATTTCCCTGACCGGTAATCGAACCACTGATCCTCTGACGTCCATCCTATAACCCAGTCAGCTAGTCAGCTAATCCGGCTCCTTCTCTCAAAACTTGACCATTGCTATTCCAATTTCTTATGTCATAAATTATTAGACTTGTAATAAGGTGACAATGAACAAATTGTACTCTGCAATTTTCTCATTCAACAGCAGATAAATTTGCCAGATTTAGGAATAAGACACTTTATAGCCGTGTTTATGATTATAACAGTACGATCTATCCTAGATCAATTTAACAAAATCCGCATCTTCCTGCCCATGACTATGTAATATTCATTTAATATTAACTTCTTTCTACTCACAGGTTTATGTAGCAGCCTGACTGCTTCAGGTTTTCTGTCAAAGTTTTGTAAAATTTTATTAATTTATACATTGAAATATAAAACAAAAGAGCAAACATTCAGTCCATTACTGCGCCATATACAGGGCATACACAAAAGAATGGTGCGGTATCAATATATATTCATATTGAAACCGCACCATTCTTTTGTGTATGCCCTGTATAAAGAGAAAGACATTAAAACCATATTTATTCCCTGTTTATATATTCCCCCATTAGGAGAATTCGGAAAGCAATTCGTTGCGAAATATCCACCATGCCACAACACCAGAAGGATATTTTGGGGACGTTTGGAATGTGCTGCAAGAAAAGTTAATGTTTACGTAAGTTATTGTGTACAATTAACTGTTACATTTAAATTATCTTCACACGAACGATATAAATTTCTTTAGAAACTTAAAGAAACAAACTGTCATATACAGCCGAAGTCCGTTATAACATCATGAAACGGACTGAATATTTTGTATCGTTATAAAACGAGTGTCGTTATAACCGAGAAATTTAATATTATGGTTAAAACTGACGAATTAATTGGTACCACAGAATATTTGACGTTATAGAAGAGGTGTCGTATAAACCGATATCGTTATAACCGGGTTCGACTGCATATTGTATGAGTTGTGGAAGATTAGAAGTTCTTCCGAAATGATGGTAGGCATGTACGAAAATGTACGGCGTCACATATTATAATATTGTAATCTTATATTTAACATATTCAAGTGTCTCGTTTCGTCTGCCAGGTCTCGATATCAGAGCCCTCTAGACCGATCCTTTGGCACTGACCAAGGAAATGGTTCATGGAGCGGTATGATAGGGATGATAGTGAGGGAGGAAGTCTATATAAGCACTGCGGGACTGATCTGGGACAACCGTCGTGCCATTGTTGTGGATTTTATAGACCCTATAGAACAGATCAGGTAAATATTTTAACACATTCCTCTCATCACTGTGAATAATCAAAAAGGGACACGCAATGTACGTATAACGTAACATTGACGAGCGTTCGCGTAACCACAGTTGCCGTGCAAAAGCAATAATAATTGAATATTATGAGTGTGTGTCTGTAGCCTTATTTATCCAGCATGCAAAGCGCATGCGCCATAATATATTGTGATCTGTGGCCTGTCAGGCTGTACCATATTTTTCCACATATCTCATAAACGGCACGATTTTCGGAAAAATGTTATTGAACATAAAATGTGTGTTTAGATTTTCTGTACAACTTTTATCTGAAACATTTCTCATTCTAAAACGTGTTTAACGTGATACTACCATACGTGTACATAGGTCTTCATGTAAAGTGCCCTCAACTTTCGTCACAATTTAATGACATTTTGAATTTCCTAAACATATTTTTGGAAAAATACTCAAATTTCATAAAAATTCGTCCAGAGGCAGAAGAATTGTTCATACGGACGGACGGACAGACAGGCATGACGAAGGTAACAGTAGCTTTCCGCAATTTTGCGAAGGCGCCCAAGAAGTTGCCAAGTACTGCCTATGTGTGATATTAGACTTCTCACACATGCTGCACATGCAGGTCTTCTGGGTACTTTGACGTGCGTCACGCCGATACCGGTTATGACGTAAAATATGTCACACCTTCTACATTAATTAACTTCACCTCCCGTATTTAACACCTAAACTACAAAACCAAGATACTGGCTTATGACTGTTTTTATGACATGTCTGAATTCATGTTGCTGTTATTCCAGTGCGTACATGTTTATCCGGATGCCCGAATCTACGGATCTAGTGTGGAGCAGTCTGATAATGCCTTTCACTCCCGGCATATGGGCGACCGTCATTTTTTTGGTTGCCATGTTACAGCATCTCAGCTGCTAACAGACAAAATATGGCGTCGGTCTGTCGATGTCGTGGAATTCGAAGAGACATCTTCCGGCGTCAGTCAGTACTTATTAACCACGTTCAGCGCATTCTGCTCTCAAGGTAAAGGTTGTCTTGATATTCAGATAATTCAGCACATTATAGCTTACTTTCTCAGTTTCCTAGTGTTATAAATCGTACTTCAGCAATGATAAGGCTGCAGAAACCGTGACGCTTCCTCAGGTTTGACGAAGACGTCATCACACCTGTCTGGCCGCATTGTTCACCTGACCACATACGTCACAGCGGTTATAATAGTGACCAGTTACTCTGCGTCACTTCTATCCCACATCATGACGAAGGAATACAAGTTGCCGTTTAATAATTTCGAGGAATTCCTGAGCGATGGAACTTACCAGCTGGGAGTGCTGGCCAAAAGTGCTCACGTATCGTACTTCAAGGTAAAAAGTTCAGTTCATTAAATGCCGGTCGTCTAGTTTATGTTATTCTGTCTTCAGTAAGGACATGATATGCTCTGTGTGATGCTAGCACCTGCCTAACATTCAACATGGTTCCACCACAACAGCATTACGACAAATAACTCCAAAATGGTCTTTCTTCAAGGCCTAAATTCCCTCACAATCACAAGAAATCCTTTGTTTTTGTAGAATTAAAATATTCAATAAATTATTCTAGAAAAATAAGACATTCTAGCCCATCCAAAGCCAGCTAAATCTAGTCACTTTCTTTACATAACATTCATAATTATAATATAATTACAATTATAATATAATTATTATTATTATATCCACCAATTTTACGCTCTTTTCTCACAAGTAATATTTTAAAAGAAAATTCAGATAAAATTTTTGTATGCGTCTATCATATTTCCCTTCGATGCTACATTCCCTGCCCATCTCCCTTTATTTATTCGACAAATTACTAAGATATTATATAAGAGTGTTAATTAAGAAGCGTAATATTATATAATTGTCTGTCCTTCCTATCTGTACTTCCATTGGCCACAATACACACACACAATATAATTATGTCGACGCAGCTGAATCCTTCAAGATGCCAATCGGAACTTAACTGCTTTAGAAACTGCACTCATTTTGTTAATTTATTACTATGTTACAAGATTCTAAAGCTAGTTCCTTTCTTAAGCCTCATGAATCCAATCCACGCTCTCCCATGCCATTTCTTTAAGATCACATTTAATATTATACTCGTGTTTATGCCCAGGCCCTCCAAGAAATGTTTTCCCTTCAGTTCTTCCGACCACATGCTTGTACGCATTTCTAATCGCCCTCATGCATGCTACATGTTTCGTCAATTCATCCTAATGATGTATTGCAAGGGATACGAATTATGAAGCTTCTGATTGTATCATACCCATCCACATTTAACTGCCCACCTCTGAGGTTCGCGTACCCCCCTCAGCACTGTGTTCTGAAACAACTGTCAGTCTATCTTCTTCCTGAATGTAAGAGATGAAATTTCAAACCCATATAAAACTACAGGCAAAAAAATGACAGGTGTAAGTTACACTTTGTTATGAGATCTGTTTCTGACAGGTTTCTGAAGGAACAGTTGCTCCCATAATCCACGTATATGATTCAATCGTCTAAACGTACTTATCAGAAAGGCATTATTTTCTTCTAAAACAACGGTACATTTCTACCAGACTGCACGGCGTCATACCCAGAGGGCAGTAAACCTTGCGGTAAAGAGCAATCCCTGTACAGGCCTGGACACGCCCTGAGGGTTCCAGGAGGCTTTGGGCTCCCAGATTTCAAGAAAATCAGCACATGAAGGTGGCAAGGTTGTCAGCCCTACGCACCGGCCGCTTTTACCCATCATGAAATATTCCTAGTACTCGTTTCTGTTAATGCTGAATCGTCTCAGGGCAATAGTGCGGCCGGAAGGATTACGACAATGAAAAATTCCAATGACACATCGAAAATCGAACACGCGAACTTCCGGTTTGTAGCGCAGTGCCTCAACCAACTGCGCCACCGCGTGTCCCCATCTTTGCGGTGACCAGAGTCAAAATTACAAATCTGACGGGGGACGTAGATATTGTATACGAAACATTTCAAACGTTTGCTCGGATTTCAGGGAAGAAAATTGCTGTGTCTTTGCAGACGTCAAACAGCTGGACACTGAGGCAGATTTACGGCAAGCAGATCGCCCCACACGAATCTGATCTCCCCACAAGCATGTTGGAAGGTCTCAAAAGGGTCTGTGGTCGCCATAATTACGCTTCAATGAGCTACGACAAAACGGTTTCCTTAGCCTTTGGACAACTGAAGTGCAGACTACAGAAAGTGCCTAAGGCGTTTATTGCTGTCAGTAAGTCACTGGCTCTGCAGAAGGGGAGCCCATACATGGGGATACTTAAACAGAAGTAAGCATACTGAGATATCACATACATGTAAAAGGGGACCACTCGCAAAACATAGTTATAGATGGAGATAAAACTTCACTTTATACGTAGATTCTTTACAACGCCTTTAATAAGTAATCGACTAACTCCACGGAGCGGAGTCCTTATTGATAAGCTAACAGTTCCTAAGCTTGTCAAGAAATTCCACGTCATTTTAGAACCCGAAATTGTATGGCCGCTTTCACAACAGTCCGCCAACTATCACAGAGATGAATCCTGTCCACGTCCTCCCAGAATACTTTTATGATCCATTTTAATATTATCTTCCCATCTACGCCTAGTTCTTCCAAGTGGTCTCTTTATTTCAGATATGCGCACCAAAATCCTGTATGCATTCCTCTTCTCCCCATACGTGCTACATGCCCCACCCATTTCGTCTTTCTTGATTTGATCACACAACCGAATAACATTCGGTGAGCAGTACAGATCATGAAGCTCTTTATTACGCAATTTCCTTTAGTGTTCTGTTTTTCCTCCATAACGTCTTACATAAATCGTGCTGTATAGCTACGAATTACGTAGAATGCTTCATAAATCATGAATTGGAAAGCATATGAAAGGAAGGAGTCTTGCCCTTCTTGTTTTACTCTTCTCGTATTGGATTTGAGGAATTGAGGAAAACCACGGAAAACCGCAGTGGACATTCCGATGCCCCAACGAATACGAGGGCATACCACCCGTTTCGGCTAAGACCGTACATGACTATATACACTTCCCTCCAGGACTGAGAAGAAGACAGTACAATATTCAAGTCTTCTGGAATGTTACACCGTGCCGATAGGTAAAGTTAGACGTTTAGAAGAGTCGTAGTGCCGTCGTATTGATGTAAAGCAGGACAGCCCGATTTTTAAAAATTAAATTATCTGTTATCTTGTTTAAACAAACACACAATCGGATACCATCCTAAGCCAGCTGAATCTAACCCGCATCTTGGCCTACTTTTCTCGACAGCCAAATCAAACCCATCAAAGATTAACCCATATTGGATATAAGGATCCAGTTCGTACCGCACACTAAACACACTCCGTCTCAGTTATACAAACCAGTCAGTTAATGTTGTACAGTGAAATAATCGCTGTTTGTTCTGAGATCCACACAAAACACATAAATACAGTCCGTACCGCGCAGTAAACACACTCCGTCTCAGTTATACAAACCAGTCAGTTAATGTTGTACAGTGAAATAATCGCTGTTTGTTCTGAGATCCACACAAAACACATAAATACAGTCCGTACCGCGCAGTAAACACACTCCGTCTCAGTTATACAAACCAGTCAGTTAATGTTGTACAGTGAAATAATCGCTGTTTGTTCTGAGATCCACACAAAACACATAAATACAGTCCGTACCGCGCAGTAAACACACTCCGTCTCAGTTATACAAACCAGTCAGTTAATGTTGTACAGTGAAATAATCGCTGTTTGTTCTGAGATCCACACAAAACACATAAATACAGTCCGTACGCGCAGTAAACACACTCCGTCTCAGTTATACAAACCAGTCAGTTAATGTTGTACAGTGAAATAATCGCTGTTTGTTCTGAGATCCACACAAAACACATAAATACAGTCCGTACCGCGCAGTAAACACACTCCGTCTCAGTTATACAAACCAGTCAGTTAATGCTGTACAGTGAAATAATCGCTGTTTGTTCTGAGATCCACACAAAACACATAAATACAGTCCGTACCGCGCAGTAAACACACTCCGTCTCAGTTATACAAACCAGTCAGTTAATGCTGTACAGTGAAATAATCGCTGTTTGTTCTGAGATCCACACAAAACACATAAATACACTGTGTGGGCAGAACGTAGAATTTGTGAATGTTAAACATGGTGGTACAATATAGTAACCACTGGGCTTTAAAGGGTGAACTTATCGACCGTCCCCTTATCTTTACTTCAGATTTCCCGATTCATCTGAACCCATCCAAGACGGCCTTCTTTACCTTCAGGATGAAAGAAATAGGATCGTCTGAAACGTCGCTTACTATTTATCAGTCGTCACATCTTAATATCCCAGAATACCTGAACATTTACCAACAACGCTGTCTGAGCCTGAAACCCGCAGAAGGCTGTAGGTTGGTCCAGAAGTAAAGTCAGACAGGGCTCTTTACTGAGCCACAGAAGTAAGCAAACCGTGGACAGAGCATTAGCACAAGGCTTGTTTATCCCTGACATTAAGACTTCTACCTTTCAGGTTACTGCAAATGCGTCAGAGCGGGTTGCTGCAGACACTTTATAACAAGAACTTCCCACACAGATTCGCAGAGGCAGGACACGACTTCAGCAGCGTGTCCGTAAGTCAGGTCACACCGATTGCTGCTGTCCTAGCAACAGGAGTAGTAATCGCCATTCTTTTACTTACGTATGAGCGACGCTTGATATGGAGACGTCGTGGATGTTTCTAGAATAAAACGGTAAAGCAATCCCTGTACAAGTCTGGACAGGCCTTGAGGGTTCCAGGATGTTGAGGCTCCCAGATTTCGGCACATAAACGTAGTGAGGTTGTCAGCCCTACGCACCGGCCGCCTTTACCCCTCCCCCCCCCCCCCCCCCAGGAAATATTCCTGGTACTCATCTCTTTTAGAGCCATAGTGTGGCCGAAAGGATTATGTCAATGAAACATCCCAATGACACCATTGCGAATCGAACCAGCGACCTTGAGTATTTCAGCGCAGTGCCTCAACCACCTGCGCCACCGCGTGTCTCTGTTCCTACAGTAAGTCAGTATTTATAATACATACTGTTGTATCTCGCTGAGGAATTGTCTGTATAAACTAATACAATGTGACTGTAAGTAGTTCAAATTCATTGATCGCTAATGTAGGCTAAACTAAGACCTTCTTTCTGAAGAAACCAAATATATTATCGATCGAAAGAGGCCCGTAATTCTTAGCTTCAATAATGAGTTTTGCTACCAGTTTTAATAAAGCTAATATTATTTTGAATATCATCCATCTGAGATACTTTAAAACACGACGTTTCGGAAACTCTGTCTCAGTCATCAGCTATAAAAGTTCAAAATAACTTGTGCCCTTCAGAAAGATCGATCTATCACAGGACACTCATGGCGAGATGAGAAATGTCAACGAAAACATTTAGTCGAAAATTGTCAAAAAATCACATTACAGACGTATGTGAAAGACAATATCAAACTCAGTCACACAGAGAAAGTATCAGAAAGTAGACTGGATACAAGCGGTTAGGGTAATGTTGAATGGCGACGTTTCGTCTAACAATCATTTATGTTAATTCTGGAAGGAAGCAAACGATGTATTGAATAAATTAGATGAATTGGATTCTTTTACAGAAGATTAATAGAAGGAATTCAATACACAAAACAACAATTGAGACTTATAAGTAGAGAAAACATAAGAAAAGTAACAAAGTAATTATGTCATAATGCTTAAAAGGATATTTGGTTTACAAGGCTTGAAAGAAGTTATTATATAATATATATGTATATGTATATATATATAATATATTACATACACGTATGTTGGAAATACAGGCGGTAGAATGAGGTACACGATGAATAAAAATATAGTTTGTAGATCCAGATATAAAGACTGAACTTCGAATAACTAGGTGTTAAGCACACACAGCCTTGTGTAAAATTTGACTCAACTAACAAACATTTGATTTTATTTTGTTACAAAAACAATGAGTAACTAGCTGTAGAATATTTAATTTGTGTAACAAGCTGCAAATATATATGTGGTCTTATTATAATGCTAAAGAGAATATTCGGTCCACGAGACAATAAAGCTTGATTTGTATTCGGTGTCAAATTGAATCTTACAGATTTCTTTCAGATCAAAGTGACCGATCTGTGCATGAAACCAAACACCCCCCACCCCTATTTAAGCGCAAAGAACGACCTCCTGTAGGTTTCCACAAGGAACAGAGCAAGTGAAACTGCAATTCCTACGCAGAGGATGACAAAGATGGGCGTTACATCGTACAGGTCGACGGACAGCTTCTGCCCATCGTCGCTGTGAGTGGCCATCCACAATTCGAAGGCGAAGCTGCTCGTACTCGCGCTTCAGAACACCGACGTACCGCATTTGCTGCAACCTGCAACAGCACAAGCGGAGGGGTTTATGGGACTAACGGTAGCTAGGCCGATCGCCTGGTAACTCACTCGGTGAAAAACGATACCTTTTCCACAGAGAAATAATGGTTCTATCCTTTAACCCTTTAGCCCATGTATCGCCATATTTAACATTCACAAATTCTACGTTCTGCCCACACAGTGTATTTATGTGTTTTGTGTGGATCTCAGAACAAACAGCGATTATTTCACTGTACAGCATTAACTGACTGGTTTGTATAACTGAGACGGAGTGTGTTTACTGCGCGGTACGGAATGTATTTATGTGTTTTGTGTGGATCTCAGAACAAATAGCGATTATTTCACTGTACAACATTAACTGACTGGTTTGTATAACTGAGAAGGAGTGTGATTACTGCGCGGTACGGACTGTATTTATGTGTTGCGTGTGGATCTCAGAACAAACAGCGATTATTTCACTGTACAGCACTAACTGACTGGTTTGTATAACTGAGACGGAGTGTGTTTACTGCGCGGTACGGACTGTATTTATGTGTTTTGTGTGGATCTCAGAACAAACAGCGATTATTTCACTGTACAGCATTAACTGACTGGTTTGTATAACTGAGACGGAGTGTGTTTACTGCGCGGTACGGACTGTATTTATGTGTTTTGTGTGGATCTCAGAACAAACAGCGATTATTTCACTGTACAGCATTAATTGACTGGTTTGTATAACTGAGACGGAGTGTGTTTACTGCACGGTACGGACTGTATTTATGTGTTTTGTGTGGATCTCAGAACAAACAGCGATTATTTCACTGTACAACATTAACTGAATGGTTTGTATAACTGAGACCGAGTGTGTTTACTGCGCGGTACGGACTGTATTTATGTGTTTTGTGTGGATCTCAGAACAAACAGCGATTATTTCACTGTACAACATTAACTGACTGGTTTGTATAACTGAGACGGAGTGTGTTTACTGCGAGGTACGGAATGTAATTATGTGTTTTGTGTGGATCTCAAAACAAACAGCGATTATTTAACTGTACAGCATTAACTGACTGGTTTGTATAACTGAGACGGAGTGTGTTTACTGCGCGGTACGAACTGTATTTATGTGTTTTGTGTGGATCTCAGAACAAACAGCGATTATTTCACTGTACAACATTAACTGACTGGTTTGTGTAACTGAGACGGAGTGTGTTTACTGCGCGGTACGGTCTGTATTTATGTGTTTTGTGTGGATCTCAGAACAAACAGCGATTATTTCACTGTACAGCATTAACTGACTGGTTTGTGTAACTGAGACGGAGTGTGTTTAATGCGTGGTAAGGACTGGGTATTTATATATAAATCAGAATAAATCTTAGTTCTAATGGTTAATAAGCTAGGCACTGCTAATTATATTTTCTTATACAGGGCATAAAATCACCGTCACTCACAGCCAAAGCCAACGGTGTATGTGTCCATGTCTGTGCCAGGAACAAATGGAAAGATTAATAACATTTGTTTCCACGGACTTCTAATCGGCCGGTTAAATATTTCATCATTCGTTGATTATCCGTCTTTATTTAAGGACACTAACTCTATGTAGATCAGTCCTTCTTGAAAAGTTTCTAGTTATTTACGTATTCAAGAATTCCCCCCCCCCCTTGTATGGAGCCCAAAAGATTATTTCCAACTTCACAACCGCCATCCATTGCAACCTATCCGGAGCCAAACAATATTTAAAGACACTTACTCAGCCATACAGATTATGCAGCCTCGAATAGAAACATGATTGTAAACAGTAAATTGCGAACTACCTGAAATTATTTTATTTTAAATTTTATGTTACTCACACCGTACATATTCTTATAATTAATATATCAACCAACTTACGCACTTAATAAATTACTTTCAAGAACAAGTATAAAATTCCTACATGTTTCGGCACCGGGGCGCCGAAACATGTAGGAGCTTTATACTTACTTTTAAATGTATTTCAATACGTGTATATTAATTAGAGTACTTTAACCGGTTTTCGGCTTCTGTTTCTGCATTTTTAGGGGGAACTGAGGAGATATTCAGTCAGGAATGTTCCATTCTAGGTACATAACAGATATAGTGACCTCCAGATTATGAATGAAGAATAACAAAATTCGACCACCCAAATGTTTTGTCGATGAATCAATCAGTCGATAAATGTAAGGTGTAACAAAAACATACCTTCACTACGACATAGAAATCGTGAATTATGTGAGCACTAATTGTGCTAAAAATATTTAGGCCACTTAGACTCTAATGTTTCTTTGTCTGGATATCATTCGAGGCAAATTTCGGACAGTAGGCCTGCGTCGAATTAGATAAAGGCCATTTCAAGCAACATACCCAACTGGATTATTCAATAATTCTCCCGCCATTAAACGCAACCTAACAGCAAATACAGTGGCATATATGCAAACTTTACGCTACACATGTGGTACACATATATCTGTACATAATACTAGTTCAGGACAGACGATTGCACAAAACAGATTCCATACAAAGTTCACTAACCTTCACTAGCGATACAGAATCTTGAACAAACTTGGGAGAGCCATACGTGAAAACTTAATATAACGATAAAAGAAAATTTATACCACATATAAAACCCGCCATACCAGTATCCAGGGTCACGTCAAACATAGGCGGTTGCGTCTTTCATACGTGTCACATGCTGACGTAATAACCTACAGGAATCTATTTCATTCTTAAGATTTACAATATTTTTGGAGTTTTAATAAAATTTTAACACATATTTTAAATGTTTATCATTCCCTTATTGGGAATAAGACCTAATTTATGTATTTTATTACGCTACTTGTGAAGGAGAGACTTCTTCTATAGCCTAGCATACTTTTGTCACTACGTACTTGCGTTTCTACCTGATGATGGCCGAATAAAAACGGCCGAAACATGTCGAAAAGTAAATAAAATACCGTAAATTGTTCAAGTGCTGTGTATGTCTGGACAATAAATCAATGTTGATTAAACTTTATACCTTTTATCTGTACACAGCATCGTTAAACAATATTCGTGTAATGGTGTTCTCAGTACGCTTTACAATGTTTCAAAGCAAAATACTGACCCCATGTTCAAGGACGAAACCTTGAGAGACCTAAATGATTACAAGGTGTAATGACGTAGAAGACCACAACGTGAATCTTCATATGTGAGAGCTCCGAATCGAGCATATAAATATTAACCACAGCGGCTTGGTAATAGAATATAAAAGGACTTACTTGAAGTTGAAAATCCCACGATAAGGACTTCTTTTCGCCATAGCTATTGTAAACATACCAGGATAGTAGCCCGTGGATCAGAGTGATGCTGCATTTGGGCAGGTAACTTGGTATTAACAGCATGTAGGTTGAGGCAAATGAGCGTACTTTTTCTCACGACAAAGACGGCTAACCATCGCTGAATTCCAACATATGTTCATTGGAGCAATCAGCTTCACGTAGATATCTCTCAACAATTTATTACTGGAGTTCTGAAACAGGAAGATTGTGCAGAGCACTCAGCAGTTTATAACGAGAGTTCTGAAAGAGATGGTCTGTGGATACAGGAATATGTCAGCAGTTTATAAAGAGAGTTCTGAAAGAGAGGGTCTGTGGATACAGGCATATGTCAGCAGTTTATATCGAGAGTTCTGAAAGAGAGGGTCTGTGGATACAGGCATATTGAGCAGTTTATAACGAGAGTTCTGAAAGAGAGGGTCTGTGGATACAGCATATGTGAGCAGTTTATAACGAGAGTTCTGAAAGAGAGGGTCTGTGATACAGGCTTATGTCAGCAGTTTATAACGAGAATTTGTGAAAGAGAGGTCTGTGGATACAGGCATATGTCAGCAGTTTATAAACGAGAGTTCTGAAAGAGAGGGTCTGAGGATACTGATATGTCAGCAGTTTATAACGAGAGTTCTGAAAGAGAGGGTCTGAGGATACTGATATGTCAGCAGTTTATAACGAGAGTTCTAAAAGAGAGGTCTGTGGATACAGGCATATGTCAGCAGTTTAAAACGAGAGTTCTGAAAGAGAGGGTCCTGGATACAGGCATATGTCAGCAGTTTATAACGAGAGTTCTGAAAGAGAGGGTCTGTGGATACAGGCATATGTCAGCAGTCTATAACGAGAGTTCTGAAGAGAGGGTCTGTGTATACAGGCATATGTCAGCAGTTTATAACGAGAGTTCTGAAAGAGAGGTCTGTTGGATACAGGCATATGTCAGCAGATTATAACGAGAGTTCTGAAAGAGAGGGTCTGTGGATACAGGCATATGTCAGCAGCTTATAACGAGAATTCTGAAAAAGAGGGTCTGTGGATACAGGCATATGTAAGATGTTTATAATAAGAGTTCTGAAAGAGAGGGTCTGTGGATACAGGCATAATGTCAGCAGTTTATAACGAGAGTTCTGAAAGAAAGGTCTGTGATACAGGCATATGTCAGCAGTTTATAACAGAGTTCTGAAAAGAGGGTCTGTGGATACAGGCATATTCAGCAGTTTATAATAACTGAAAAAAGGGGTGGATACAGATTCCATTTAACGAAGTTCTGAAAGAGGGTCTGTGGATACAGGCATATGTCAGCAGTTTATAACAGAGTTCTGAAAAGAGGGTCTGTGGATACAGGCATATGTCAGCGTTTATAACGAGAATTCTGAAAGAGAGGGTCTGTGGATACAGGCATATGTCAGCAGTTTATAAGAGATCTGAAAAGAGGGTCTGTGGATACAGGCATATGTCAGCAGTTTATAACGAAAGTTTGAAAGAGGGTCTGTGGATCAGGCTATGTCAGCAGTTATAACGAGAATTCTGAAAGAGAGGGTCTGTGAATACAGGCATATGTCAGCAGTTTATAATAAGAGTTCTGAAAGAGAGGATCTGTGGATACAGGCATATGTCAGCAGTTTATAACGAGAGTTCTGAAAGAGAGGGTATGTGGGTACAGGCATATCTCAGCAGTTTATCACGAGAGTTCTGAAAGAGAGGGTCTTTGGATACAGGCTTATGTCAGCAGTTTATCACGAGAGTTCTGAAAGAGAGGGTCTGTGGATACAGGCATATGTCAGCAGTTTATTCGAGAATTCTGAAAGAGATGTCTGTGGATACAGGCATATGTTAGCAGTTTATACAGCGAGAGTTCTGAAAGATGAGTGTCTGTGATACAGAGCATATTCAGCAGTATATCACGAGAGTTCTGAAAATGAAGGTCTTGTGATACAGGCATATTGCAGATCAGTTTGAAAGAGAGTCTGAGATACAGGCATATGTCAGCAGTTTATTACGAGAGTTCTGAAAGAGAAGGTCTGTGCATACAGGCATGTCAGTAGTTATACGAGAGTTCTGAAAGAGATCTGTGGATACAGGCATATGTTAGCAGTTTATCACAGAGAGTTCGAAAGTGAGGTCTGTGGATACAGTCATATGTCAGCAGTATATCACGAGAGTTCTGAAAGAGAAGGTCTGTGGATACAGGCATATGTTAGCAGTTTATCACGAGTTCTGAAAAGAGGGTCTGTGGATACAGGCATATGTCAGCAGTTTATTACGAGAGTTCTGAAAGAGAATGGTCCTGTGGTATACAGGCATTGGTCAGCAGTATATACACGAGGAGTTCTGGAAAGAGAAGATCTTTGGATACGGCGTATGTTAAGCAGTTTAGTTCACGAGAGTTCTAGAAAGTGAGGTCTGTGGATACAGGCATATGTCAGCAGTATATCACGAGAGTTCTGAAAGAGAAGGTCTGTGGACACAGGCATATGTTAGCAGTTTATCACGAAGTTCTGAAAGAGAGGGTCTGTGGATACAGGCATATGTTAGCAGTTTTATCACGAGTTCTAGACGAGAGGGTCTGTGGATACAGGCATAAGTTTGAAGTTCCAATCGCTGCAACTCTTAAACTAAAATCTTGTTTATAATCCTCAGCATAAATTAGTAGTGTTTTGAAACAAACAGCCATTCGGTAACTGCTTAGCTTACAAAATTCACCCTCAAAATCTCATAGATGTCTCATCATCATTATCACTGGGTGACAAGAATAAAGCAGTGCCTACTGCAGCCAGCAAACCTGGGAAACCTAAAACAATCGTCTTGTGACGGGCCATGCCATAGCTCAGGCGGTTAGTCGCCGGCCTCTCATCGCGGAGACCCGGGTTCGATCCTGGTTCAGCCCATGTGGGATTTACGGTGCACAAAGTGGCACTGGGACAGATTTTCCTCTGTCAATTTAATTTCACCGATGCTCCATTACACGGAAAAATGAAAAAGAAATAATCATGTTCATCACAGTGTTGCACAATAAGCCTCAAGGCTGCGGTGCGTCCGTAGCTTCTGCTGCGGGGCCCTTCATTACACACACAAAACACATCTTGTGCCGAAACATACGGCCGTACCTTCAGTCTTCTGTGCGAATTGTTGCAGATCCAACCTCCTGGTTGTAGTCTAATGTAGCAATATCATCTCAGTTTTATTACCATTACAGTTAGGAAAATTAAACGTCTTGTGGCCGCTGTCACCCAGTTACCCCCTAAACACCTTAAGGTTTTCTTTTCACCCCTCCGTCACTCTGTTTCAACCCCATTGGCTGTCATCACTCTTACCGATTACCAGTCACCATCCACACCTTCCCCTATATAAACTGCGTACTGTGTTGCCGGCTATCCTATTTTCTTGAACTTCTTGACCCTTGAAGATGGGACCAATACGTTGTCCCGAAACGTTGGTAAACAATCACCATACGACGTTGCGTAATATCCCAGAAGAGCGCACATCTCATGAAAATTGTTTTAATATTTGCATTGGCTTAATAAAGACTGTTACCTTAATGCATGTTGCTTACGTGTAAACACAAAGTGTTTCTCTTGAAACCGGCCCCCTTGCACGGCGAAATCAAGAAATCGGGCTCGTTTTAAGTGGAAAAACCTGTATTTGGAATTTCAATTTTACCAAGAGCAGTAGCTAAGATGTCCAGGAATTCAAATTATTTCGGTGACCGGATCCGCAGAATAAGTGAGACTTTGTACGGGGAGAGTGGTAATAGCAAGGTTGATAAACACTGTAACAGAGCTACCGTTCACCTGAAGTGCCGCTTATGTTACACCTAACTGCTAGCGTTCAAACTGGCATGTGGATTATTACACCGTTAGTCCCGTAGAAATTTACCATAAAGATGGAGGCATCACATCCATCACAGTTACATCCTGTACAATTACCATCATTGCAGAGACATCCGGATGTTCAGGAATCTCACAGGATACTCACTTTAAAGTACTCCAATTGCTCGTTTACCAGTGCCATACCCAGGCGGTAGGATCCGTCCTTGAGGAGTCCTTCGAAGTCTGTGAATGGCAGAACAGGGTCCCTCAGGGTGAGGTTGTTATGAAGGCAGCCGAGTAGCAGCTCAGGAGGAGCATCCCAGTTAGGTATATCGTCACAAAGAGCGTCCGTAGAGAAACGGACTTCGGCACATTCTCGTGCGCTGTGGAGGGAAGGATGTCAGTGCAATAGTGATACATGGCCTGAGAGTGGATGTGTCGACTGGCGTAACAGGATAACAGTAATTTAAAACAAACACAACAATCGTACCTTTTATTATGTCCCCCACGTCTCTATACTTCACGTCTTGTAGGGCTTATGTTGTAGAATAATTTTCAAAGTTATAATGACGATGATAATAATAATAAATACCTGATCAACATACCTGGAAAGGATGACAGCAAACAGCCATATTGGGCACTGCACACATAATGCGAACAGTACTAATATCAAAGTACAAAACGTTTGTAATGAGAAGTAACATTACATGTACCATAAATTGTAACTACAGAAAAGCTGCAACAATACATAGCCTAGAAACATCGTTTGTTTCAGGTATATAATTTAAATACACTTCATAAAAATGATAATAAATAATAATAATAAATAATTTATTTATTATTTACGTGCTGAAACAACACCCAAAGGCCAATTTCAGGAACAGCACAAGAACATAAAGAAAATACATGAAATAACTAACCACAAAAAGTAATTAAACAGAAAGACAACACCAATAATAAAAAAATACATTTCTCTCTGTATCTACAATATTTTTCCAATTTCTCATAAACGACATGATTTTCGAGGAAACGTTACTAAGCATAAAATATGTGTTTTGATTTTCTCTACAACTATTGGCTGAAATATTTCTCATTCTAAGAAGAACTCAGCGAGATATTATCATAAATATACATAGGTCTTCATGTAAAGTATCTGTTATTCTTATCAGATTTTAATGAAACTTGAATTTTCTCGACAGAATTTCGAAAAATATTCAGATCTCAAATTTCATTAAAATCCACCAGTTGGGAGCCGAGTTGTTCCGTGCGGACGGACAGACAGACATTACGAAGCTAATAGTCCCTTTTCGCAATTTTGCGAAAGCGCCTAAAAACACGAGTAACTCCGTAGGGTTAGTTGATGTCCCGGCCTGGACTCAAACCGTACTCCTCGCAAATGCATATCCAGTAAGCAGTTAGTTACATCAACGCCATCCGTGGTAAGCATAGAGTCGGTAATGTAGTTACCTACCTTGTTGGCAAACAGCAGAGTAAACAATGAAGATTGCTTCTGCGAACCCAAAATTCCTGTCCTCAATATTTACGCAGCGACGAATCAGCCAGTCTGTAGTCACCAGACAGACTGTTAACACTATCATGGCAACTCCCACAGCGAGCCACAGGTGCCAACTAAAAGGCAGTAAAATTGAATTCCACTGCATTGAAACTGAGTCCGGTTTTCTGATGATGACGTGCGTCCTGTTAAACAGAAAACTGACGACACTCTTTGACGCTCAAAAACAAATGAGTCAGTAAAACGAGTGTTAAGAATTTTGGCTGTGACATGCGACTACCTGAGGTGGTTAGTTGCCAGATTATCACTTCAGAGGCTTTGGTTCAATCCCAGGACAGATTATGTGGGATTTATGGACAACATATACAGGATGGTTAAGGATCCCACGACATGGTGGAATTTATGGGTAAAAGCTACAGGGTGATTCAGGACCACAGGCTAGATAATGTGGAATTAATGGGTAAAAGCTACATGGTGATTCAGGACCACAGGCTAGATCATTTGGAATTCATGGGTAAAAGCTACAGGGTGATCCAGGACCACAGCCTAGATCATGTGAAATTTATGGGTGAAAGCTACAGGGTGATTCAGGACCACAGGCTAGAGTCTGTGGAATTTATGGGTAAAAGCTACAGGTTGATTCAGGACCACAGGCTAGATAATGTGGAATTAATGGGTAAAAGCTACATGGTGATTCAGGACCACAGGCTAGATCATTTGGAATTCATGGGTAAAAGCTACAGGGTGATCCAGGACCACAGCCTAGATCATGTGAAATTTATGGGTGAAAGCTACAGGGTGATTCAGGACCACAGGCTAGAGTCTGTGGAATTTATGGGTAAAAGCTACAGGTTGATTCAGGACCACAGGCTAGATCATGTGGAATTTAAGGAAAGAGATACAGGGTGATTCAGGAGGAAATGTCAATATTTTGGGAGATGATAGTACCGTATATTTAGGTGAGTCCCTCGGATCAAAATCACTGTGGTAAAATGGCGGAATGTTTGCTGGCAGGGAAGAAACGATGTGCTGGTAAAGAAACTACCCCGTGCCACTGGGTCCAATGCAGTTCCCAATGGCCTACTTTGGGACTGGTCTCATGCCTTTGTAGCGAGATTTCGCGTAAGCAATGCTTCCGCCAAAAGAATCCGTAAGCCTTAGCTTGTTAAGTGTTTATTCAAAAAGGTTATCTCACAAATGAGTCCTCTGGAACAAATTATTTGAGACGAACGCTGCTTACTGATAAGGAAACTGCTGTCTGAATCTTTACGAAAGATTTTGGTGCTACTGACATCAGTTTCAACAGAAAGGTTGACATCCACTTAACAGTTAACACAGTGTCACAGCCCAAAAGACCATGACCCATTTCATGCACTGGTGTTAACAATGTAGCCCTCAAATCTCTGCCGCTTGATTTTCAGTTGAAATGTATGTGGGTGTGTCAGGCAGTTATGAGGAAATATAATTTTTATACCATGTTATGTTGGCTATACTGCACAATGTGCAGGCTGATGCAAGTGTTGGAACCTCAGCGCTACGTTGAAAATAAGGGTGAAAATGTGGAAAATTATTTCACAGTACAGACTGAAATAAATTTGTACTGTTGTAAAAACTATACTCAAGGCACTGAATTTTTACCTCTAGACATGACAGTACCTCATTTCTACTGCTGGTATAGTGAAGTCTACCGCGTCCAGCCTTGATGACGACATCGTAACAGATATATACGCAACATCCACTTCACGCCTCTGCAGCATACCGAGAATGCCTGACCAGGATCCATTTGGCAACACGTGACCGTCAGTCATACCAAAATCGTTATTTCCGCACAGTTTTATTCTATGAATAAAAGAGAGGCATCTCGTAGAAAGGGAGGAAGTGTCATTTAACATACAGAAGTGTCAATGAAATGGGAAGCAGTGTCAATTAATATACACAAGTTTCAGTGAGATGGGAAGCAGTGTCATTTAACATACAGAAGTGTCAATGAAATGGGAAGCAGTGTCAATTAATATACAGAAGTTTCAGTGAGATGGGAAGCAGTGTCATTTAACATACATAAGTGTCAGTGAGATGGGAAGCAGTGTCATTTAACATACAGAAGTGTCAGTGAAATGGGAAGCAGTGTCATTTAGCATACAGAGGTGTTATTGAGATGAGAAGCAGTGTCATTTAACATACAGAAGTGTTAGTGAGATGGGAAGTAGTGTTATTTAACATACAGAAGTGTCGGTGAGATGGACAACAGTGTCATTTAACATACATAAATGTCAGTGAGATGAGACGCAGTGTCATTTGACATACAAAAGTGTCAGTGAGATGGGAAGCAGTGTCATTTAACATACAGAAGTTTCAGTGAGATTGGAAGCAGTGTAATTTAACATACAGAAGTGTCAGTGAGATGGGACGCAGTGTCATTTAACAACAGAAGTGTCAGTAAAATGGGAAGCAGCGTCATTTAACATACTGAAGTGTCAGTGAGATGGGAAGCAGTGTCAACATAGAGATGTGTCAGTAAAATGAGAAGCAGTGTCATTTAAGATACAGAAGTGTCAGTCACATGGGAAGCAGTGTCAACATACAGAAGTGTCAGTGAAATGAGAAGCAGTGTCATTTAACATACAGAAGTATCAGTGAGATGGGAAGTAGTGTCATTTAATATACAGACGTGTCAGTGTGATGAGAAACAATCTCATTTAACATATAGAAGTGTCAGTGAGGTGGGAAGCAGTGTCAATAAACTAGGACAAGTTAGCAAAGAGTCTGCTATGTAACGCAGTACAAAGACTTTACCAAGCGGTTTGCTATTCCCAAAAGTTATCAAATTTCACTGTACTCGCGTAAATGCTCACGACATTTATGGCCGTAACAATGTATGGCTTCCAGAGCGCCGATATGCACGTACCTTAATATTACTCAATAAATTGTGTTGGATATCTTCTGTACCGAATTTTATCGACATCGGAACGAAAAATGTAGAAAGCATAATTAAATTTTTATAAACTCCCAACAATAAAGTATTGCTGTCACTAATGATTTTCACAAAAGTCACAGCCCCTTAACGGCATTAAGTGGAGATATCTTGTAACCAATCTCCACTGTATCGGCCAAGAAATAAGTAAATTGCGATTACAAATTCATTTACTTCACAAAGTAAAGCATTACTGTCACTGAGCCAATTCTCACCAAACTCACGCTCACTCAGCAACGTTTTGTAATAAACTTCTATACCAAATTTTATGAAAATCCGATAAACGGTTTAGTCTTTGATACTAAACCACAAAGATATGGACGGACAAAAATGGTTGTCTACACAAGATATCTTTTGTTTTCCCCTTTCGTAAAGAAGGCTTAACTCAACAAATAAGATGGATGCAGTGTCAATAAACATGAAAAGGCGCGTGACAGATGGCAGCAGTGTTATTATTCGTCATTTGTAGTAGAAAATATCTTACCTGTTTAAATATAAACAGAGAATTTGCGGATATATAAAAAGTTCTTTTGAAACTGATTTTGTAGTTGGCAAAGTTAACAGCTGTTAAGTTGGTACCACTCTCCTTGGTTCGTTCTGTTTTTCTCATGTGTTGAATTCACCTTTCTCTAGTGCTTTCGTCTGATATGAATCTAGTAGGAGCTCATGACAAATGATAGAATGATTTCCGCAGCGAAGTTGGAAACATCTGCGCTCTTCTAGGATATTACACAGCGTCGAATGGTAATCTTTTACCGACGTTTCGGTACAACGTCTCGGTCCCATCTTCAAGGGTAAAAAAGTCCAAGAACAAAAAAGATACGACCTATACGTTGTCCCGAAACGTCGGCTAAGGATTACCACTCGACGATGCGTAATATCCCAGAGAAGCGCAGATCTCATAAAATGATAGGGTGATCAGATTACGCAACATAGGCACCGTGTGATACGTGAGAAATATACGCAAAAATTTGGTCGGAAAATCAGAAAGGAAGACACTTGGGGAACGGACCTGAAGGCTGGGGAAAAATATCAAAATTAATGAGAGGAGGGAAGAGGTGCATTGAGGGGTCTGGTGGGGAAATATGAGGGTAAGATATTACTTGGAAAACCTAGGCGTAGATGGTAGGATAGTATTAAAATATATCACAAAGAGACAGCATGGAAAACGTAAACTGGATTTATCTGGCTCAAAATAGGGACAGGTGAGTGGCTTTTGTGGATACGATTATGAAATTTCGGCTTCTGTAATACGCGGGGAATTTCTTAACTAGCTGAGAAACTATTAGCGTCTCAGGCAGGACTCTGCTACATGAAGTTATTTAGTTAGTTAGTTATTTAGTTGGTTGGTTTTGGTTAGTAAGTCAGTCAGTCAACTTTAGAATGAGGGCCGAAAGTGATTGTGTTAGTATAGGTTCGGGATTTTGTTACGATGGCAATGAACTTGCGTGATTATATTCGAGAGATATTTTTCATGTCTCGACAGCGCCTTGGGGGCCTAGGCCGCCTCATTTTACGACGCTTCACGACCACACTTAGACACACCACCCTCAGTAGGACTCCTCTGGACGAGTGATCAGACCGTCGCAGAGAACTCTACCTGACAACACACAACACTCACAACAGACAGACATCCATGCTCTAGGCGGGATTCGAACCCACAATCCCAGCAAGCGAGTGGCCGCAGAACCACGCCTTAGACGCGCGGCCACTGTGATCCGCTGTTCGAGAGATACCCACTTGAAACTTCGGCCGGTTCACCATCAAACCTGAGATGGTGTCTGTACTTCCTACTGGAACAGTACTTCAGTTGCGTCACGACCGCCTGCCGCAAACCTATTTCCAAACCATCCTTCACCAACCAAGCTTGCGATATTAAATAGCGTGAAATACTGCCATCGTATATGGAAACAGACACAAAATACTTGCTTGCAGTTCAATGATGTTTCTAATATTGGCCACAGTTTCATGAAGAGGCCCGCTCCAGGGCCTTCCGATAAGTCTTGAGCACTCACTTGCGTGTAAGTAAACATCTGCAAAAAAAAAAAGACAAGATAATTTTTGACACAGAATTCGTAACTCGGTCAGCCTCCCCTACATGATGAAATCCTGGCTAAGAAAACTTATTATTTCACTTAGAAATACGGGCATTTTCTGAGGTAAAATATCCAAAAATACAGTAAAATCTCCGTGTTCAGGATCTCCAACTTTCGTGAACACTCATTATAACACTGTTGTTTCCACCTTTCGTGACTGTTCCGACGAATCGGGATGAGACTACGTGGCTGATAAGTCGGCTTTCCCACATTTCATCTTGTTGCTGTGATCAACCCAGTGATGCTTTGTTTGTTAAGTGACTGTTGTTTTGTTAAGTTACTATAGTTTACGTGCCCTATGGAATAAGATTCTCCTTATTCTTAGAAAAGTTTACTTCCTTAGAAAAAAGCTTCTATGCTTTCTATGTTGCTTAAAGTTATTTTATTGTTTCACTGTTGATGATTCTTAAGTTGCGCGTGCCGACGTGTCCAGAGCGGCGTGCTGAAGGTTTTAGATCTTATTTTATTAAGTTCTTACAAATATATACGCGTTTTATGTTGAAAAAGGATTCCGATCTTCGTGACGGTTTTAGCGGTCGCAATTCATCACGAACAACGAGACACGACTGTGACCCTCTGTAAATGTGCTGGGATGTAGTGGTGTTTCATTTTAACAAACCTTTCCGACATTACGTACTACACGAACGGCGTATTTACGTTACGTACTACACGAACGGCGTATTTACATTACGTACTACACGAACGGCGTATTTCTTCAGCGTCATTGAAAGCGTAAAATCCACTAAATTTCGTCGCATTTAACAGGTCAATATTATCAAAACTGCATTTTACGCAATGCATCTATAAAAAATTAATTTATGTTTGTAAACTTTATAAATTTTGGGCTGAAAGATCCGGAACTCGAATCCCAGCAGTGGGAAAACACTTTTATTTCTTGTCTCCAAAACATAAAAAAAAAATTTTATTATTATTATTATTATATTATTTCCCTATATTTAACTGCAATTGTTTTCACCCGGTGGCAGTAGTCCTTACACTAGTACACACAATACAAATGTTTTCACCCCGGTGGCAGTATTCCTTACACTAGTACACACAATACAAATGTTTTCACCCGGTGGCAGTAGTCCTTACACTAGTACACACAATACAAATGTTTCACACCCGGGTGGCAGTAGTCTTACACTAGTACACACAATACAAATGTTTCACCCGGTGGCAGTAGTCCTTACACTAGTACACACAATACAAATGTTTTCACCCGGTGGCAGTAGTCCTTACACTAGTACACACAATAAAAGTGTACATATAATATACATAAAAGTAACAATACAAAACAAACTATACACAATTACAAAACAAAATACATACAGTAAATACAAGTACACACATTAGAGCACCGTACACATATTACAAAAACATCCACACCTTACAAAAGCATCCACTCCTTACAAAAGCATTCACTCCTTACAAAAGCATCCACACCTTACAAAAACATTCACACCTTACAAAAACAGCCACACCTTACAAAAACATCCACAGCTTACAAAAACACCCATATACATACAAAACAAAATATACGGCAAATACAAGTACACACATTAGAACACCGTACACACATTACAAAAACATCCACACCTTACAAAAGCATCCACACCTTACAAAAACATCCACACCTTACAGAAACATCCACACCTTATAAAAACACTCATACACAATACAAGAAAAAAAACACAAGCACATTGCAAAAAACACCCACACATTAATTAATTTCATTGCGTTAGAATATCCTCAGTATACAGTCAGACCAAAGTACTCGATAATTATTTCCCCCCAAGAACTTAATTCACTTCACTTCGAAACCAAAGCACTTCACTTCACATCACTTCACATCCCTTATTTCTATTTAATCCCCAATTAAAACCCTTACCTTGTAATGACTTTCTTGACCCTTTTTCTAAAAGTGCTTAATTTACAGGGGAAAGTCGCTAGTAAGCTTGAAGGTAATTGGTTCCAGCTTTTTATGGTCCTATTTACAAAGGAATATTTACCCACATCTGTTCTTTGTTTCATATTCCTAATTTTCCGACTATGATCGTCACTACCCAGGTAGCATGGTTTTAGCAGTCTATCCCCTATCGTTTTCCAAGCTCGTCCCCCGGTGTATGCTTTGAAAAGGGCGCATATTCGGGCTATCGCTCTACGCTGTGTCAATGTTTCCCAACCCGATTATATTGTATTATTTGCAAATTTTGCCGCTCTCTTTTGCACGCGATTCAAAGCGCTTACCTGACCTTCTCTGTATGGGTCCCAACACACCGCTCCATACTCAAGTATCAGTCTCACAAGTGCCGTATAAGCTAAACGTTTCGTATTATTATTTGCTCTTTTGAGTATACGCATTACGAAATGAAGAGCCTTCCACGATTTTCTTAGTGTATAATTTACATGATCTGTCCAGCTTAGGTCGCTGCGTATAATTATCCTAAATACTTAAAGCTATTTGCTTCTGGAATTAGTTGAGCCCCAATACAATACCTCAGTCTACCTTTAGCTGTAGCTCTATTGAAGCTTACTGCTTTACTTTTACCTGGATTTATCCTCATTTCATTTTCAACTGCCCATTCCCCTAATCTATTTATGTCTGTCTGCAAATTTTCAATGTCACTACTATCGATTATTCTCCTGTATATTATACAATCATCAGCGAAAAGCCGTATATTTGACTCAATGTTTTTCCAAATATCATTAACATAAGCGAGGAACAGCAACGGACCTAATACGCTCCCTTGCGGCACTCCCGACGTTACTCTGACTTCATCATATAGTTGTCCGTCTACTCTAACTCTTTGCGAACGTCCTAAGAGAAATTCCTTTATCCATACCACTACCCTCAAGTCCACTCCGGTTTCCGCAATTTTTGTAAGCAGCCTATCATGTGGGACTAAATCAAAAGCCTTTGAAAAATATATTATAATCGCGTCAGTCCTGACTCCCCCGTCCAGTGAATCAGCAATATCTTGGCAAACTGTGACTACTTCACTTTCGCATGAGTACCTGGTCTAAATCCATGCTGGCCCTCATATAACCACTCACTCATTTCCCAGACTTGCCTTAGATACCCTGCTACACCCTGCTGCATTTGTTTGCAAACTACTGAGGTTAAACTGACCGGTCTATAGTTTCCCACTACCGATCGATCTCCCACTTTATAAATAGGAACCACTATAGCTTTTTTCCAGTCCCCTGGGATAGAATTGTTGTTCATCGTTATATCCAGCAACCTCGCGAGGTATGGAATCATGGCTTCCCCACCTAACTTTAAAATTTCCCCAGGAATGCCATCTGGTCCGACGGATTTATTTCTCCCGATTGCTGATAGTCGCTTCCTTAAAATATTGATACTAATGGTGAACGGTTTTCCTGAATCTGTTGATTGGATTTGCGGGGTATTTCGTTCGCAACTGAATACAGACGCATAATAAGAGTTTAGGGAGTTGGCCTTTTCTATTGTTTCGGTGATGAGATTTCCATTAATGCCCTTGATCGCAGAAATGTTTTCTCTATTACCTTTACGTCTTTTAACATACTTATAAAACTCTGCCCAGCATTTACCTTCGTTTTGTAAGACCGAACTTAAGAATGTCTCCTGAGCCTTCTTTTTTGCTATCAGTAACTCTTTGGATAATCGTTTCAGCTCTGCTTGGTAATGCCTCCAAATTTTCGCTTATTGTAAACTCTCCTCACCTTTACCTTAAGTCGTTTTACTTCCTTCGTATAATATTCCGGATCCGGATTTTTACTCAGAATTTTATGAGGTACAAAACGTTCTATACCCTCAAAGACTATTTCCTTATAACTTTTCCAATTCTCATCTACGCTATTACCATTTCCAGCCCATAAGCTAAACTTTTCCCGAAGAAAGGTTTGCAAACCTAATACATCTGTTTTGTGGTACACCGGGACTCTATTTCAATTTTTTTCTCCCGACAATTTTCATCCCATTCTACTTCCAATAAAACCCCGCTATGATCGCTGATTCCGGGTAAAATGTTACTACAGTTAAGCGTATTATCAGATCTGAGGAGGAAGATGTCCAACAGCGCGTCACCTCTCGTCGGGCCACTTACTACCTGAGTATAACCATTTTCCCATAATAATACTAATACTAATACTAACATCCAGAAATCGTTTGGGGCTCACTCAGACTCTTATAAAACGGGCATCACAGTCTCTTCCCGCGGCTAAAGCGGCCTGGCCGTGAAGTTGAACACCAAATTCCAATTAGTGCCGAGTTTAAGAATGAGTGCAGCTTTACATTTAATCCACCTATAAACCTTCATGACAAAGATGGGGAAAATATTGCCGTTTTACCATTACATCAAATTCGTAAGTACATTAAATTGCCTATCGATAATAAACCCCACATTAAGGCAGTCAATAAGTAAGAGATCTAGCACCGAACGTCACATTTCGATGGAGACATTACTGCTAAGTAAGGGCCAAATCCAGATTTTAAATATTTTTTTCGGATACCGAGCCTCCTGACAAATTCTCACGTCTTTCGCTTGTCCCTGTAGGCAAATATCCAGCCTGTACCTGAAATTAACCCACTGTCTCCTTTCACATCCTTTTCAATTCATTAAATTAATGACAAATAAAATATTCAGGCAAAGGAAATTAACGTAATTAAATGAAATATCACGACACTCTACCTGCGAAGCGCCTGCTTTTAGCTCAAGTCCCTTAGGTTGTTCCTCCTCCTGTAGAGGCCCTGTGTGGGCCAGGTGAGGCCGCCACCAGCAGTCCAGTTACCAAAACGGTATGTCTGCAGAGGAAGTGTGGGGCTAACACGGTACACTTCGGTCAGCACGACGACGTGGTCACGTTGTGGCTGAGCCACCAGGAACTGGCAGTCGAAAGGAATGTTGATGTCTGTGAAGAACTGCTCCAGGGACGTGTTGGTGTCCAGGAACAGCAGCCAGATGGCATCTGACATGTACGGCGTTTTTGACACCTAAACCGAAATATAAAGTATTCAGTAATTAATTATATATGGGTTCCTTAACGACTTTGAGGAGCCCAGACTACACAGTGTCGAAAGTTATAAAGATCACGTGATTTATAAGGCAGCATACTTTAGCTAACGTGATAAACTATCTCGGTATATGACAGAAGGTACTAAGAAAGAACATGTAAACCTTCAAATGGGTATCTAATTCAGAGCCAAGTTTTCATCCGAAACCTCCCGAATAAACCACGAGCTTGCTGAACACATTACAGCAACGTCCAGCAAAATAAATTTTAAAAGTCTGTAAAAAAATTGCTACATTTATAGGTTTTGAGGAGAGCGTTTGCATCTTGCAGGAAGAAAAGGTAGCAAGACAATAACTTTTAGTAATATTGTACATCAATTTACTGACATGTGATAAGCTACTTGTGCCTCTATAATATTGTAGCTCTCTGATGATCATCAAAACAGATCGTCGAAACATGTAGGGATGCAATAACTAAGCTTTGTGCAGTAGCTGGAAATAAAACTAGTGTGTTATGGACAATCTGTCACTATTATTTAATAAAGAAGGACTTCGCTTCATTGACTTAGTTAGTTAATTAATTTGTTTGTTACAAACGTGCCCGAGATAAGAAGTCTCTGACGTCTTGCAGTCCGTATGGTATAACCAGCAGTGGAACATTCTGCCTGCAATGGAATTCTTGGAGAGAACCGGAGATCCTGGAGACCGATACGGCAGCTATGGTCATGTAATTTTTGCTAAACGCCTTTGTAAAATAATTTGGTGTCACGTGTTGTGGCGGTGCTGAAACAGACGTGTCGATTGACGTCGTTAGATTATTTAATTAGCAACAGATAGGAACTGGGTGTCTAAGACAGACTGTTCATATGATCAATCAACAAATAAGGTTGATGGACACGGGAGGATCACAATAATAATAATAATAATAATAATAATAATAATAATAATCGCCAAATCATCATCAAAACTTCCTCGAGATTGGCCACGAGTTTCATCATCATATTTTCTCTGGTGATAATTAACCAAGGTTTACGACGTACCGACGCATTTACCGCGCATGACAGCGTCAGTCGCCCTAGGACTACCGCCGACCTGGAGCACATTATCAGAAAGTAAACTGCAGCTGTAATGGTGAAGTTGACATAGAGCATAATGCGAAATCTACTTTCCACACTACAACAATGCCTACAGCGGAATGGAAGCCATCTTAGTGGTCATTTTTAAAAGTCAAAAAACCTAAAATAAATAGTTTGAAATATTGAATTGTCAACAGATAAAAAGTAAAGATGTCATTGTTGTTTGAGTTCCGATATTTCTAAACATTGAGGTTTCACTGGCACACCCTGTGTTAAACACAATTTATCTAAAATAAATAAAATGTATTGTGCTCAAGACATGGATTTCTGACATCAAACGCACACACAATTAGAACTGTGTGTTTATTCTGATTATTACAAGCACCGTGATGCCTACATAAAATTTACCACCTTCACTAATATTAAAAGCCCTGCATATTGACAGGGTTTTTTAATTACTTATTTCCTTCGTATAATTTTAGAATAATCAGATATTATCCTTGATTTTAGGCTTCCGCCGCGATGTTGATGAAATCTGTGGTTTCTGGTTTATTACACGGTAAATAATTACCACACGACGCTGTGTAATAACCAAGAAGACCACAGATTTCATCAGATATTATTCCTGTAAAGGCAATTGTTAAGCATCTGGTCTTTGCAATAAAAATACTGTTTTCCCCTAAGCCAAGTACTAATTTCTGTTATTATATTCTTTACCTGGTCTTATATATTATTATATATTATATATTGTACATTATGTATTATATTATATATTAATACTCACGCTTATAAAAATAGCATGAATATAATATTACTAATTAAATTATAAAAATCACGTAGTCAGTTTATTAATAGAAAAAAACCAAATGCACTCTAATATCTACCTATAATTGTTATACATAAAGCTCGACATGTTTCGGTCGCTAGTGCACCATCCTCAGGGCGCACAGGCTGCCAAATTTAAAACCAACTCTCATTGACGAGCCACTATTTATATGGTTCCAAAATCTGTTGTAGGTTATGTTGTTAATATCTTTATCTAATAAAAGTACATCCTCTATATTAATGCATACAGTTAAAACAGAATTGAAATACTCTGTAAAAGATAAACGTGCTCTTTAACAGATTATAATTAAATGTTGTCGGTGGCAACCTCTAGTATTGTGGCATGATACGTTGACCTTAAAGTTATATAAAAATCTAGTTTGTGAAACTTAAGTTAACAGAATTATCACGAAATATGGCTGACTACGAAACGATTTTCACGTAATTAGTCTCACCGATTTGCTGGCTATGCAGTAAATACACACAGCCCGATCGGTAATGCTGCTTCACCCCCATCACAGTGCCCACAAAAGTGTCCACACTGAATCACTACAGAACTTTACCACAAAAAACAGCAGAAATATCTTCATCGTCATTCTCAAAATGTCTAATTCTTTATGTCAAAATTATGCTGCTATCTTAGTATCGTTTAAGATTAAAAGAACGGAACAGTATCCACACAGCTAATCTTAACCTTCTTGTGTATCAGAGCATGAAACGATATAAGTGTGTGTTGTATCTGTATATTCATAACAGTTACTGACTGCCGGTTTTCGTATCCCAGTGCGCCCACAAGCATGTAGCAAACACCACCATTAACGGTATAATATATCAGCTTAGCTCTGTGCCTTCCAGGTTCAATTTATCAGAATAATTACTTGTTTATGTCCTCTGAATACAACAAAATGTTCACAAGTGTGTAATTATTGGTACAGTCAGCCGTCTCTGCTTATGCGACTCACAACAATTAATGCTGGCACATTAAACGTATCATAATTACGTTCTGTCTTCTCCAAAAGTGCATACACACTCTGGGGCCCACCCAGACTCCTACTTAAGATGTATGGGGGAGGTTTCTTTCCCCGAAGTTAAAGCGGATGTGACATGAATTTCACCGATCACTTTCACCTAGAGCCGAGTTTAAGAATAAGTGGAGCTTTAACCTACGTCCCCTATATGTCTTCGTGGCGCGGACAGGGACAAATTTATAGTTTTTTTTAAATATGTTTTCTGCAGTTCGAACAGTTTGGTATAAATTTGACACACATATCAATTTCTGTTTTGGTAATTCATAATAATTCTACATAAACAAATGTATTATTTGAGACAAGAAATGAGCTAGACGAGGTAAAGGAAATATAAATTAATCTTGCATGGTCTGTCGGAATTAGAAGGCTTGTTGGGGCCTACGATATCACAGGATAGGGAGATGCGGAACAACCAAGATATAGATGGAAAGACCCACTTTTAGGCGTGTTCACAACAATTCAATTATTAGCTTTGTCGTGTCCGTTTTGTATGTTCTTCAGCCGGCGTATATCAGGGCGACTGGCACCAAACAGATTTCACAAAATTTTTATTTGTAATTTATAGTAAAACTTATTAATAAAACAGGGATTTCGGTTAAAATATGACAAAAATAAAAATAATTTTATACCAAAAATTACACACGAAATTTATGTTCTTTCGCCATGATTGGTCTTCATATTTAAGGCTGTGTTCTCTTTGAAGTAATCGGAGAAGACAAGGAAAAGTTTTTATATCTGAGAGAGTTCTCTGAGAGGTACGAGCTGAAGCTGAAAGAGCAGTTCATCTTAATCGAGCATGATAGGTTGCAAACTTCGAGTGCTGACATTAAAGAGATATCGATTGTAGCTCCCCACTTAGCTATTCGATAATGATCGATTGTAAGTCTCTTGCTAAGTTACAAAAAATAATCTGACAGTTTGTATTAATATACTCAGTGTTTTCTTCTGGAAAGTATACGCGACGTTAAAACCTAGGGGCATAAAACTGCCAGAGCGCCAGAAGTATAACGTTCTGCTTATGTTGTCTAACTTGTTACATTTCAGATCGTCAGAAAATTATAGGCGTGTGTGGGTTTATATGAAGAAAAAGAATGAGGACACTAAATTTTGGTTCGACAACGTCACGAAATGAGTAAATATGGCTCAGTTAAACGAAAATATGAAAACAATACTTTATGGAACATTGACACACACACACACACACACACACACACACGCGCGCGCGCGCGCGGTGAATAACTTAAAATATATTAAACAGAGGTAACAAGTTTCAGTAAAAACCACAGTGATGTCTTCATATCCCAATTTCAAACTTCATAAATATTTATTTTTTGTTAGTATCTTTGATCGTAATCAATTTAATTGCACTTACTAATTTCAGCCACAGACTATATTTTACCTTCTGCTTCCACAAAAGTTTCGGACAAATGGACATTGCACAATCAACGTGTGACGTCACGTCAGGTTTATGGCTGCGCTTGTTCCATCTACGAACAAATAAAGCTATAAATATTACTGACCTGATAGCAGTCATAAATTAAAAGTCCACTTAGACACTACGGGATACACGTCAGGGCACACGAATGTGTTACAGTTTTGTTTCGAAAGGTCAAGTAATTGCTCTGCTTGTTATTAACAACAACGGATGTCTAAGTGATGAAATTTGGCGTTATGAAAGTGATAACGCTCCTAATTTAAAAGTGTTAAATTTTGTTTATCGCTCATAAAAGAACAATTTGTCGTAACCCACCGATACTCAACTTTACATGAGAAAGAAAAAAAACCTGACAGATCCTTAATAGACCAACACGTAAGCATGTTATGTTTTTACGAAAATATAAGGAAGTTTTTTGTGGGCACAACATTTTGACAGAAGGTGTGTTTATACCCCAACTGTCTAGTAATGCGGGAATCCCAATTTGAAGAATTGTGTGGGTTACGACAAATTGCTCCCTCATGGGCGATATAGGCCTACTGTACGTTTTTAAGAGTATTTCTTTTAATAAATTTTCTGCTTTTTTCTTAGTAAATTAAAGTGTCTAATGCCACAGTTAATTAATACTAACATATTGATACGCGATAAATTCAGGTAAATAATTGTAATATCAGCTGAAGTGTTGCATGTCCCAGAACAATAGCAAAGGCGAACCGTAACGATTACAAGAATAAATCATTTGTCACAGCATATGTGTGTGCACTAAACGTGTATAAGTGGCAGTTAGACCAACACTTACGAACAGACGGGAAAAATTATAAACAGAATCGCCATTCACATGCCCACGATAAAGAAAAACTTTTACGAGCTCATTTGTGCTCTATAAGAAGGGGTTTCAGTAAACAATTCTCAGGAAGGGCGTAGTTGACAAATGGTGACTGGGTTACAGACCGGACGACCGAGGAATCGAGTTCAGTTCCAGTAGGAACAAGAGATTTTCCTCTTCCTCAGCATCCAGACCGACTCCAGAGCCGTAGCCTGCAGTACGATTTACATTTAATATCTTGGGTGTTCTCTGTTCGGTCCGCATTACGAAAGAGGAAGTTAAGTACTTACAATTTAAGCGCGTACTAAGTTGCGAAAAGCGACTAATATGAAGCTGCGTCATGTCTGTCTGTCTCTTTGTCTCTCTGTCTGTCTGTCTGTCTGTCTGTCTGTCTCTCTTTTGTCTGTCCGTTTGGCCGACCGCAAGCACTGGACGGATTTTGGTGATATCTTTCGTGGGGGACTGCTACCGAACTCTGTCTACGAGATTCAAGTTTGGTTAAAATCGAACCAACATAACAGGCACTGCGCATGGTGACGCACGTAAACCCACGAATATGAATCGTTAACTTATTCTTGGGTTCAGAAGTTTCAGAGAAAATCGGAACACACTTCCCACGTCAAGTGTCCCCCCCACCAAAAATTGTATCTTTAAGGCCAAAGAAATAACTACATACCGATGTTTTCCTAATGTGAGGTAATAAGATAATGACACAGTACTAAAGGTAAAAGTAAAGTTCGCCCTAGAACACGCCACGAAGGCCCAGAGGGGGAGTAGATGTATAGCTCTACTCTTTCTTTAACCCTAGCACTAGATGAGGGTGGGTAGTCAACTCCACGTCCCGGCCGCTTTACCCCCGGAAAAGAGACGGATTACCCATTGTATAGGAGCCTGGGTGGGCCCCAGGACCAGTCCGGAGTGGTGCGGAAAATCTCGTCCTCACCCAGGATTCGATCCCCGGCCCGTCCAGCCCGTAGCAAGTCGCTATACCGACTGAGCTATCGCGGCCCACTATGACACAGTAGTACAACTGTTAAGTCACGTTCGTGCGCAGCCTTCAATATTTCCTTCAAGTGATTAGCATGACGCATGATTAAGAAAAATAAAAAACTTGCAATCACAGTATTTGATATTTATTGTTTATGTCTACAAATATGAAATTTGGTAGGTAGATAGATTATAAATATACCTACAAATTTCGTAAGAAATATTGTTTGTAAATAATTTGAAGTTATAAAAGACCAATAAATTTGTTACAGACAAAATCAAAGTAAACATATAAGTAATAAGTTGTTAAATGTAATGTAATAAATTCTCATAGTACTATTAATGTTATATAAAGTAGGTACAGTTGTGAACAAAAACACAAACAATATGAACATTAAATGCTATGACCAACTGAGAAAGGTTCAGTGCGCAAAATATCGCCACAGTGTTAGGTCACGCGTATACTTTCTTTATTCCTAATCAATATACACCTTAATAAGTAATTTCATCTGTCTTTGTAGTATATGTAAACACACATTCACATTCTAAATACAACGCTACGACAACAATATACATACTGATCTTCATCATTTGAGAAATCCTTAATTTTTCATCTGTTCTAGCACAATGATATACGTCATAACAGAAGCGACAAAAGTCGATAGGTTTTTCAGGTTAACAGAGAAAAATCCAGAGGCTGTGAAGTCAATTTTGTTTACAGCGAGTTGTGAGGAGAACAGTTTCAGTTGCTCCAAGACATCATGTCTCACATTCCGACGTAACAGTAGATATTGAACATTGTCCTGTATTTTATTTGCCTCAGACGTGGTCACGTGACAATGTACGGTGATAGCTACATATCGAAACACAAAGATAACTACCCACAAAATACTTAGAAAAGCGAACATTACGGAGGAATGGGCATAACTATTATTTGATGAGACTTCACCTCTTGCAAAAGCAATTATATGTAATAAGTAACAAATAGTGGCTGTAGTGTTCCGGATAAATTCTAAAAGGAACGGCAGAACGTAAATAGAATCAACATATCCCACACAATCATAAATCTCTCTGTAAATTCTTCTGATTTCAATTAAAAACACATCATTTTTCCACGCATTATACATGGTGTGATCGGACATACCGTCTCCTACAGCTGTCAATCGATTTGGTATTTCCATGTAAGGTGTGTACGGTATTCCAATATGTGTACTTGTATTTACTGTATATATTTTGTTTTGTATGTGTATGGGTGTTTTTGTAAGGTGTGGATGTATTTGTAAGGTGTGGATGTTTTTGTAATGTGCGTACGGTGTTCTAATGTGTGTACTTGTATTTACTGTATGTATTTAGTTTTGTAATTGTGTATAGTTTATTTTGTATTGTTCTTTTTATGTATATTATATGTACATTTGTATTGTGTGTACTAGTGTAAGGACTACTGCCACCGGATGAAAACATTTGTATTGTGTGTACTAGTGTAAGGACTACTGCCACCGGGTGAAAACATTTGTATTGTGTGTACTAGTGTAAGGACTACTGCCACCGGGTGAAAACATTTGTATTGTGTGTACTAGTGTAAGGACTACTGCCACCGGGTGAAAACATTTGTATTGTGTGTACTGTGTAAGGACTACTGCCACCGGGTGAAAACATTTGTATTGTGTGTACTAGTGTAAGGACTACATGCCACCGGGTGAAAACATTTGTATGTGTGTATAGTGTAGGACACTGCACCGGTGAAACATTTGTATTGTGTGTACTAGTGTAAGACTACTGCCACCGGGTGAAAAACATTTGTATTGTGTGTACTAGTGTAAGGACTACTGCCACCGGGTGAAAACATTTGTATTGTGTGTACTAGTGTAAGGACTACTGCCACCGGGTGAAAACATTTGTATTGTGTGTACTAGTGTAAGGACTACTGCCACCGGGTGAAAACATTTGTATTGTGTGTACTAGTGTAAGGACTACTGCCACCGGGTGAAAACATTTGTATTGTGTGTACTAGTGTAAGGACTACTGCCACCGGGTGAAAACATTTGTATTGTGTGTACTAGTGTAAGGACTACTGCCACCGGGTGAAAACATTTGTATTGTGTGTACTAGTGTAAGGACTACTGCCACCGGGTGAAAACATTTGTATTGTGTGTACTAGTGTAAGGACTACTGCCACCGGGTGAAAACATTTGTATTGTGTGTACTAGTGTAAGGACTACTGCCACCGGGTGAAAACATTTGTATTGTGTGTACTAGTGTAAGGACTACTGCCACCGGTGAGAAAACATTTGTATTGTGTGTACTAGTGTAAGGACTACTGCCACCGGGTGAAAACATTTGTATTGTGTGTACTAGTGTAAGGACTACTGCCACCGGGTGAAAACATTTGTATTTGTATTGTAAGTATCCAGTGTAAAATTGTATGTGGTACATAGCTACTGCCACCGGGTGAAACATTTGTATTGTGTGTACTAGTGTAAGGACTACTGCCACCGGGTGAAAACATTTGTATTGTGTGTACTAGTGTAAGGACTACTGCCACCGGGTGAAAACATTTGTATTGTGTGTACTAGTGTAAGGACTACTGCCACCGGGTGAAAACATTTGTATTGTGTGTACTAGTGTAAGGACTACTGCCACCGGGTGAAAACATTTGTATTGTGTGTACTAGTGTAAGGACTACTGCCACCGGGTGGAAACATTTGTATTGTGTGTACTAGTGTAAGGACTACTGCCACCGGGTGAAAACATTTGTATTGTGTGTACTAGTGTAAGGACTACTGCCACCGGGTGAAAACATTTGTATTGTGTGTACTAGTGTAAGGACTACTGCCACTGGGTGAAAACATTTGTATTGTGTGTACTAGTGTAAGGACTACTGCCACCGGGTGAAAATATTTGTATTGTGTGTACTAGTGTAAGGACTACTGCCACCGGGTGAAAACATTTGTATTGTGTGTACTAGCGTAAGGACTACTGCCACCGGGTGAAAACAATTGTATTGTGTGTACTAGTGTAATGACTACTGCCACCGGGTAAAAACATTTGTATTGTGTGTACTAGTGTAAGGACTACTGCCACCGGGTGAAAACATTTGTATTGTGTGTACTAGTGTAAGGACTACTGCCACCGGGTGAAAACCCAGTTGCAGTAAATAATAATAATAATAATAATGCGTTTGGTTAGTTTCATGAAATCTGTGTAAATCACTGCAGAATTGATACTGTTTTTACGATTTACTGTCTGGTTCATAAAAATTTCCATCAAGGCCAAAGAAATTGATAATGGCATCGACACTAGGAAAGCCGTTATATCTTCAGGTGATTTCGTCGAAACTGAAAACAAGATTGTCACGTAGTATAAGAAACTGGCAAGAATAATGGAAAACACGATCACACTCCAGATTAAACACACAATATTTGAAGAAACGTTTGTCACAATAATTTCGGCTTTTACTGCTGGATTTACAGTAAAATAGAATGGAACTAATACTGCCATCTTGCAGAAACAGTAGAGAGGTCTGACGCGAGACAAGACGCCACAGTACCTCACTTGCTGCACATTCATATTTGTAACAGAAAACTTATTCCTCTCTTCTTTGCTCTTTGGACACATTAGTTGAAGTACTTTCCCGGTAAAATCCTGAAGGACTCTTATACTTCCCACACACGATGTCAAGTCACTGCTTATTTCAATGACGTGCTGCATTTGTCTTCTCATATAAAATAATGGAACATGACGCAACACTTGTTTTGCATTAGCCATATTAAACGTATAGTTGATATTAGAACATTTTCATTATAGACGACATGACTTTGCAACATTCGTGACGTCTAATTGATTTTCAGACGAACTTACCACTTAATTTAAATGTTTGGTATCATCTGTTTTAACTGGACACATAAACTATACCATCAATATTTAATTTTAAAAGCTACCAACTGTTTCATCAGATTTCCCTAACGGCAGAAAAGAATAACACGAGGAAAGGTAAATAGATAAGGATAATTGTAAGAAAAAGAGCAATTAAAATAAATACGACAATGAAGCTACAAACAATCACAAAACCGAATACAGATGTCTCCGGTCTTCTGGATGTCGTGCTCGTCACTAGGTGATTGGTTTCCTGACGTTTCGAGACAGAGTGGTGATCTAGAAACGTCGGGAACCAATCACCCAGTTACGTGGCGCCATATCCCAAAGGAACGGAGGCCTCAACTACGCCTATGCGATAGGCTAAACACTCGCATAAATACAGGGTGTTTTGTAAGGTCTGAATAAGATATTGCACCGCTTAACGTAAATAAACAGTCTTTTAACTGTGCAGATGCAATTGCAACACGCCCAGCTGCAAGCAGCACCGTGTCCCTCTAAGAGATGCAATCATAACACTGCCTTAATTAAATTAAACTGAATTAATAGAAAAGGATATTAAATTAACTTCTAAAGAATTAGTGCGGTGTTAACAGGATTAATCTGGCTCACAGTAGAGACCAGTGGCGCCATCTTTTAAATAGAGTAAGAACTGCTGTGCTCCACAAAATGCAGAAATTTATTTCTTTAATTTGACACTATCAATCCCGTTATGTATATAGACTTACATAAATGACACTGTGTATTCCGTCTGACACAACACTTATTAATTATTATTATTATTATTATTATCTCAAACACTAAATGTTTCGTTCAAGCCGATCATCTTCAGGTGTTTATTTATACAAAAGCTTAAAACTCAAGGTAAAACCGTAAAATTATCCGACAATTCGCAGCTGTGTTATTTATGAATGCAGGAATTTGTTTACTGAGCCACTGTCAGCTAATCTAGAAGCAACCCTCTGCATGGAGTGGGTAGTAAATAATGTCACTTGTGACTGACAGTTAATACATTTCAGCTACTGACATCTGTTGGCTAGCATTTTTAATTTTACGGAATTTCTGGTTTATTGCTTTCGCTCACAGCTGGGAATTTTAGCATAATTTCACTGCTACGTTTATGATGAGTCATAGCAATGAAAATGACATTTGTGATCACTCAATTTTGGTGACGAATGATAGCTAATGGAACACCAGTTGAAGAGACATTCTGAATTAAGTGGCTTAGATATATACCTCCATCACTCATTATTCGTGGAGTGTTTCAAGCATAAACATCACTACCAAGCAGCTAGACAGTGCTACAACCTTATCCATAATAAACCCCCACAGATTGAATTACAATGACGTCTGTATATACTAACACTTCCAAACTACGTGACTTCAGAGACTACATTCCCCATGAAATTAGACATGTTTTCCACCTTCCTTCATAGATGGCTGCTTTCCATCCTAGAGACATAATAAATACTAATACAATTCCTTTATCAACGTTACATAGAATTGAAGCATTAGTTCTAAGGATCTTCACGTTATTTTCGCCATACATTTTGTTTCAATTAGCAGTATTATAACCAACAAATACACTTTTTGTATTTCTGTTACACTGTTACCCTACATATGTTTCGACTGTGGTCCAGCCATCATCACGGTACACTAGTAGGTTCACTTCACTGTCACTGGTTCGTTTGGTATTATCACGTGTCATCACAATGTTTTTGGAGCTTTTGTTCACTTTCAAATGTTGGTTGTGTTCGTCTTGCGTCAAAAGCTCGAGGTATAACAATGATGATGGCTGGACCACAGCCGAAACATGTGTAGGGTAAAAGTGTAACAGAAATAAAAAACGTGCATTTTTGGTTATAATACAATTTTATAAAGATATTTTGTAATTAGGACATTACTCATATGTAGATATAAGTCTTCTTTGAAGTGACCCTGTATCTTTGGCGAGCAATTCCTGATGTTTCAAAGCATGGCGTTGCCTTCATATTTATGGTATAAACTTCTTTGACTTCTTGAATCAGTGCATTGTGGTAGAAATATATCAGAATTATGTAAATTTCTACCCGGCTATCCGCGATCACATCCCAGAAGACAGGACACCTTCAGTATCCGTTATTTTTATGCAATTGTAACAGGAACAGGAAGGTATCGACGTATTTTATATAAACTGTAGGGTAGCATAGTGGATGAAAATCCTTCCGGCAACACAGACGGACACGACAAAGATAACATTTGCATTTTTTGCAAGGCGTTGTAATAGCCCCAGAATCACGAAAGTTGGCACAGTAGTTACAAAGAATAAACACTTTTTATCGATAGTGACATCTGTTGAGTAACTTTTTATTTACTACTGTGACTGCAATATGATGCAGACGGTTGTCGCATATTAATATTGAGTTAACCTTAAATTGGTGACCGGATAAATGCGCACACGACGAAAGCCCACACGACAATTGCGCACAGATAAAACCCCACAGTCATGAATGCTCACAGGACAAATACCCACACCGATAAATGCTCACACGGATATATGCTCACACGGATGAATGCTCACACGGATGAATGCTCACAAGGATAATTGCTCACATTGATAAATGCTCACACGGGCGAATTGTCACACAGGAAAGTACGCACATACAAGAATTAGGTTAGGTTATCGTTCAGGCTATGTCTCTGTTCTGTATATGAAGGGAATGGTCACTGGACACAAACTTAGGTTAGCGTGTAGGCTATGTCTCTGTTTTGTATATTAAGTCAATGGACACAAACTTAGGTTAGCGTTCAGGCTATGTCTCTGTTCTGTATATGAAGGGAATGGCCACTGGACACAAACTTAGGTTAGCGTGTAGGCTATGTCTCTGTTTTGTATATTAAGTCAATGGACACAAACTTAGGTTAGCGTTCAGGCTATGTCTCTGTTTTGTATATGAAGGGAATGGCCACTGGACACAAACTTAGGTCAGCGTGTAGGCTATGTCTCTGTTACAGTCAGCGCGATATTTCAACCTCGTCCCCCTCATTACACTACCATTACTTTCCTGTGTGACAATTCGCCCGTGTGAGCATTTGTCCGTGTGAGCATTGATCCGTGTGAGCATATATCCGTGTGAGCATATATCCGTGTGAGCATTTATCGGTGTGGGTATTTGTCCTGTGAGCATTCATCACAGTGGGGTTTTATCTGTGCGCAATTGTCGTGTGGGCTTTCGTCGTGTGGGCTTTTGTCATGGAACCCCTTAAATTATATAATTAGCAATTAACTTTACCGGGGGGGGGAGAATCAAGTTTCCTCAAAGATTATCACCGTGTAGTTAGGTGTGTACATAGGTCTTCATGTAAAGTACCCCTAATTTTCGTCACATTTTAATGAAATTTTGAATTTCCTGAACATATTTTTGGAAAAATAATCAAATTTCATAAAAATTCGTCCAGAGACAGTAGAGTTGTTCCATTCGGACGGACGGGCAGACAGACATGACGAAGGTAACAGTAGCTTTCCGCAATTTTGCGAAGGCGCCCAAGAAGTTGCCAAGTAGGGGAGAGGGGGGATAGTTGGCACACTTTTCACGTTATAATTTTTCACATTTTCCCTGTACATGTTAAGTTGAATATAGCGGCACGTATGGTTAGCAACACTCTTGGGCTACAATCTGACCTACACAAATTTGGCGCTATTCGAAAGGAATAGGAGGGAGAGGCTTTTGCCCTAACCTCTGCACGTGTGCCAACCTGCCCCACGCACGGGGTAAGTTGGCATATGGTAAAATACGTGGAAAATCAAGATGCCAACTTTTCAAGGACAAGACATAATAGAAAGTGATTAATATAATATTTTATGGAACAAACGTGTCAGATAGGGTCGCACCAAAGGGGGGGGGGGCTACCAGGCTGCAGGCCCCATAAACACCCCAAAACTGAAATTTAAAAAACACAGATTTTGTGAATACGATGATATCAAGGGTTTTACGTGATTTACCCTGCAGCCAAATTCAGCCACTGAAATCAGCTGATGACTAGTACATTAGAATTTTGAATAATAAATTAATAAAATTAAAAAAAAAATAAGATAGGACATTGTGATTGAGTCATGGAACATGTAGTTGTATTTGTATGTATATAAATGCAGTTGCTGACAGTGTTATGTTATACTTATGACAAGATTTTCATAACACAATTTTTAAAATCAAACACAAATTATATTCAGCATCAGGGTCAGCCTGTCAATACATTTACTGAAATTGAAAAATAAAATCAAAAGGAATGTAACTCAGTATGACACTAGCCTACCACCATCAACACACGTTTTCATTCTAAATAAAGTATCCCAATCCTATGAGACCGGCAATTTAGGTAAACACAGTTGGGAGAGCCATCAGTCCATTATTCAAGTGACCGCAACTTGCATTATGTGCACTGAATCCACATTTCTCTGGATGCGCCAAGACAGTAGAGGTAGGAAGTATCCTCGGAGTCTTCTTCGTCTGTGTCGCCTGCAATTTTGTACTTTTTTTTTTTTTTTGTATTTTTGGGTTCTGCTCTTGTAAATCTCTCTCTTAGATACGTGACACGCCCCTCTTTCTTATATTTTAGGCCCAGTCCTTCTCTCATTTGCTCCGAGCCTTCTGTTGTACTGGTGCCAAAGCATTTTTGATAGAGGTATCAGCCAAAATGACAGTTATTTTCTTGTTCTTGTTTACATTCTTGCTCTTTTTGCGTACCGTTTAGGAAGGTTTCGAACGCCCTCTGGAGTAGCAGGATGTGTGCAACTTTTGAAGCAGAAGATGGTAATTTGGGAGAATCATCAAAATCGCAGGAAGTTCACTGTTGCTACTGGAAGCTGCTGCCTCCATAGGAGGTGCAGCTATATCTGCAACGTAATCTTCCATAAATTCCTCATTTTGAAAGATATCGCCGCTGAACAGGTAAATTCCAGAAAACTGGACACCTGAGTTGGTATTTGCAGCAAAAAGAAGTCAGGTGCGAAGGTGTGTTGACGACACACGGATTGTCATATATTGTCACTGTTGTGCCTGTATGGTTAGTTATGCAGGCATCATATGCTCGGTTCACATACGTCATAAGCGATCCGTTGACAGACCCGTCGAGAGGCTGGAGTTAGGCTGCATTGTAGAGGGAAGTTGAGGACAGTCACGCCATTCTGCTTGCAGTAGTCTATTGCCCGTATGGCCAAATGTGAATCATGGTTGTCTAGCAACAGAACTACTGATCTTTCTTTAGAAGGCTTAGCATGTGCCACGAAACGTTTTACATAGCTTACAAAATGCTCCTTCGTCATCTACCCAGAGGGATGGACGGTATGTTCAATGACAGTGTTGGTGAGGTGGTTTTACCTCACCCTGCCTTACCCTTTTGCAGTATCTTGCCCAAATACGAAAAGAAATCTGAAATCCTTCGCCGTTTTCCTTGTTGACCGTCCACGTTTTCGCAGAGCTCTCATAACTTGTAGGAATAATCCAGACGTGTGTTGCTCCTATATGACCTCTTCTTGCAAGTACGCATTATTTAGCTTCTTAAACCGGACAGAAAAAATATACACTGCTAAACAATTAACCAGTGAGATTCTGATCGACAGCGGGGCAAGCTGACACAGTGAGCCAACATGCCCCACGTTGAGTGTGCCGACCTGCCCCGTCGCCACCTTCTTATGTTTTAGAGTGTATCATCCTCAAACAAAATGGAAGTCTACAATTCCCTCTAGCTCCAATATTAGCCAAAAGGGGATACCATTCATGGGTGGCACAATGTCACATGTAGCTGTAACCAAACTTCAAACACAAAACATTTTATAAAGCGATAAAAAATTACTTCCTGCGGTGTACAAAATAAAACACTACACCACACTTCAGTCATAGCTCACAAAGCGCTGACGCTTGCTGACCGCTCTCAGGAGAAGTAATTGAACAGTACAAATTGACAGGTGTTGCTATCCTGCGCTATCTTTGGGAGTTATGGCCCTTTTGCCAACTTACCCCTGTAGCCAACTAGCCCCCCTATCCCCTACTGCCTATGTGTGATATTAGATCTTCTCACACATGCTGCACATGCAGGTCTTCTGGGTACTTTGACGTGCGTCACGCCGATACCGGTTATGACGTAAAATATATCATACCTTCTACACTTATTTAACTTTTCCTCCCGTATTTAACACCTAAACTAAAAAACCAAAATACTGGCTTATGACTGTTTTATGACATGTCTGAATTCATGTTGCTGTTATTCTAGTGCGTACATGTTTATCCGGATGCCCGAATCTACGGACCTAGTGTGGAGCAGTCTGATAATGCCTTTCACTCCCGGCATATGGGCGACCGTCATTTTTTTGGTTGCCATGGTCGCAGCATCTCAGCTGCTAACAGACAAAATATGGCGTCGCTCTGTCGATGTATGGAATTCGAAGAGACATCTTCCGGCGTCAGTCAGTACTTATTAACCACGTTCAGCGCATTCTGCTCTCAAGGTAAAGGTTGTCTTGATATTCAGATAATTCAGCACATTATAGCTTATTTCTCAGTTTCCTGTGTTATAAATCAAACTTCAGCAATGATAAGGCTGTAGAAACCGTGACGCTTCCTCAGGTTTGACGAAGACGTCATCACACCTGTCTGGCCGCATTGTTCACCTGACCACATAAGTCACAGCGGTTCTAATAGTGACCAGTTACTCTGCGTCACTGGTATCCCACATCATGACGAAGGAATACAAGTTGCCGTTTAATAATTTCGAGGAATTCCTGAGCGATGGAACTTACCAGCTGGGAGTGCTGGCCAAAAGTGCTCACGTATCATACTTCAAGGTAAAAAGTTCGGTTCATTAAATCCCGGTCGTCTAGTTTATGTTATTCTGTCTTCAGTAAGGACATAATATGCTCTGTGTGATGCTAGCACCTGCCTAACATTCAACATGGTACCACCACAACAGCATTACGACAAATAACTCCAAAATGGTCTTTCTTCAAGGCCTAAGATTCCCTCACAATCACAAGAAATCCTTTGTTTTTGTAGAATTAAAATATTCAATAAATTATTCTAGAAAAATAACACATTCTAGACCATCCTAAGCCAGCTAAATCTAGTCATCGTCTTCACTTAACCTTCATAATTACAATATAATTACAATTATAATGTAATTATTATTATTATATCCACCAATTTACGCTCTTTTCTCACAATATTTTAAAAAAAATATTCAGATGAAATTTTTGTATGCGTCTATCATATTTCCCTTGGATGCTACATTCCCTGCCCACCTCCCTTTATTTACTCGACAAAATACTAAGATATTATATAAGAGTGTTAATTAAGAAGCGTAATATTATATAATTTTCCATTGGCCACAATATACACACACACACAATATAATTATGTCGACGCAGCTGAATCCTTCAAGATGCCAATCGGAAAATAACTGCTTTAGAAACTGCACTCATTTTGTTCATTTATTACTATGTTACAAAATTCCAAAGCTAGTTCCTTTCTTAAGCCTCATGAATCCAATCCACGCTCTCCCACGCCATTTCTTTAAGATCACATTTAATATTATACTCGTGTTTATGCCCAGGCCCTCCAAGAAATGTTTTCCCTTCAGTTCTTCCGACCACATGCGAGATGAGAAAAGTCAACCAACACATTTAGTAGAAAATTGTCAAAAAAATCACATTACAGACGTATGTGAAAGACAATACCAAACTCAGTCACACAGAGAAAGTATCAGAACGTAGTAGACTGGACACAAGCGATTAGGGTAAAGTTGAATGGCGACGTTTCGTCTAACAATCATTTATGTTAATTCTGAAAGAAAGCAAACGATGTATTGAATAAATTACATGAATGGGATTCTTTACAGAAGATTAATAGAACGGAATTCAATACACAAAACAACAATTGAGACTTATAAGTAGAGAAAACATAAGAAAGTAACAAAGTAATTATGTCATAATGCTTAAAAGGATATTTGGTTAAAAGGATTGGAAGGATATATATATATATATATATATATATATATATATATTATATACACGTATGTTGGAAATACAGGCGGTAGAATGAGGTACACGATGAATTAAAATATAGTTTTTAGATCCAGATATAAAAACTGAACTTCGAATAACTAACCAGGTGTTAAGCACACACAGTCTTGTGTAAAATTTGACTCAACTAACAAACGTTTGATTTGATTTTGTTACAAAAACAATGAGTAACTAGCTGTAGAATATTTAATTTGTGTAACAAGCTGCAAATATATATGTGGTCTTATTATAATGCTAAAGAGAATATACAGGTCCACGATACAATAAAGCTTGATTTGTATTCGGTGTCAAATTGAATCTTACAGATTTCTTTCAGATCTAAGTGACCGATCTGTGCATGAAACCAAACACCCCCACCCCTATTTAAGCGCAAAGAACGACCCCCTGTAGGTTTCCACAAGAAACAGAGCAAGTGAAACTGCAATTCCTAAGCCGAGGATGACAAAGATGGGCGTTACATCGTACAGGTCGACGGACAGCTTCTGCCCATTGTCGCTGTGAGTGGCCATCCACAATTCGAAGGCGAGCTGCTCGGACTCGCGCTTCAGAAAACCGACGTACCGCATTTGTTGCAACCTGCAACAGCCAAAGCGGAGGGGTTTATGGGACTGACGGTAGCTAGGCCGATCGCCTGGTAACTCAGTCGGTGAAAAACGAAACCTTTTCCACAGAGAAATAATGGTTCTATCCTTTAACCGTTTACCCCAGTGGTTACTATATGTATCGCCATGTTTAACATTCACAAATTCAACGTTCTGCCCACACAGTGTAATTATGTGTTTTGTGTGGATCTCAGAACAAACAGCGATTATTTCACTGTACAACATTAACTGACTGGTTTGTATAACTGAGACGGAGTGTGTTTACTGCGCGGTACGGACTGTATTTATGTGTTTTGTGTGGATCTCAGAACAAACAGCGATTATTTCACTGTACAGCATTAACTGACTGGTTTGTATAACTGAGACGGAGTGTGTTTACTGCGCGGTACGGACTGTATTTATGTGTTTTGTGTGGATCTCAGAACAAACAGCGATTATTTCACTGTACAGCATTAACTGACTGGTTTGTATAACTGAGACGGAGTGTGTTTACTGCGCGGTACGGACTGTATTTATGTGTTTTGTGTGGATCTCAGAACAAACAGCGATTATTTCACTGTACAACATTAACTGACTGGTTTGTATAACTGAGACGGAGTGTGTTTACTGCGCGGTATGGACTGTATTTATGTGTTTTGTGTGGATCTCAGAACAAACAGCGATTATTTCACTGTACAACATTAACTGACTGGTTTGTATAACTGAGACGGAGTGTGTTTACTGCGCGGTACGGACTGTATTTATGTGTTTTGTGTGGATCTCAGAACAAACAGCGATTATTTCACTGTACAACATTAACTGACTGGTTTGTATAACTGAGACGGAGTGTGTTTACTGCGCGGTACGGACTGTATTTATGTGTTTTGTGTGGATCTCAGAACAAACAGCGATTATTTCACTGTACAACATTAACTGACTGGTTTGTATAACTGAGACGGAGTGTGTTTAATGCGTGGTAAAGACTGGGTATTTATATATAAATCAGATTAATCTTAGTTCTAATGGTTAATAAGCTAGGCACTGCTAATTATATTTTCTTATATTTCGCATACAATCACCGTCACTCACACCAAAGCCATCGGTGTATGTGTCCATGTCTGTGCCAGGAACAAATGGAAAGATTTAATAACATTTGTTTCCACGGACTTCTAATTGGCCGGTTAAACATTTCATCATTCGTTGATTATCCGTCTTTATTTAAGGACACTAACTCCATGTAGTTCAGTCCTTCTTGAAAAGTTACTAGTTACTTACGTAATCAAGAATTCCCCCCCCCCCCCACCTTGTATGGCGCCCAAAAGTTTATTTCCAACTTCACAACCGCCATCCATTGCAACCTATCCGGAACCAAACAATATTTAAAGACACTTACTCAGCCATACAGATTATGCAGCCTGGTATAGAAACATGATTGTAAACAGTATATTGCGAATTACCTGAAATTATATTATTTTAAATTTTATGTTATTCACACCGTACATATTCTTATAATTAATATATCAACCAACTTACGCACTTAATAAAATATTTTCAAGAACAGGTATAAAGCTCCTACATGTTTCGGCACCGGGGCGCCGAAACATGTAGGAGCTTTATACTTACTTTTAAATGTATTTCATTACGTGTATATTAATTAGAGTATTTTAGCCTGTTTTCGGCTGCTGTTTCTCAACTTTTAGGGGGAAATGAGGAGATATTCAGTCAGGAATGTTCCATTCTAGGTACATAACAGATATAGTGACCTCCATATTATGAAGGCAGAATAACAAAATTCGACCACCCAAATGTTTTGTCGATGAAACAATCAGTCGATAAATGTAAGGTGTAACAAAAACAAACCTTCACTACGACTTAGAAATCGTGAATTATGTGAGCACTAATTGTGCTAAAAAATATTTAGGCCACTTAGACGCAAATGTTTCTTTGTCTGGATAGCATTCGAGGCAAATTTCGGACAGTAGACCTGCGTCGAATTAGATGAAGGCCATTTCAAGCAACATACCCAACTGGAATATTCAATAATTCTCCCGCCATTAAACGCAACCTAACAGCAAATACAGTGGCTTATATGCAAGCTTTACGCTACACATGTGGTACACATATATCTGTACATAATACTACTTCAGGACAGACGATTGCACAAAACAGTTTCCATACAAAGTTCACTAACCTTCACTAGCGATACAGAATGTTGAACTTGGGATAGCCATACGTGAAAACTTAATATAACGATAAAAGAAAATTTACACCACATATAAAACCCGCCATACCAGTATCCAGGGTCGCGTCCAACATAGGCGGTTGCGTCTTTCATACGTGTCACATGCTGACGTAATAACCTACAGGAATCTAATTCAGTCTTAAGATTTACAATGGTTTTGGGGTCTTAATAAAATTTAAACACATATTTTAAATGTTTATCATTCCCTTATTGGGAATAAGACCTAATTTCTGTATTTTATTACGCTAATTGTGAAGGAGAGACCTCTTCTATAGCCTAGCATACTTTTCCGACTATGTACTTGAGATTCTACCTGATGATGGCCGAATGAAAACGGCCGAAACATGTCGAAAAGTAAATAAACAACCGTAAAGTGTTCAAGTGCTGTGTATGTCTGGACAATAAATCAATAATGATGAAACTTTATACCTTTTATCTGTACACAGCATCGTTAAACAAATATTCGTGTAATGGTGTTCTCAGTACGCTTTTACAATGTTTCAAAGCAAAATATTGACCCCATGTTCAAGGACGAAACCTTGAGAGACCTACAAGACTACAAGGTGTAATGACGTAGAAGACCACAACGTGAATCTTCATATGGTGAGAGCTCCGAATCGAGCATGATAAATATTAACCACAGCGGCTTGGTAATAGAATATAAAAGGACTTACTTGAAGTTGATAATCCCACGATAAGGACTTCTCTTCGCCATAGCTACTGCAAACATTTCAGGATAGTAGGCCCGTGGGATCAGAGTAATGCTGCATGGGGGCAGGTACCCTGGTATAAACAGCATGTTGGTTGAGGCAAAGTGGGCGTAATTTTTCTCACGACAAAGCCGGGCTAACCCAAATATATCGTTTAATTCCAAAGTATTTTCACTTGGAGCAATCAGCTTCTCGTAGATATCTCTCAACAATTTATTACTGGAGTTCTGAAACAGGAAATTTGTGGAGAGCTCTCAGCAATACATAACGAGAGTTCTGAAAGAGCGGGTCTGTGGATACAGGCATATGTCAGCCGTTTATAACGAGAGTTCTGAAAGAGAGGGTCTGTGGATACAGGCATATGTCAGCAGTTTATAACGAGAGTTCTGAAAGAGAGGGTCTGTGGATACAGGCATATGTCAGCAGTTCATCGCTGCAACTCTAACTGCTAGCGTTCAAACTGTCATGTGGATTATTACACCGTTAGTCCCGTATAAATTTACCATGAAAATGGAGGCATCACATCCATCACAGTTACATCCTGTAAAATTACCATCATTGCAGAGACATCCGGATGTTCAGGGAATCTCACATGATACTCACTTTAAAGTACTCCAAATGCTCGTTTGTCGGCGACATCCCCAGGCTGTAGGATCCGTCCTTGAGAAGTCCTTCGAAGTCTGTAAAGGGCAGAGCAGTGTCCCTCAGTGTTTGGTTCGTTATGAAGGCAGCCGAGTAGCAGCCCAGGAGGAGCATCCCAGTTAGGTATATCGTCACAAAGAGCGTCCGTAGAGAAACGGACTTCGGCACATCCTCGTGCGCTGTGGAGGAAGGATATCAGTGCAATAGTGTTACATGGCGTGAGAGTGGATGTGTCGAATGGCGTAACAGGATAGACAGTAATTTAAAACAAACACAACAATCGTACCTTTTATTATGTCCCCTTGTCTCTATACTTCATGTCTTGTAGGGCTCATGTTGTATGATAATTTTCAAAGTTATAATGACGATAATAATAATAATAATAATAATAATAATAATAATAAATAACTGATCAACATACCTGGAAAGGATGACAAACAGCCATATTGGCACTGCACACATAATGCGAACAGAACTAATATATAAGTACAATACATTTATAATCAGAAATAACATTAGAAGTACCATAAATTGTAACTACAGAAAAGCTGCAACAATACATACCCTAGAAACATGGTTTGTTTCAGGTATGTAAGTTAAATACACTGCATAAAATTAATAATAAATAATAATAATAAATCAATTATTTATTATTTACGTGCTGACACAACACCTTAAGGCCAATTGCAGGAACAGCACAAGAATATAAAGAATATACATGAAATAACTAACCAAAAAAAGTAATTAAACAGAAAGACAACACCAATAAAAACAAAATACATTTCTCTATGTCTCTACAATATTTTTCCAATTTCTCATAAACGACATGATTTTCGAGGAAAAGTTACTAAGCATAAAATATGTGTTTTGATTTTCTCTACAACTATGGTCTGAAATATTTCTCATTCTAATCAACAATTCAGGAAGATATTGTTATAAATTTGCACAGGTCTTCATGTAAAGTAGCTGTTATTCTTATCAGATTTTAATTAAACTTGAATTATCTCGACAGATATTCGAAAAATACTCAGATCTCAAATTTCATTAAAATTCGTACAGTTGGGAGCAGAGTTGTCCCATGCGGACGGACGGACGGACGGACAGACATGAAGAAACTAATAGTCCCTTTTCGCAATTTTGCGAAAGCGCCTAAAAACACGAGTAACTCCTTAGGGCTAGTTGATGTCCCGGCCTGGACTCAAACCGTACTCCTCGCAAATGCATATCCAGTAAGCAGTTAGTTAAAACAACGCCATCCGTGGTAAGCATAGAGTCAGTAATGTAGTTACCTACCTTGTTGGCAAACAGCAGAGTAAACAATGAAGATTGCTTCTGCGAACCCAAAATTCCTGTCCTCAATATTTACGCAGCGACGAATCAGCCAATCTGTAGTCACCAGACAGACTGTTAACACTATCATGGCAACTCCCACAACGAGCCACAGGTGCCAACTAAAAGGCAGTAAAATTGCATTCCACTGCATTGAAACTGAGTCCGGCTTTCTGATGATGACTTGCGTCCTGTTAAACAGAAAACTGACGACACTCTTTGACGCTCAAAAACAAATGAGTCAGTAAAACGAGTGTTACCAACTTTGGCTGTGACATGCGACTACCTGAGGTGGTTAGTTGCCAGTGTATCACTTCAGAGGCTTTGGTTCAATCCCAGGACAGAGCATGTGGGATTTTTGGACAACATATACAGGCTGGTTAAGGATCCCACGACATGGTGGAATTTATGGGTAAAAGCTACAGGGTGATTCAGAACCACAGGCTAGATAATGTGGAATTTATGAGTAAAAGCTACAGGGTGATTCAGGACCCCAGGCTAGATCATGTGAAATTTATAGGTAAAAGCTGCAGGGTGATTCAGGACCACATGCTAGATCATTTGGAATTTATGGGTAAAAGCTGCAGGGTGATTCGGGACCACAGGCTAGATCATGTGGAATTTGTGGGTAAAAGCTACAGGGTGATTCAGGACCCCACGCTAGAGTATATGGAATTTATGGGTAAAAGCTACAGGGTGATTTAGGGCCACAGTCTAGATCATGTGGAATTTATGGATAAAAGCTACAGAGTGATTCAGGACCACAGGCTAGATCATTTGGAATTATGGGTAAATGCTACAGGGTGATTCAGGACCCCAGGCTAGATCATGTGAAATTTATAGGTAAAAGCTACAGTGTGATTCAGGACCACAGGCTAGATTATTCGGAATTCATGGGGAAAAGCTACAGGGTGATTCAGGACCCCACGCTAGAGTATATGGAATTTATGGGTAAAAGCTACAGGGTGATTCAGGACCACCGTCTAGATCATGTGAAATTTATACGTAAAAGCTACAGGGTGATTCAGGACCACAGGCTAGATCATTTGGAATTTATGGGTAAAAGCTACAGGGTGATTTAGGACCACAGTCTAGATTATGTGGAATTTATGGGTAAAAGCTACAGAGTGATTCAGGATCACAGGCTAGATCATTTGGAATTTATGGGTAAAAGTTACAGGGTGATTCAGGACCCCAGGCTAGATCATGTGAAATTTATAGGTAAAAGCTACAGTGTGATTCAGGACCACAGGCTAGATCATTCGGAATTCATGGGTAAAAGCTACAGGGTGATTCAGGACCCCACGCTAGAGTATGTGGAATTTATGGGTAAAAGCTACAGGGTGATTCAGGACCACCGTCTAGATCATGTGAAATGTATAGGAAAACGCTACAGGGTGATTCAGGACCACAGGCTAGATCATTTGGAATTAATGGGTAAAAGCTACAGAGTGATTCATGACGACAGGCTAGATCATGTGGAATTTATCTGTAAAAGCTACAGAGTGATTCAGGACCCCGGGCTAGAGTATGTGGAATTTATGGGTAAAAGCTACAGGTTGATTCAGGACCACGGGCTAGATCACGTGGAATTTATGGGCAAAAGCTACAGGGTGATACAGGACCACAGGCTAAATCATGTGGAATTTATGGGCAAGAGATACAGGGAAATTCAGGAGGAAATGTCAATATCTTGGGAGGTGATATTACCGTACAGTTAGGTGAGTCCCTCGGATCACAATCACTTTGATAAAATGGCAAAATGATTGCTGGCAGGGAATAACCGATGTGCTGGTAAAGAAACTACCCCGTGCCACTGGGTCCAATGTAGTTCCCAATGGCCTACGCTGGGACTGGTCTCAGGCCTTTGTAGCGAGATTTCGCGGAAGCAATGCCTCCGCCAAAAGAATCCGTAAGCCTTAGCTTGTTAAGTGTTTATTCAAAAAGGTTATCTCACAAATGAGTCCTCTGGAACAAATTATTTGAGACGAACGCTGCTTACTGATAAGGAAACTGCTGTCTGAATCTTTACGAAAGATGTTGGAGCTACTGACATCAGTTTCAACCGAAAGGTTGACATCCACTTAACAGTTAACACAGTGTCACAGCCCAAAAGACCATCACCCATTTCATGCACTGGTGTTAACAATGTAGCCCTTAAATCTCTGCCGCTTGATTTTCAGTTGAAATGTATGTGGGTGTGTCAGGCAGTTATGAGAAAATATAATTTTTATACCATGTTATGTTGGCTATACTGCACAATGTGCAGGCTGATGCAAGTATTGGAATCTCAGCTCTACGTTGAAAATAAGTGTGAAAATGTGGAGAAATTATTTCACAGTACAGACTGAAATAAATTTGTACTGTTGTAAAAACTATACTCAAGGCACTGAATTTTTACCTATAGACATGACAGTACCTCATTTCTACTGCTGGTATAGTGAAGTCCACCGCGTCCAGCCTAGATGACGACATAGTAAAAGGAAATACGCAACATCCACTTCACGCCTCTGCAGCATACCGAGAGTGCCTGACCAGGATCCATTTGGCGACATCATATCAATCTCTTATTCCGCACAGTTTTGTTCTGTGAATACAAGGGAGGCACCTCGTAGAAAGGGAGGAAGTGTCAATTAACATAAAGTTCATGAATGAAGCATGTCATTATTTACGAATTTCAGTGAGTGGGAAGCAGTGTCATTTAACATACACAAGTGTTCAGTGAGATGGAAGCAGTGTCATTTAACATAATAATGCAGAAGTAAGAAGCTGTATGTAAATACAAATGTCAGTGAGAGGGAAGCAGTGTCATTTAACATACAAATGTCAGTGAGATGGAGAAGCAGTGTCATTTAACATACAGAAGATGTCAGTGAGATGAGAACAGTGTCATTTAACATACAGAAGTGTCAGTGAGATGGGAAGAGTGTCATTTAACATACAGAAGTGTCAGTGAGATGGGAAGCAGTGTCATTTAACATACAGAAGTGTCAGTGAGATGGGAAGCAGTGTCATTTAACATCAGAAGTGTTAGTGAGATGGAAGCAGTGTCATTTAACATACAGAAGTGTTCAGTGAGATGGGAAGCAGTGTCATTTAACATACAGAAGTGTCAGTGAAATGGGAAAGCAGTGTCATTTAACATACAGAAGTGTCAGTGAGATGGAAACAGTTTATTCAACATACAGAAGTGTCAGGGGAATTATTGTCATTTAACATGCAGAAGTGTAGTGAAATGGGAAGCAGTGTCATTTAACATACAGAAGTGTCAGTGAGATGGGAAGCAGTGTCATTTAACATACAGAAGTTCAGTGGATTGGAAGCAGTGTCATGAACATACAGAAATGTCAGTGAGATGGGAAACACAGTGTCAACATACAGAAGTGTCAGTGAAATGGAAGCAGTGTCATTTAACATACAGAAGTTCAGTGAGATGGGAAATAGTTTCATTGAACATACAGAGCGTGTCAGTGTGAATGAGAAGCGAGTCCCATTTAAATATAACAGAAGTTTCAGTGGCATGGAAGCAGTGTCATTTAACATACAGAAATTCAGTTGATGGGAAGCAGTGTCAACATACAGAGTGTCAGTGAAATGAGAAGCAGTGTCATTTAATATACAGAAGTATCAGTAAGATGGGAAGTAGTGTCAGTGTGATGAGAAGCAGTCTCATTTAACATATAGAATGTCAGTGAGATGGGAAGCAGTGTCAATATACAGAAGTGTCAGTGAAGTGGGAAGCAGTGTCAATTAAACTAGGACAAGTTAGCAAAGAGTCTGCTATGTAACGCAGTACAAAGGCTTTACCAAGCGGTTTGCTATTCCCAAAAGTTATCAAATTTCACGGTACTCGCGTAAATGCTCACGTCATTTATGGCCGTAACAATGTATGGTTTCCAACGCGCCGATATGCACGTAACTTAATATTACTCAATAAATTGTGTTGGATATCTTCTGTACCGAATTTTATCGAAATCGGAACGAAAAATTTAGAAAGCATAAGTAAAAATTGTATACACTCCCAACAGTAAAGTATTGCTGTCACTGTATTGATTTTCACGAAAAGTCACAGCCCCTTAACAGCATTAAGTGGAGATATCTTGTAACCAATCTCCCCTGTATCGGTCAAGAAATAAGTAAATTGCGCTTACAAATTCATGTACTTCACAAAGTAAAGCATTACTGTCACTGAGCCAATTCTCACCAACTCACGCTCACTCAACAACGTTTTGTAATGAACTTCTATACCAAATTTTATGAAAATTAAACAAACGGTTTAGTCTTTGATACTAAACCACAAATATATGGACGGACAAAAATGGTTGTCTACACAAGATATCTTTTGTTTTCCCCTTTCGTAAAGAAGGCTTAACTCAACAAGTAAGATGGATGCAGTGTCAATAAACATGAAAAGGCGCGTGACAGATGGCAGCAGTGTTATTATTCGTCATTTGTAGTAGAAAATATCGTACCTTTTTAAATACAAACAGAGAATTTGCGGATATATAAGAGGTTCTTTTGAAACTGATTTTGTAGTTGGCAAAGTTAACAGCTGTTAAGTTGGTACCACTCTCCTTGGTTCGTTTTGTTTTTCTCATGTGTTGAATTCACCTTTCTCTAGCGTTTTCGTCAGATATGAATCTAGTAGCAGCTCATGATAAATGATAGAATGGTTTCAGGCTTCAGCCGCGATGTTGGAAATATCTGCGCTCTTCTAGGATATTACACAGCGTCGAGTTGTAATCCTTTACCGACGTTTCGGTACAACGTCTCGGTCCCATCTTCAAGGGTAAAAAGTCCAAGAACAAAAAAGATACGACAGATACATTGTCCCGAAACGTCGGTAAAGGATTACCACTCGACACTGCGTAATATCCCAGAGGAGCGCAGATCTCATAAAATGATAGGGTGATCAGATTACGCAACATAGGCACCGTGTGATACGTGAGAAATGCACGCAAAAATTTGGTCGGAAAATCAGAAAGGAAGTCACTTGGGGAACGGACCTGAAAGCTGGGAAAAATATCAAAATTAATGCGAGGAGGGAAGAGGTGCATTGAGGGGTCTGGTGGGGAAACATGAGGGTAAGATATTACTTGGAAAACCTAGGCGTAGATGGTAGGTTAGTATTAAAATATATTATTAAGAGACAGCATGAAGGACGTGAACTGGATTTATCTGGCTCAAAATAGGGACAGGTGAGTGGCTTTTGTGGACACGGTAATGAAATTTCGGCTTCTGTAATAAGCGGGGAATTTCTTAACTAGCTGAGAAACTATTAGCATCTCAGGCAGGACTCTGCTACATGAAGTTAGTTAGTTAGTTAGTTAGTTAGTTAGTTGGTTGGTTTTGGTTAGTTAGTCAGTCAGTCAAATTTAGTAATGAGGGCCGAAAGTGATTGTGTTAGTATAGGTTCGGGATTTTGTTACGATGGCAATGAACATGCGTTATTATATTCGAGAGATTTTTTTTCATGTCTCGACAGCCCCTTGGGGCCTAGGCCGCCTCAATTTACGACGCTTCACGACCACACTTAGACACACCACACTCAGTAGGACTCCTCTGGACGAGTGATCAGACCGTCGCAGAGACCTCTACCTGACAACACACAACACTCACAAGAGACAGACATCCATGCTCTCGGCGGGATTCGAACCCACAATCCCAGCAAGCGAGTGGCAGCAGACCCTCGCCTTAGACCGCGCGGCCACTGGGATCCGCTGTTCGAGAGATACCCACTTGAAACTTCGGCCGGTTCACCATCAAACCTGAGAGGGTGTCTGTACTTCCTACTGGAACAGTACTTCAGTTGCGTCACGACCGCCTGCCGCAAACCTATTTCCAAACCATCCTTCACCAACCAAGCTTGCGATATTAAATAGCGTGAAATACTGCCATCGTATATGGAAACAGACACAAAATACTTGCTTGCAGTTCAATGATGTTTCTAATATTGGCCACAGTTTCATGTAGAGGCCAGATCCAGAGCTATCCGATAAGTCTTGTTGCCCATTCATTTGCATGTTAAAAAGCCACTGCAAAAAAAAATACAAGATACTTTTGACACACAATGCGTAACTCGGTCAGCCTCCCCTACATGTTGAAATTCTGGCTAAGGAAACTTACTATTTCACTTAGAAATACGGGCATATTCTGAGGTAATGTATCCAAAAATACAGTAAAATCTCCGTGTTCAGGATCTCCAACTTTCGTGAGCACTCATTATAACAATGTTGTATCCACATTTCATGACTGTTCCGACGAATCGGGATGAGACATATGTGGCTGATAAGTCGGCTTTCCCACATTTCATCTTGTTGCTGTGATCAACCCAGTGAAGCTTTGTTTTGTTAAGTGACTATAGTTTACGTGCCCTATGGAATAAGATTCTCCTTATTCTTAGAAAAGTTTACTTTCTTAGAAAAAAGCTTCTATGCTTTCTATGTTGTTTAAAGTTATTTTATTGTTTCATTGTTGATTATCCTTAAGTCGCGCGTGCCGACGTGTCCAGAGCGGCGTGCTGAAGGTTTTAGATCTTATATTATTTAAGTTCTTAAAAATATACACGCGTTTTATATTGAAAAAGGATTCCGATCTTCGTGACGGTTTTAGCGGTCGCAATTCATCACGAACAACGAGACACGACTGTGACCCGCTGTAAATGTGCTGGGATGTAGTAGTGTTTCCTTTTAACAACCTTCTCCGACATTACGTACTACACGAACGGCGTATTTACATTACGTACTACACGAACGGCGTATTACATTACGTACTACACGAACGGCGTATTTACATTACGTACTACACGAACGGCGTATTTACATTACGTACTACACGAACGGCGTATTTACATTACGTACTACACGAACGGCGTATTCTTCAGCATCATTGAAAGCGTAAAATCCACTAAATTTCGTCGCATTTAACAGGTCAATATTATCAAAACTGCATTTTCCGCAATGCATCTATAAAAATTAATTTATATTTGTAAACTTTATAAATTTTGGGCTGGAAGATCCGGAACTCTAATCCCAGCAGTGGGAAAAGACTTTAATTTTCTTGTCTCTAAAACATCCAGAAATCTTCTGGGGCTCAAGCAGCCTCTTATAAAACGGGCATCACAGTCTCTTCCAGCGGCTAAAGCGGCTTGGACGTGAAGTTGAACACCAAATTCCAATTAGTGCCGAGTTTAAGAATGAGTACAGCTTTACCTTTAATCCACCTATATACACCTTCATGACAAAGACGGGGAAAATTTTGCCGTTTTACCATTACATCAAATTCGTAAGTACATTAAATTGCCTATCGATAATAAACCCCACATTAAGGCAGTCAATAAGCAAGAGATCTAGCACCGAACGTCACATTTCAGTGGAGACATTGCTGCCGAGTAACGGGCAAATCCAGATTTCAAATATTCTTTTCGGATACCGAGCCTCCTGACAAATTCTCACGGTTTTCGCTTGTCCCTGTAGCCAAATATCCGGCCTGTACCTGAAATTAACCCACGATCTCCTTTCACATCCTTTTCAATTCATTAAATTAATGACAAATAAAATACTCAGGCAAAGGAAATTAACGTAATTAAATGAAATATCACGACACTCTACCTGCGAAGCGCCTGCTTTTAGCTCAAGTCCCTGTAGGCTGTTCCTCCTACTGTAGAGGCCCTGTGAGGGCCAGGTAAGGCCGCCACCAGCAGTCCAGTTACCAAAACGGTATGTCTGCAGAGGAAGTGTGGGGCTAACACGGTACACTTCGGTCAGCACGACGACGTGGTCACCTTGTGGCTGAGCCACCAGGAACTGGCAGTCGAAAGGAATGTTGATGTCTGTGAAGAACTGCTCCAGGGACGTGATGGTGTCCAGGAACAGCAGCCAGATGGCATCTGACATGTACGGCGTTTTTGACATCTAAACCGAAATATAAAGTGTTCAGTAATTAATTATATATGGGTTCCTTAATGACTTTTAGGAGCCCAGACTACACAGTGTCGAAAGCTATAAAGATCACGTGATTTATAAGGTAGCATACTTTAGCTAACGTGATGAACTATCTCGGTATACGACAGAAGGTACTAAGAAAGAACATGTAAACCTTCAAATAGGTATCTAATTCAGAGCCAAGTTTTCATCCGAAACCTCCCGAATAAAGCACGAGCTTGCTGAACACATTACCGCAACATCCAGCAAAATACATTTCAAAAGTCTGTAGAAAATTGCTACATTTATAGATTTTGAGGAGAGTGCTTGCATCTTGCATGAAGAAAGGGTAGCAAGACAATAATTTTTACTAACACTGTCATCAATTTACTGACATATGATAAGCTACTTGTGTCTCTGATGATGGTTAAAATAGATCGAAACATGTAGGAACGCAATAACTAAGCTTTGTGCAGTAGCTGGAAATTAAACTACTGTGTTATGGACAATCTGTCACTATTATTTAATAAAATAGGACTTCGTTTCATTGACTTAGTTAGTTAATTAATTTGTTTGTTACAAACGTGCCCGAGATAAGAAGTCTCTGACGTCTTGCAGTCCGTATGGTATAACCAGCAGTGGAACATTCTGCCTGCAATGGAATTCTTGGAGAGAACCGGAGATCCTGGAGACCGATACGGCAGCTATGGTCATGTAATTTTTGCTAAACGCCTTTGTAAAATAATTTGGTGTCACGTGGTGTGGCGGCGCTGAAACAGACGTGTCGATTGACGTCGTTAGTTTATTTAATTTCCAACAGATAGGAACTGGGTGTCTAAAGACAGACTGTTCATACTGATCAATCAACAAATCAGGTTGATGGACACGGGAGGATCACAATAATAATAATAATAATAATAATAATAATAATAATAATAATCGCCATAATCTTCATCAAAACTTCCTCGAGATTGGCCACGAGTTTCATCATCATAATTTCTCTGGTGATAACTAACCAAGGTTTACGACGTACCGACGCATGTACCGAAGCATGCTACGCGTCAGTCACCCTAGGACTACCGCCGACCTGGAGCACATAATCAGAATATAAACTGCAGCTGTAATGGTGAAGGTGACATAGAGCATAATGCGAAATCTACTTTCCACACTACAACAATGCCTACAGCGGAATGGAAGCCATCTTAGTGGTCATTTTTAAAAAGTCAACAAAACCTAAAATAAATAGTTTGAAATATTGAATTGTCAACAGATAAAAAGTAAAGATGTTATTGTTGTTTGAGTTCCCAATATTACTAAAACTTGAGGTTTTACTGGCACACCCTGTGTTACACACAATTTATCTAAAATAAATTAAATGTATTGTGCTCAAGACATGGATTTCTGACATCAAACGCACACACAATTAGAACTGTGTGTTTATTCTGATTATTACAAGCACCGTGATGCCTACATAAGATTTACCACCTTCACTAATATTAAAAACCCTGCATATTGACAGGGTTCTTTGAATTACTTATTACCTTCGTATAATTTTAGAATAATCAGATATTATTCCTATAAAGGCAATTGTTAAGCATCTGGTCTTTGCAATAAAAATACTGTTCTCTTTAAGCCAAGTACTAATTTCTGTTATTATATTCTTTATCTGGTCTTATATATTAATATATATTATTATATGTTATATATTGTGCATTATGTATTATATTATATATTATATATTAATACTCACGCTTATAAAAATAGCATAAAATATAATATTACTAATTAAATTATAAAAATCTACGTAGTCAGCTTATTAACAGAAAAGAAACCAAATGCACTCTAATATCTACCTATAAGTGTTATACATAAAGCTCCGACATGTTTCGGTGCTAGTGCACCATCCTCAGGGCGCACAGGCTGCCAAATTTAAAACCAACTGTCGTTGACGAGCCACTATTTATATGGTTCCAAAATCTGTTGTAGGTTATGTTGTTAATATCTTTATCTCATAAAAGCTACAGCCTCTATTTTGAACTGCATACAGTTAAAACAGAATTGAAATATTCTGTACAAGATAAATGTGCTCTTTAACAGATTATAATTAAAATGTTGTCGGTGGCAACCTCTAGTATTGTGGCATGATACGTTGACTTTAAGTTATCTAAAAATCTAGTTTGTGAAACTTAAGTTAACAGAATTATCAAGAAATATGGCTGATACGAACACGATTTTCACGTAATGAGTCTCACCGATTTGCTGGCTATGCAGTAAATACACACAGCCCGATCGGTAATGCTGCTTCACCCCCATCACAGTGCCCACAAACGTGTCCACACTGAATCCACTACAGAACGTTACCACAAAAAACAGCAGAAATATCTTCATCGTCATTCTCAAAATGTCTAATTCTTTATGTCAAAATTTTTGCTGCTTCTTAGTATCGTTTAAGATTAAGAAGAAACGGAACAGTATCCACACAGCTAATCTTAACCTTCTTGTTTATCAGAGCATAAAACGATATAAGTGTGTGTTGTATCTGTATATTTATAATAACAGTTACTGACTGCCGGTGTTTCGTATCCCAGTGCGCCCACAAGCATGTAGCAAACACCACCATTAACGGTATGATATATCAGCTTAGCTATGTGCCTTCCAGGTTCAAATTTATCAGAATAATTACTTGTTTATGCCCTCTGAATACAACAAAATATTCACAAGTGTGTAATTATTGGTACAGTCAGCCGTCTCTGGCTTATGCGACTCACAACAATTAATGCTGGCACATTAAACGTATCATAATTACGTTCTGTCTTCTCCAGATCGTGCATACATACTCTGGGGCCCACCCAGACTCCTACTCAAAATGTATGGGGGAGGTTCTTTCCCCGAGGTTAAAGCGGATGTGACATAAATTTCACCGCTCAATTTCACCTTAAGAATAAGAGGAGCTGTAACTCTACTTCCCCTATATGTCTTCGTGGCGCGGACAGGGACAAATTTATAGTTTTTTTTTAAATAGGTTTTCTGCAGTTCGAACAGTTTGGTATAAATTTGACATACATGTCAATTTCTGTTTTGGTAATTCAATAATAATTGTGCATAAACAAATGTATTATTGGAGACAAGAAATGAGCTAGACGAGGTAAAGGAATATAAATTAATCTTGCATGGTCTGTCGGAATTAGAAGGCTTGTTGGGGCCTACGATCTCACAGGATAGGGAGATGCGGGACAACCAAGATATAGATGGAAAGATCCATTTTTAGGCGTGTTCACATGCAATTCAATTATTAGCTTTGTCGTGTCCGTCTGTATGTTCGTCAGCCGGCGTATATCAGGGCGACTGGCGCCAAACAGATTTTCACAAAATTTCTTATTTGTAATTTATAGTAAAACTTATTAATAAAACAGGGATTTCGGTTAAAATATGACAAAAATAACAAAAACTTTACACGAAAAATTACACCAGAAATTTATGTTCTTTCGCCATGATTGGTCTTCATAATTAAGGCTGTGTTCTCTTTGAAGTAAGCGGAGAAGACAAGGTAAAGTTTTTATACCTGAGAGAGTTCTCTGAGAGGTACGAGCTGAAGCTGAAAGAGCAGTTCATCTTAATCCAGCATGATACGTTGCAAACTTCGAGTGCTGACATTAAAGAGATATCGATTGTAGCTCCCCACTTAGCTATGCGAAAATGATCGATTGTAAGTCTCTTGCTAAGTTACAAAAAAAAATCTGACAGTTTGTATTAATAAACTCAGTGTTTTCTTCTGGAAAGTATACGCGAAATTAACACCTAGGGGCACAAAAAGAGCCAGAGCGCCAGAAGTATTACGTTCTGCCTATGTTGCCTAACTTGTTACTTTTCAGAACGTCAGAAAATTATAGGCGTGTGTGGGTTTATATGAAAAAAAAGAATGAGGACACTAAATTTTGGTTCGACAACGTCACGAAATGAGTAAATATGGCTCAGTTAAACGAAAATATGAAAACAATACTTTATGGAACATTGACACACACACACCACACACACGCGCGCGGCGAATAACTTAAAATGTATTAAAAAGAGGTAACAAATTTCAGTAAAAACCACAGTGGTCTTCATATTCTAATTTCAAACTTCATAAATATTTATTTTGTATTACTATCTTTGATCGTAATAAATTTAATTGCACTTACAAATTTCAGCCGCAGACTATATATTACCTTCTGCTTCCACAAAAATTTCGGACAAATGGACACTGCACAATCAACATGTGACGTCACGTCAGGTTTATGACTGCGCTTATACCATCTACGAACAAATAAAGCTATAAATATTACTGACCTGCTAGCAGTCATAAATTCAAGTCCACTTAGACATTACGGGAACGCATCTATACACGTCAGGGCACACGAATGTGTTACTGTTTTGTTTCGAAAGGTCAAGTAATTGCTCTGCTTGTTATTAACAACAACGGATGTCTAAGTGATGAAATTTGGTGTTATGAAAATTATTACGCTCCTAATTTAAAAGTGTTAAATTTTGTTTATCGCTCATAAAAGAACAATTTGACGTAGCACACCGATACTCAACTTTACATGAGAGAGAAAAAAACCTGACAGATCCTTAATAGACCAACACGTAAGCATGTTATGTTTTTACGAAAATATAAGGAATTTTTTTTTGGGCACAACATTTTGACAGAAGGTGTGTTTATACCCCAACTGTCTAGTAATGCGGGAATCTCAATTTGAAGAATTGTGTGGGTTATGACAAATTGCTCTCTCACGGGCGATATAGGCCTACTGCACGTTTATAAGAGTATTTTTTTAATAAATTTTCTGCTTTTCTTCTTAGTAAATTAAAGTGTCTAATGCCACAGTTAATTAATACTAACATATTGTTACGCAATAAATTCAGGTAAATGAGTTTGATGTCAGCTGACATGTTGTGTGACCCAGAACAATAGCAAAGGCGAACCGTAATGATTACAAGAATAAATCGTTTGTCACAGCATATGTGTGTGACACTAAACGTGTATAAGTGGCAGGTGAGACCAACACTTAGGAACAGACGGAAAAAATTATCAACAGAATACGCCATTTACATGCCCACGATAAATAAAACTTTTACGAGCTCATTTGTGCTCTATAAGAAGGGGTTTCAGTAACCAATTCTCAGGAAGGGCGTAGTTGACAAATGGTGACTGGGTTACAGACCGGACGACCGAGGAATCGAGTTTAGTTCCAGTAGGAACAAGAGATTTTCCTCTTTCTCAGCATCCAGACCGACTCCAGAGCCGTAGCCTGCAGTACGATTTACATTTAATAACTTGGGTGTTCTCTGTTCGGTCCGCATTACGAAAGAGGAAGTTAAGTACTTACAATTTAAGCGCGTACTAAGTTGCGAAAAGCGACTACTATGAAGCTGCGTCATGTCTGTCTGTCTCTTTGTCTCTCTCTGTCTGTCTGTCTGTCTCTCTTTTGTCTGTTCGTTTGGCCGACCGCAAGCACTGGACGGATTTTGGTGATATCTTTCGTGGGGGACTGCTACCGAACTCTGTCTGCGAGATGCAAGTTTGGTTAAAATCGAAACAACATAACAGGCACTGCGCATGGTGACGCACGTAAACCCACGAATATGAATCGTTAACTTCTTCTTGGGTTCAGAAGTTTCAGAGAAAATCAGAACACACATTCCATGTCAAGTGTGTGTCCCCCCCGAAAATTGTACCTTTAACGAGATAATTAAGGAACGCGACGAAAGAAAGGAGGCCAAAGAAATAACTACATACCGATTTTTTCCTAATGTGAGGTAATAAGATAATGACTCAGTACTAAAGGTAAAGTTCTCCCTAGAACAGGCCACGAAGGCCCAGAGGGGGAGTAGAGGTATAGCTGTACTCTTTCTTTAACCCTAGCACTAGATGAGGGTGGGTAGTCAACTCTACGCCCCGGCCGCTTTACCCCCGGGAAAGAGACGCGATACCCATTGTATATGAGCCTGGGTGGGCCCCAGGACCAGTTCGGAGAGGTGCGGAAAATCTCATCCTCACCCAGGATTCGATTCCCGGCCCGTCCAGCCCGTAGCAAGTCGCTATACCGACTGAGCTATCGCGGCCCACTATGACACAGTAGTACAAATGTTAAGTCACGTTCGTGCGCAGTCTTCAATATTTCCTTCAAGTGATTAGCATGACGTTTGATTGAGAAAAATAAAAAACTTGTAATCACAGTATTTCATATTTATTGTTTATGTCTACAAATATGAAATTTGGTAGGTAGATAGATTATAAATATAGCTACAAATTTCGTAAGAAATATTGTTTGTAAATAATTTGAAGTTATAAAAGACCAATAAATTTGTTACAGACAAAATCAAAGTAAGTATATAAGTAATAAGTTGTTAAATGTAATGTAATAAATTCTCATAGTACTATTAATGTTATATAAAGTAGGTACAGTTGTGAACAAAAAAACAAACAATATGAACATTAAATGCTATGACCAACTGAGAAAGGTTCAGTGCGCAAAAAATCGCCACAGTGTTACGTCACGCGTATACTTTCTTTTTTCCTAATCAATATACTCCTTAATAAGTAATTACATCTGTCTTTGCAGTATATGTAAACACACATTCACATTCTAAATACAACGCTACGACAACATTATACATTCTACTCTTCATCATTTGAGAAATCCTTAATTTTTCATCTGCTCTAGCACAATGATATACGTCATAACAGAAGCGACAAAAGTCGATAGGTTTTTCAGGTTAACAGAGAAAATTCCGAAGGCTGTGAAGTCAATTTTGTTTACAGCGAGTTGTGAGGAGAACAGTTTCAGTTGCTCCAAGACATCATGTCTCACATTCTGACGTAACATTAGATATTGAACATTGTCCTGTATTTTATTTGCCTCAGACGTGGTCACGTGACAATGTACGGTGATTGCTACATAGCGAAACACAAAGATAACTATCCACAAAATACTTAGAAAAGCGAACATTGCGGAGGAATGGGCAAAACTATTATTGGATGAGACTTCACCTCTTGCAAAAGCAACTATATGTAATAAGTAACAAATAGTGGCTGTAGTGTTCCGGATAAATTCTAAAAGGATCGGCAGACCGTAAATAGAATTAACATATCCCACACAATCATAAATCTCTCTGTAAATTCTTCTGATTTCAATTAAAAACACATCATTTTTCCACGCATTATACATGATGTGATCGGGCATATCTTCTCCTACAGCTGTCAATCGATTTGGTATTGCCATGTGTTTGGTTAGTTTCATGAAGTCTGTGTAAATCACTGCAGAATTGATATTCTTTGGAAAATCGTTTGTATACATATTACATTTTTTAAATGTATTGTCGACACTTGCACTGAGAACTCTGTTCAGAATATTCAAATTGTACCGCAAGAACTCAGTCAATTTACAGAACTGTATAATGACAAGGAACTGAATGAAATGTGACATCCTCAGGGTGCCCTCTCCTATTAAACCCATTCTGTCTCTCCACAGCCAGGTGTCGAGACACAAGTAAAGTGTTACCACCACAAGCAGCACAGCCACTTTGATATCGGAACACATTTTCGTGTTAAGAACCCGTGAATCTTTGTATTTCAATACTGCTTTTTCAATATCGTTCAACTTATTAACGAGATCAGAAATGTTTTTACGATTTACCGTCTGGTTCATAAAAATTTCCATCAAAGCCGAAGAAATTGATAATGGCATCGACACTAGGAAAGACGTTATATCTTCAGGTGATTTCGTCGATACTGAAAACAAGATTGTCACGTAGTATACGAAACCGGCAAGAATAATGGAAAACACGATCGCACTCCAGATTAAACACACAATATCTGAAGAAACGTTTGTCACAATAATTTCGGCTTTTACTGCTGGATTTACAGTAATATGGAATGGAACTAATCCTGCCATCTTGCAGAAACAGTAGAGAGGTCTGACGCGAGACATGACGCCACAGTATCTCACTTGCTGCACATTCATATTTGTAACAGAAAACTTATTCCTCTCTTCTTTGCTCTTTGGATACATTAGTTGAAGTACTTTCCCGGTAAAATTCCAAACACGATGTCAAGTCACTGTTTATTTCAATGACGTGCTGCATTTGACTCCTCATATAAAATAATGGAACATGACGCAACACTTGTTTTGCATTAGCCATATTAAACGTAAAGTTGATATTAAAACATTTTCATTATAGACGACATGACTTTACAACATTCGTGCTGTGTAATTGATTTTCAGACGAACTTACCACTTAATTTAAATGCTTCGTATCATCTGTTTTAACTGGACACATAAACTATACCATCAATATTTACTTTTAAAAGCTACCAACTGTTTCATCAGATTTCCCTAACCGCAAAAAGAATAACACGAGGAAAGGTAAATAGATAAGGATAATTGTAAGAAAATGAGCAATTAAAATAAATACGACAATGAAGCTACAAACATTCACAAAACTAAATACAGATGTCTCTGGTCTTCTGGGATGTCGTGCTCGTCACTAGGTGATTGGTTTCATGACGTTTCGAGACAGAGTGATAATCTAGAAACGTCGGGAACCAATCACCCAGTTACGTGGCGCCATATCCCAAAGGAACGGAGGCCTCAACTACGCCTATGCGATAGGCTAAAAACTCGCATAAATACAGGGTGTTTTGTAAGGTCTGAATAAGATATTGCACCGCTTAACGTAAATAAACAGTCTTCTAACTGTGCAGATGCAATTGCAATACGCCCAACTGCAAGCAGCACCGTGTCCCTCTAAGAGATGCAATCATAACACTGCATTAATTAAATTAAACTGAATTAATAGAAAAGGATATTAAATTAACTTCTAAAGAATTAGTGCGGTGTTAACAGGATTAATCTGGCTCACAGTAGAGACCAGTGGCACCATCTTTTAAACAGAGTAAGAACTGCTGTTTTCCACAAAATGCAGAAATTTATTTATTTAATTTGACACTATCCATCCCGTTATGTATATAGACTTACATAAATGACACTGTGTATTCCGTCTGACACCACGCTTATTAATTATTATTATTATTATTATCTCAAACACTAAATGTTTCGTTCAAGCCGATCATCTTCAGGTGTTTGTTTATACAAAAACTTAAAACTCAAGGTAAAACTGTAAAATTATCCGAGAATTCGCAGCTGTGTTATTTATGAATGCAGGAATTTGTTTACTGAGCCACTGCCAGCTACTCTAGAAGCAACCCTCTGCATGTAGTGGGTAGTAAATAATGTCACTTGTGACTGACAGTTAATACATTTCAGCTACTGACATCTGTTGGCTAGCATTTATAATTTTACGGAATTTCTGGTTTATTGCTTTCGTTCACAGTTGGGAATTTTAGCATAATTTCACTGCTACGTTTATGATGAGACATAGCAATAAAAATGACATTTGTGGTCACTTAATTTTGGTGACGAATGATAGCTAATGGAACACCAGTTCAAGAGACATTCTGAATTAAGTGGCTTAGATATATACCTCTATCACTCATTATTCGTGGAGTGTTTCAAGCATAAACATCATTACCAAGCAGCTAGACAGTGCTACAACCTTATCCATAATAAACCCCCACAGATGGAATTACAATGACGTCTGTATATACTAACACTACCAAACTACGTGACTTCAAAGACTACATTCCCCATGAAATTAGACATGTTTTCCACCTTCCTTCATAGATGGCTGCTTCCCATACTAGAGACATAATAAATACTAATACAATTCTTTATCAAAGTTACATAGAATTGAAGCATTAGTTCTAAGGATCTTCACGTTATTTTCGCCATGCATTTTGTTTCAATTAGCAGTATTATAACCAACAAATGTACTTTTCATATTTCTGTTACACTGTTACCCTACACATGTTTCGGCTGTGGTCCAGCCATCATCACGGTACACTAGTAGGTTCACTTCACTGGCACTGGTTCATTTGGTATTATAACGTCATCACAATGTTTTTGGAGCTTTTGTTCACTTTCAAATGTAGGTTGTGTTCGTCTTGCGTCAAAAGCTCGAGGTATAACAATGATGATGGCTGGACCACAGCCGAAACATGTGTACGGTAAAAGTGTAACAGAAATAAAAAACGTGCATTTTTGGTTATAATACAATTTTATAAGGATATTTTGTAATTAGGACATAACTCAGATGTAGATATAAGTCTTGTTGTAAGTTTTAAAACTTTCGCGGCGACATGATTCAATATAGTATTCTCGGGCGCACAGCCGCGTCAACTCTTTTGAATACAACGTTTCGGGGACTAGCTCCGCCACATCCTCAGGCAAAACTGATCATATAAGTCTTCCTTCATAGATATAAGATATAAGACATAAGATATAGACTAAGATATAAGTCTTCTTGGAAGTGACCCTGTATCTTTGGCGAGCAATTCCTGATGTTTCAAAACATGGCGTTGCTATCATATTTATGGTATAAATTTCTTTGTTTTCTTGAATCAGTGCATTGTGGTAGAAATATATCAGAATTATGTAAATTTCTACCCGGCTATCCGCGATCACATCCCATAAGACAGGACACCTTCAGTATCCGTTATTTTTATGCAATTGTAACAAGAACAGGAAGGTATCGACGTATTTTATATAAACTGTAGGGTAGCATAGTGGATGAAAATCCGTCCGGCGTCACAGACGGACACGACAAAGATAACATTTGCATTTTTTTGCAAGGCGTTGTAAAATTCCCAGAATCACGAAAGTTGGCACAGTAGTTTCAAAGAATAAACACTTTTTATCCATAGTGACATCTGTTGAGTAACTTTTTATTTACTACTGTGACTGCAATATGATGCAGGCGGTTGTCGCATATTAATATTGAGTTAACCTTAAATTATATAATTAGCAATTAACTTTACCGGGGGGTGGGGGAATCAAGTTTTCTCAAACATTATAACCGTGTAGTTAGGTGTGTACATAGGTCTTCATGTAAAGTACCCCTAATTTTCGTCACATTTTAATAAAATTTTAAATTTCCTGAACATATTTTGGAAAAATACTCAAATTTCTTAAAAATTCGTCCAGAGGCAGAAGAGTTGTTTCATGCGGAAGGACGGACAGACAGACATGACGAAGGTAACAGTAGCTTTCCGCAATTTTGCGAAGGCGCCCAAGAAGTTGCCAAGTACTGCCTATGTGTGATATTAGACTTCTCACACAAGCTGCACATGCAGGTCTTCTGGGTACATTGACGTGCGTCACGCCGATACCGGTTATGACGTAAAATATTTCATGGCTTCTACATTTATTTAACTTTACCTCCCGTATTTAACACCTAAACTACAAAACCAAAATACTGGCTTATGACTGTTTTTATGACATGTCTTAATTCATTTTGCTGTTATTCCAGTGCGTACATGTTTATCCGGATGCCCGAATCTACGGATCTAGTGTGGAGCAGTCTGATAATGCCTTTCACTCCCGGCATATGGGCGACCGTCATTTTTTTGGTTGCCATTGTTACAGCATCTCAGTTGCTAGCAGACAAAATATGGCGTCGGTCTGTCGATGTCGTGGAATTCGAAGAGACATCTTCCGGCGTCAGTCAGTACTTATTAACCACGTTCAGCGCATTCTGCTCTCAAGGTAAAGGTTGTCTTGATATTCAGATAATTCAGCACATTATAGCTTATTTCTCAGTTTCCTGTGTTATAAATCATACTTCAGCAATGATAAGGCTGTAGAAACCGTTACGCTTCCTCACGTGTGACGAAGACGTCATCACACCTGTCTGGCCACATTGTTCACCTGACCACATACGTCACAGCGGTTCTAATACTGATCAGTTACTCTGCGTCACTTGTATCCCACATCATGACGAAGGAATACAAGTTGCCGTTTAATAATTTCGAGGAATTCCTGAGCGATGGAACTTACCAGCTGGGAGTGCTGGCCAAAAGTGCTCACGTATCGTACTTCAAGGTAAAAAGTTCGGTTCATTAAATCCCGGTCGTCTAGTTTATGTTATTCTGTCTTTAGTAAGGACATAATATGCTCTGTGTGATGCTAGCACCTGCCTAACATTCAACATGGTTCCACCACAACAGCATTACGACAAATAACTCCAAAATGGTCTTTCTTCAAAGCCTAAGATTCCCTCACATTCACAAGAAATCCTTTGTTTTTGTAGAATTAAAATATTCAATAAATTAGTCTAGAAAAATAACACATTCTAGCCCATCCTAAGCCAGCTAAATCTAGTCACATTCTTTACTTAACATTCGTAATTATAATATTATTACAATTATAATGTAATTATTATTATTATATCCACCAATTTACGCTCTTTTCTCACAAGTAATATTTTAAAAGAAAATTCAGATGAAATTTTTGTATGCGTCTATCATATTTTCCTTGGATGCTACATTCCCTGCCCATCTCCCTTTATTTATTCGACAAAATACTAAGATTTATATAAGAGTGTTAATTAAGAAGCGTAATATTATATAATTGTCTGTCCTTCCTACCAGTACTTCCATTGGCCACAATAGACACACACAATAGACACACACAATATAATTATGTCGACGCAGCTGAATCCTTCAAGATGCCAATCGGAACTTAACTGCTTTAGAAGCTGCACTCATTTTGTTAATTTATTACTATGTTACAAGATTCTAAAGCTTGTTCCTTTCTTAAGCCTCATTAATCCAATCCACGCTCTCCCACGCCATTTCTTTAAGATCACATTTAATATTATACTCGTGTTTATGCCCAGGCCCTCCAAGAACTGTTTCCCTTCAGTTCTTCCGACCACATGTTTGTACACATTTCTAATCGCCCTCTTGCGTGCTACATGTTTCGTCAATTGCATCCTAGTGATGTATTGCAAGGAATACGGATTATGAAGCTTCTTATTGTCATCTTACTCATCCACATTTCACTGTCCACCTCTGAGGTCCGCGTACCCCCCTCAGCACTGTGTTCTGAAACACTGTCAGTCTTTTCTTCTTCCCTCAATGTAAGAAATCAAATTTCAAACCCATATAAAACTACAGACAAAATAAATGACAGGTGTAGGTTACACTTTGTTATGAAGATCTGTTTCTGACAGGTTTCTGAAGGAACAGTTGCTCCCATAATCCACGTATATGATTCATTCGTCTAAACGTACTTTATCAGAAAGGCATTATTTTCTTCTAAAACAACGGTACATTTCTACCAGACTGCACGGCGTCATAGCCAGAGGGCAGTAAACCTTGCGGTAAAGAGCAATCCCTGTACAGGCCTGGACACGCCCTGAGGGTTCCAGGAGGCTTTGACTCCCAGATTTCAAGAAAATCAGCACATCAAGGTGGCAAAGTTGTGAGCCCTGCGCACCGGCCGCCTTTACCCATCATGAAATATTCCTGGTACTCATTTTTGCTAGAGGCTGAGTACACCTCAGGGCCATAGTGTGGCCGGAAGGATTATCTCAATTAAAAATTCAAGTGACATCATCGAAAATCGAAACCGCGACCTTCCGGTTTGTAGCGCAGTGCCTCAACCAACTGCGCCACCGCGTGCCCCCATCTTTGCGGTGACCAGAGTCAAAACTACAAATCTGACGGGGGGGCATAGATATCGTATACGAAACATTTCAAACGTTTGCTCGGATTTCAGGGAAGAAAATTGCTGTTTCTTTGCAGATGTCAAACAGCTGGACACTGAGGCAGATTTACGGCAAGCAGATCGCCCCACACGAATCTGATCTCCCCACAAGCATGTTGGAAGGTCTGAAAAGGGTCTGTGGTCGCCATAATTACGCTTCAATGAGCTACGACAAAACGGTTTCCTTAGCCTTAGGACAACTGAAGTGCAGACTACAGAAAGTGCCTAAGGCGTTTATTGCTGTCAGTAAGTCACTGGCTCTGCAGAAGGGGAGCCCATACATGGGGATACTTAAACAGAAGTAAGCATACTGAGATATGACATACATGTAAGGAGACCACTCTCAAAACATAGTTATAGATGGAGATAAAACGTCACTTTATACGTAGTTTCTTTACAACGCCTTTAATAAGTAATCGAATAACTCCACGGAGCGGAGTCCTTACTGATAAGCTAAGATTTCCTCAGCTTGTCAAGAAATTCCACGTCATTTTAGAACCCGAAATTGTATGGCCGCGTTCACAACAGTCCGCCAACTATCCGAGAGAGATGAATCCTGTCCACGCCCTCTCAGAATATTTTTATGATCCATTTTAATATTATCTTCCCATCTACGCCTAGTTCTTCCAAGTGGTCTCAACTAACAAACATTTGAATTGATTTTGTTACAAAAACAATGAGTAACTAGCTGTAGAATATTAAATTTGTGTAACAAGCTGCAAATATATATGTGGTCTTATTATAATGCTAAAGAGAATATTCAGGTCCACGAGACAATAAAGCTTGATTTGTATTCGGTGTGAAATCGAATCTTACAGATTTCTTTCAGATCTAAGTGACCGATCTGTGCATGAAACCATACACACCCCACCACTATCTAAGCGCATAAAACGACCCCCTGTAGGTTTCCACAAGGAACAAAGCAAGTGAAACTGCAATTCCTAAGCCGAGGATGACAAAGATGGGCATTACATCGTACAGGTCGACGGACAGCTTCTGCCCATCGTCGCTGTGAGTGGCCATCCACAATTTGAAGGCGAGCTGCTCGTACTCGCGCTTCAGAACACCGACGTACCGCATTTGCTGCAACCTGCAATAACACAAGCGAAGGGGTTTATGGGACTGACGGTAGCTAGGCCGATCGCCTGGTAAATCAGTCGGTGAAAAACGAAACCTTTTCTACAGAGAAACAATGGTTCTATCCTTTAACCCTTTAGCCCAGTGGTTACTATATGTATCGCCATGTTTAACATTCACAAATTCTACGTTCTGCCCACAAAGTGTATTTATGTGTTTTGTGTGGATCTCAGAACAAACAGCGATTATTTCACTGTACAGCATTAACTGACTGGTTTGTATAACTGAGACGGAGTGTGTTTACTGCGCGGTACGGACTGTATTTATGTGTTTTGTGTGGATCTCAGAACAAACAGCGATTATTTCACTGTACAACATTAACTGACTGGTTTGTATAACTGAGACGGAGTGTGTTTACTGCGCGGTACGGACTGTATTTATGTGTTTTGTGTGGATCTCAGAACAAACAGCGATTATTTCACTGTACAGCATTAACTGACTGGTTTGTATAACTGAGACGGAGTGTGTTTACTGGGCGGTACGGACTGTATTTATGTGTTTTGTGTGGATCTCAGAACAAACAGCGATTATTTCACTGTACAACATTAACTGACTGGTTTGTATATCTGAGACGGAGTGTGTTTACTGCGCGGTACGGACTGTATTTATGTGTTTTGTGTGGATCTCAGAACAAACAGCGATTATTTCACTGTACAGCATTAACTGACTGGTTTGTATAACTGAGACGGAGTGTGTTTACTGCGCGGTACGGACTGTATTTATGTGTTTTGTGTGGATCTTAGAACAAACAGCGATTATTTCACTGTACAACATTAACTGACTGGTTTGTGTAACTGAGACGGAGTGTGTTTACTGCGCGGTAAGGACTGTATTTATGTGTTTTGTGTGGATCTCAGAACAAACAGCGATTATTTCACTGTACAACATTAACTGACTGGTTTGTATAACTGAGACGGAGTGTGTTTACTGCGCGGTACGGACTGTATTTATGTGTTTTGTGTGGATCTCAGAACAAACAGCGATTATTTCACTGTACAACATTAACTGACTGGTTTGTATAATTGAGACGGAGTGTGTTTACTGCGCGGTACGGACTGTATTTATGTGTTTTGTGTGGATCTCAGAACAAACAGCGATTATTTCACTGTACAACATTAACTGACTGGTTTGTATAACTGAGACGGAGTGTGTTTACTGCGCGGTACGGACTGTATTTATGTGTTTTGTGTGGATCTCAGAACAAACAGCGATTATTTCACTGTACAACATTAACTGACTGGTTTGTATAACTGAGACGGAGTGTGTTTACTGCGCGGTACGGACTGTATTTATGTGTTTTGTGTGGATCTCAGAACAAACAGCGATTATTTCACTGTACAACATTAACTGACTGGTTTGTATAACTAAGACGGAGTGTGTTTACTGCGCGGTGTTTACTGAGTCTTTAAATATAATTCAGATCAATCTTAGTTCTAATGGTTAATAAGCTAGGCACTGCTAATTGTATTTTCTTATATTTCGCATACAATCACCGTCACTCACACCAAAGCCATCGGTGTATGTGTCCATGTCTGTGCTAGGAACAAATGGAAAATTTTAATAACATTTGTTTCCACGGACTTCTAATCAGAAGGTTAAACATTCCATCATTCGTTGATTATCCGTTTTTATTTAAGGACACTAACTCCATATAGTTCAGTCCTTCTTGAAACGTTACTAGTTACTTACGTACTCAAGAAATCTCCCCCCCCCCCACCACCTTGTATGGCGCCCAAAAGATTATTTCCAACTTCACAACCGCCATCCATTTCAACCTATCCGGAGTCAAACAATATTTAAAGACACTTACTCAGCCATACAGATTATGCAGCCTGGTATAGAAACATGATTGTAAGCAGTATATTGCGAACTGCCAGAAATTATATTATTTTAAATGTTATGTTATTCACACCGTACATATTCTTATAATTAATATATCAACCAACATACACACTTAATAAAATAATTTCAAGAAGAAGTACCAAGCTCCTACATGTTTCGGCAACGGGGCGCCGAAACATGTAGGAGCTTTATACTTACTTTAAATGTATTTCATTACGTGTATATTAATTAGAGTATTTTAGCCTGTTTTCGGCTTCTGTTTCTGCATTTTTTAGGGGAACTGAGGAGATATTCAGTCAGGAATGTTCCATTCTAGGTACATAACAGATATAGTGACCTTCAGATTATGAATGAAGAAAAACAAAATTCGACTACCCAAATGTTTTGTCGATGAAACATTCAGTCGATAAATGTAAGGTGTAACAAAAACATACCTTCACTACGACATAGAAATCGTGAATTATGTGAGCACTAATTGTGCTAAAAGATATTTAGGCCACTTAGACACAAATGTTTCTTTGTCTGGATATCATTCGAGGCAAATTTCGGACAGTAGGCCTGCGTCGAATAATATGAAGGCCATTTCAAGCAACATACCCAAATGGATTACTCAATAATTCTCCCGCCATTAAACGCAACCTAACAGCAAATACAGTGACATATATGCAACCTCTACGCTACACATGTGGTACAAATATATCTGTACATATTTCTACTTCAGGACAGAAGATTGCACAAAACAGATTCCATATAAAGTTCACTAACATTCACTAGCGATACAGAATGTTGAACATAACAGTATCCAGGGTTACGTCAAACATAGCCGGTTGCGTCTTTCTTACGTATCACATGCTGACGTAATAACATACAGGAATCTATTTCATTCTCAAGATTTACAATATTTTTGGGGTCTTAATAAAATTTTAACATATATTTTAAATGTTTATCATTCCCTTATTGGGAATAATAGCTAATTCGTGTACTTTATTACGCTAACTGTGAAGGAGAGACCTCTTCTATAGCCTAGCATAATTTTCTGACTACGTACTTGCGTTTCTACCTGATGATGGCCGAATAAAATCGGCCGAAACAAGTCGAAACGTAAATAAACACCATAAAGTGTTCAAGTGCTGTGTTTGGACAGTAAATCAATATTGATTAAACGCTATACCTTTTATCAGTACACAGCATCGTTTGACAAGTATTCGTGTAATGGTGTTCTCAGTACGCTTTTACAATGTTTCAAAGCAAAATACTGACCCCATGGTCAAGGACGAAACCTTGAGAGACCTACCAGACTACAAGGTGTAATGACGTACAAGACCACAAAGTGAATCTTCATATGGTGAGAGCTTTGAATCGAGCATAATAAATACTAACCACAGCAGCTTGGTAATAGAATATAAAAGGACTTACTTGAAGTTTAAAATCCCACGATAAGGACTTCTCTTCGCCATAGCTATTGTAATCAATCCAGGATAGTAGGCCCGTGGGATCAAAGTGATGCTGCATGGGGGCAGGTAAATTGGCATTAACAGCATGTAGGTTGTGGCAAAGTGGGCGTAATTTTTCTCACGACAAAGCCGGGGTAACCCAAAAAAATCGCTGAAATCCAAAGAATTTTCACTTGGAGCAATCAGCTTCTCGTAGATATCTCTCAACAATTTATTACTTGAGTTCTGAAACAGGAAGTTTGTGGTTAGCTCTCAGCAGTTTATAACGAGAAATCTGAAAGAGAGGGTCTGTGGATACAGGCATATGTCAGCAGTTTATAACGAGAGTTCTGAAAGAGAGAGTCTGTAGATACAGATATAAGTAAGCAGTTTATAACGACAGTTCTGAAAGAGAGGGTCTGTGAATACAGGCATAAGTAAGCAGTTTATAAAGAGAGTTCTGAAAGAGAGGGTCTGTGGATACAGGCATATGTCAGCAGTTTATAACGAGAGTTCTGAAAGAGAGAGTCTGTAGATACAGATATAAGTAAGCAGTTTATAACGACAGTTCTGAAAGAGAGGGTCTGTGGATACAGGCATATGTCAGCAGATTATAACGAGAGTTCTGAAAGACAGAGTCTGTGGATACAGGCATATGTAAGCAGTTTATAAATAGAGTTCTGAAAGACAGAGTCTGTGGATACAGGCATAAGTAAGCAGTTTATAATGAGAGTTCTGAAAGAGAGGGTCTGTGGATACAGGCATATGTAAGCAGTTTATAAAGAGAGTTCTGAAAGACAGAGTCTGTGGATACAGGCATATGTAAGCAGTTTATAAAGAGAGTTATGAAAGACAGAGTCTGTGGATACAGGCATAAGTAAGCAGTTTATAATGAGAGTTCTGAAAGAGAGGGTCTGTGGATACAGGCATATGTCAGCAGTTTATAACGAGAGTTCTGAAAGAGAGAGTCTGTAGATACAGATATAAGTAAGCAGTTTATAACGACAGTTCTGAAAGAGAGGGTCTGTGAATACAAGCATAAGTAAGCAGTTTATAAAGAGAGTTCTGAAACAGAGGGTCTGTGGATACAGGCATATGTCAGCAGTTTATAACGAGAGTTCTGAAAGAGAGAGTCTGTAGATACAGATATAAGGAAGCAGTTTATAACGACAGTTCTGAAAGAGAGGGTCTGTGGATACAGGCATATGTCAGCAGATTATAACGAGAGTTCTGAAAGACAGAGTCTGTGGATACAGGCATATGTAAGCAGTTTATAAAGAGAGTTCTGAAAGACAGAGTCTGTGGATACAGGCATAAGTAAGCAGTTTATAATGAGAGTTCTGAAAGAGAGGGTCTGTGGATACAGGCATATGTAAGCAGTTTATAAAGAGAGTCCTGAAAGACAGAGTCTGTGGATACAGGCATATGTAAGCAGTTTATAAAGAGAGTTCTGAAAGAGAGGGTCTGTGGATACAGGCATATGTCAGTAGTTTATAACGAGAGTTCTGAAAGAGAGAGTCTGTAGATACAGATATAAGTAAGCAGTTTATAACGACAGTTCTGAAAGAGAGGGTCTGTGAATACAGGCATAAGTAAGCAGTTTATAAAGAGAGTTCTGAAACAGAGGGTCTGTGGATACAGGCATATGTCAGCAGATTATAACGAGAGTTCTGGAAGACAGAGTCTGTGGATACAGGCATATGTAAGCAGTTTATAAAGAGAGTTCTGAAAGAGAGGTCTGTGGATACAGGCATATGTAAGCAGTTTATAAAGAGAGTTCTGAAAGACAGAGTCTGTGGATACAGGCATATGTAAGCAGTTTATAAAGAGAGTTCTGAAAGAGAGGGTCTGTGGATACAGGCATATGTAAGCAGTTTATAAAGAGAGTTCTGAAAGACAGAGTATGTGGATACAGGCATATGTAAGCAGTTTATAAAGAGAGTTCTGAAAGACAGAGTCTGTGGATACAGGCATATGTAAGCAGTTTATAAAGAGAGTTCTGAAAGACAGAGTCTGTGGATACAGGCATATGTAAGCAGTTTATAAAGAGAGTTCTGAAAGAGAGGGTCTGTGGACACAGGCAAATGTAAGCAGTTCATAAAGAGAGTTCTGAAAGACAGAGTCTGTGGATACAGGCATATGTAAGCAGTTTAAAAAGAGAGTTCTGAAAGAGAGGGTCTGTGGATACAGGCATATGTTAGTAGTTTATAACGAGAGTTCTGAAAGAGAGAGTCTGTAGATACAGATATAAGTAAGCAGTTTATAACGACAGTTCTGAAAGAGAGGGTCTGTGTATACAGGCATATGTCAGCAGATTATAACGAGAGTTCTGAAAGACAGAGTCTGTGGATACAGGCATATGTAAGAAGTTTATAGTGAGAGTTCTGAAAGAGAGGGTCTGTGGATACAGGCATAGGTAAGCAGTTTATAAAGAGAGTTCTGAAAGACAGAGTCTGTGGATACAGGCATATGTAAGCAGTTTATAGTGAGAGTTCTGAAAGAGAGGGTCTGTAGATACAGGCATATGTAAGCAGTTTATAAAGAGAGTTCTGAAAGACAGAGTCTGTGGATACAGGCATATGTAAGCAGTTTATAAAGAGAGTTCTGAAAGACAGAGTCTTTGGATACAGGCATATGTCAGCAGTTTATAACGAGAGTTCTGAAAGACAGAGTCTGTGGATACAGGCATATGTCAGCAGTTTATAACGAGAGTTCTGAAAGACAGAGTCTGTGGATACAGGCATATGTAAGCAGTTCATAACGAGAGTTCTGAAAGACAGAGTCTGTGGATACAGGAATATGTAAGCAGTTTATAAAGAGAGTTCTGAAAGACAGAGTCTGTGGATACAGGCATATGTAAGCAGTTTATAAAGAGAGTTCTGAAAGACAGAGTCTGTGGATACAGGCATATGTAAGCAGTTTATAATGAGAGTTCTGAAAGAGAGGGTCTGTGGATACAGGCATATGTCAGTAGTTTATAACGAGAGTTCAGAAAAAGAGGGTCTGTGGATACAGGCATATGTCAGCAGTTTATAACGAGAGTTCTGAAAAAGAGGGTCTGTGAATACAGGCATATGTCAGCAGTTTATAACGAGAGTTCTGAAAGACAGAGTCTGTGGATACAGATATATATAAGCAGTTTATAAAGAGAGTTCTGAAAGAGAGGGTCTGTGGATACAGGCATATGTCAGCAGTTTATAATGAGAGTTCTGAAAAAGAGGCTCTGTGGATACAGTCATATGTCAGCAGATTATAACGAGAGTTCTGAGAGACAGAGTCTGTGGATACAGGCATATGTAAGCAGTTTATAAAGAGAGTTCTGAAAGACAGAGTCTGTGGATACAGGCATAAGTAAGCAGTTTATAATGAGAGTTCTGAAAGAAGGGTCTGTGGATACAGGCATATGTAAGCAGTTTATAACGAGAGTTCTGAAAGACAGAGTCTGTGGATACAGGCATATGTAAGCAGTTTATAAAGAGAGTTCTGAAAGACAGAGTCTGTGGATACAGGCATAAGTAAACAGTTTATAAAGAGAGTTCTGAAAGAGAGAGTCTGTGGATACAGGCATATGTAAGCAGTTTATAAGAGAGTTCTGAAAGAAGAGTCTGTGGATACAGCATATGTAAGCAGTTATAAAGAGAGTTCTGAAAGACAGGTCTGTGGATACAGGCATATGTAAGCAGTTTATAAACGAGAGTTCTGAAAGAAGAGTCTGTAGATACAGATATAGTAAGCAGTTTGTAACGACAGTTCTGAAAGAGAGGGTCTGTGAATACAGGCATAAGTAAGCAGTTTAATAAAGAGAGTTCTAAAACAGAGGTCTGTGGATACAGGCATATGTCAGCAGATTAAAAACGAGAGTTCGAAAGACAGAGTCTGTGGATACAGGCATATGTAAGCAGTTTATAAGAGAGTTCTGAAAGACAGAGTCTGTGGATACAGGCATAAGTAAGCAGTTTATAATGAGAGTTCTGAAAGAGAGGTCTGTGGATACAGGCATATAGTAAGCAGTTTATAAAGAAGTTCTGAAAGACAGAGTCTGTGGATACAGGCATATGTAAGCAGTTTATAAAGAGAGTTCTTAAAGAGAGGGTCTGTGGATACAGGCATATGTCACTGGTTTATAAAGAGAGTTCTGAAAGAGAGAGTCTGTAGATACAGATATAAGTAAGCAGTTTATAACGACAGTTCTGAAAGAGAGGGTTTGTGTACACAGGCATATGTCAGCAGATTATAACGAGAGTTCTGAAAGACAGAGTCTGTGGATACAGGCATATGTAAGCAGTTTATAGTGAGAGTTCTGAGAGAGAGGGTCTGTGGATACAGGCATAGGTAAGCAGTTTATAAAGTGAGTTCTGAAAGACAGAGTCTGTGGATACAGGCATATGTAAGCAGTTTATATGAGAGTTCTGAAAGAGAGGGTCTGTGGATACAGGCATATGTAAGCAGTTTACAAAGAGAGTTCTGAAAGACAGAGTCTGTGGATACAGGCATAAGTAAGCAGTTTATAAAGAGAGTTCTGAAAGACAGAGTCTGTGGATACAGGCATATGTCAGCAGTTTATAACGAGAGTTCTGAAAGACAGAGTCTGTGGATACAGGCATATGTCAGCAGTTTATAATGAAGTTCTGAAAGAGAGGGTCTGTAGATACAGGCATATGTAAGCAGTTTATAAAGAGAGTTCTGAAAGACAGAGTCTGTGGATACAGGCATATGTAAGCAGTTTTTAAAGAGAGTTCTGAAAGACAGAGTCTTTGGATACAGGCATATGTCAGCAGCTTATAACGAGAGTTCTGAAACACAGAGTCTGTGGATACAGGCATATGTCAGCAGTTTATAACGAGAGTTCTGAAAGACAGAGTCTGTGGATACAGGCATATGTAAGCAGTTTATAACGAGAGTTCTGAAAGACAGAGTCTGTGGATACAGGCATATGTAAGCAGTTTATAAAGAGAGTTCTGAAAGACAGAGTCTGTGGATACAGGCATATGTAAGCAGTTTATAAAGAGAGTTCTGAAAGACAGAGTCTGTGGATACAGGCATATGTAAGCAGTTTATAATGAGAGTTCTGAAAGAGAGGGTCTGTGGATACAGGCATATGTCAGTAGTTTATAACGAGAGTTCAGAAAAAGAGGGTCTGTGGATACAGGCATATGTCAGCAGTTTATAACGAGAGTTCTGAAAAAGAGGGTCTGTGAATACAGGCATATGTCAGCAGTTTATAACGAGAGTTCTGAAAGACAGAGTCTGTGGATACAGATATATATAAAGCAGTTTATAAAGAGAGTTCTGAAAGAGAGGGTCTGTGGATACAGGCATATGTCAGCAGTTTATAATGAGAGTTCTGAAAAAGAGGGTCTGTGGATACAGTCATATGTCAGCAGATTATAAACGAGAGTTCTGAAAGACAGAGTCTGTGGATACAGGCATATGTAAGCAGTTTATAACGAGAGTTCTGAAAGAGAGAGTCTGTAGATACAGATATAAGTAAGCAGTTTATAACGACAGTTCTGAAAGAGAGGGTCTGTGGATACAGGCATATGTCAGCAGATTATAACGAAAGTTCTGAAAGACAGAGTCTGTGGATACAGGCATATGTAAGCAGTTTATAAAGAGAGTTCTGAAAGACAGAGTCCTGTGGATACAGGCATATGTAAGCAGTTTATAAAGAGAGTTCTGAAAGACAGGTCTGTGGATACAGGCATAAGTAAGCAGTTTATAATGAGAGTTCTGAAAGAAAGGGTCTGTTAATACAGGCATATGTCAGCAGTTTATAACGAGAGTTCTGAAAGACAGAGTCTGTGGATACAGGCATATGTTAGCAGTTTATAAACGAGAGTTCTGAAAAAGAGGGTTTGTGGATACAGTCATATGTCAGCAGAATATAACACGAGTTCTGAAAGAGAGGGTCTGTGAATACAGGCATATGTCAGCTCTTTATAATGAGAGGTCTGAAAGAGAGGGTCTGTGGATACAGGCATAGTCAGCAGTTTATAATGAGAGTTCTGAAAAAGAGGGTCTGTGGATACAGGTATATGTCAGCAGTTTATAATGAGAGTTCTGAAAGAGAGCGTCTGAGGAAACAGGCATACGTCAGCAGTTTATAATGTGAGTTCTGAAAGAGAGGGTCTGTGGATACAGACATATATCAGCTGTTTATAACGAGAGTTCTGAAAGAGAGCGTCTGTGGATACAGCATATGTCAGCAGTTTATATCTAGATTTCTGAAAAAGCGTGTATGTGAATACAGGCATATGTCGGCAGATTATAACGAGAGTTCAGGAAGAAAGGTTCTGTGAATACAGGCATATGTCAGCATTTTGTAATGAGAGTTCTGAAATAGAGGGTCTGTGGATACAGGCATATGTCAGCAGGTTATAACGAGAGTTTTGAAACAGAGGGTCTGTGATTACAGGCATATGTCAGCAGTTTATGACGAGAGTTCTGAAAGAGAGCGTCTGAGGAAACAGGCATATGTCAGCAGTTTATAATGAGAGTTCTGAAAAGAGGTATTTGGATACAGGCATATGTCAGCAGTTTATAACTACAGTTCTGAAAAAGAGGATCTGTGAATAGAGGCATATGTTAGCAGTTTATAAAGAGAGTTCTGAAAGAGAGGATTTGTGGATACAGTCATATGTCAGCAATTTGTAAAGAGAGTTCTGAAAGAGAGGGTCTGTGGATAAAGGCATATGTCAGCAGTTTATAACGAGAGTTATGAAGGAGAGGGTCTGTGAATGCAGGCATATGTCAGCAGTCTATAATGTGTTTTCAGAAAGAGAGGGTCCGTGAATACAGTCATATGTCAACAAAATATAACGAGAGTTCTTAAAGAGAGGGTCTGTGATTACAGGCATATGTCAGCAGTTTATGACGAGAGGTCTGAAAGAGAGCGTCTGAGGAAACAGGCATACGTCAGCAGTTTATAATGTGAGTTCTGAAAGAGAGGGTCTGTGGATACAGACATATATCAGCTGTTTATAACGAGAGTTCTGAAAGAGAGCGTCTGTGGATACAGCATATGTCAGCAGTTTATATCTAGATTTCTGAAAAAGCGTGTATGTGAATGCAGGCATATGTCGGCAGATTATAACGAGAGTTCAGGAAGAAAGGTTCTGTGAATACAGGCATATGTCAGCATTTTGTAATGAGAGTTCTGAAATAGAGGGTCTGTGGATACAGGCATATGTCAGCAGGTTATAACGAGAGTTCTGAAAGAGATTGTCTGTGGACACAGGCATATGACAGCAGTCTATAACGAGAGGTCTGAAAGAGAGGGTCTGTGAATGTCAGCAGTTTATAATAAGAATTCTGAAAGAGAGGATCTGTAGATACAGGCGTATGTCAGCAATTTATAACGAGAGTTCTGAAAGAGAGGGTCTGTGGGCACAGGCATAGTCAGCAGTTTTTAATGAGATTTCTGAAAAGGAGGTTCTGTGAATACAAGCATATATCAGCAATTTATAAAGAGAGTTCTGAGAGAGAGGGTCTGTCGATGGAGGTATATGTCAGTAGTTTATAACGGCAGTTCTGAAGGAGAGGGTCTGTGGATACAGACATATGTCAGCAGTTTATCCCAAGAGTTCTGAAAGAGAGGGTCTGTGGATACAGGCATATGTCAGCAGTTTATTACGAGAGTTCTGAAAGAGAGGGTCTGTGGATTCAGGCATATGTCAGCAGTTTATTACGAGAGTTCTGAAAGTGAGGGTCTGTTTGTACAGGCATATGTCAGCAGTTTATTTCGAGAGTTCTGAAAAAGAAGGTCTGTGGATACAGGCATATGTCAGCATTTCATCGATGCAACTCTAAAACAAAAATCTTGTTTATAATCCTCAGCAATAAATCAGTAGTATTTTTAAACAAAAATCCATTCGGTAACTGCTTACCTTACAGAATTCACCCTCAAAATCTCATAGATGTCTCATCATTATTATCACTGGTTGACAAGGATAACGCAGTGCTTACTGCAGCCAGCGAAACTGGGAACCCTAAAACAATCATCTTGTGTCGGGCCATGCCATGGCTCAAGCGGTTAGTCGCCGGCCTTTCACCGCGGCGACCCGGGTTCGATCCTGGGTCAGTCCATGTGGGATTTATAGTGGACAAATTGGCACTGGGACAGATTTTCCCCTGTCAATTTCATTCCACCGATGCTCCGTTACACGGAAAAACGAAAAAAAAAAATATTCATCTTCATCACAGGGTTGCACAATAAGCCTCAAGGCTGCGGTGCGACCGTAGCTTCTGCTGCGGGGCCCTTCATCACACACACACACTTCTTGTGCCGAAACATACGGCCGTACCTTCAGTCTTCTGTGCGAATGTTTGCAGATCCAACCTCCTGGTTGTAGTCTAATGTAGCAATATCATCTCAGTTTTATTACCATTACAGCTAGGAAAATTAACCGTCTTGTGGCCGCTGTCACCCAGGTACCCCCTAAGCTCCTTAACGTTTTCTTTCCACACCTCCGTCACTCTGTATAAACCCCAATGTCTGTCATCACTCTTACCGATTACCAGTCACCGCTCACACCTTCCCCTATATAAACAGCGTACTTTCTTGGCCCGCACTCCCCCCCCCCCCCCAGGTAGGGCTAAATTACTCGTGTGTAGGTTTTAGATCCTTCGCGAAATTAGTTGTGGAAATGCCACTCTGGGTTCAAATCCCAGGGAGCCATCCAACCAAAGTATTCCCCCCACTTAGAAATACTACACGCTCTTAGAGCTGTAGCTTTCGGTGTGCCAGGTCCCGACTTAATCGAGACCTTAAAATCGTTAGCGTAAGCATAATCTTCAGTTCAGAATAAAGAGTCTCTTATCGAGTCCAGCAATGCGGTAAAATGCAGGAATGGCTAAACAGACCAAGGGACGTCGACTTGCGCTCCGCGCAAGTCTCCCCCCTTAGTTAGCACTTTGGTTGGTTGGTTGGTGCTGGCTTTCCTGTTTTCTTGGACTTCTTGACCCTTGAAGATGGGACCAATACGTTGCCCCGAAAAGTCGGTAAACAATTACCACACGACGTTGCGTAATATCCCAAAAGAGCGCAGATTTCAGGAAAATTGTTTTAATGTTTGCATTGGCTTAATAAAGACTGTTGCATGTTGCTTACGTGTAAATATAATGTGTTTCTCTTGAAACCGGACCCCTTGCACGGCGAAATCAAGAAATCGGGCCGGTTTTAAGTGGAACAACCTGTATTTGGAATTTCAATTTTACCAAGAGCCGTAGCTAAGAAGTCCAGGAATTCAAATTATTTCGGTGACGGGATCCGCAGAATTAGTGAGACTTTGTACGGGCAGCGTGGTAACAGCAAGGTTGATAAACACTGTAACAGAGCTACCGTTCACCTGAAGTGCCGCTTATGTTACACCTAACTGCTAGCGTTCAAACTGGCATGTGGATTATTACACCGTTAGTCCCGTATAAATTTACCATGAAGATGGAGGCATCACATCCATTACAGTTACATCCTGTACAATTACCATCATTGCAGAGACATCCGGATGTTCACGGAATCTCACATGATACTCACTTTAAAGTACTCCAATTGCTCGTTTACCAGCGACATCCCCAGGCGGTAGGATCCGTCCTTGAGGAGTCCTTCGAAGTCTGTGAAGGGCAGGGCAGGGTCCCTCAGGGTGAGGTTCGTTATGAAGGCAGCCGAGTAGCAGCCCAGGAGGAGCATCCCAGTTAGGTATATCGTCACAAAGAGCGTCCGTAGAGAAACGGACTTCGGCACATCCTCGTGCGCTGTGGAGGGAAGGATGTCAGTGCAATAGTGATACATGGCGTGAGAGTGGATGTGTCGACTGGCGTAACAGGATAGACAGTAATTTAAAACAAACACAACAATCGTACCTTTTATTATGTCCCCCACGTCTCTATACTTCATGTCTTGTAGTGCTTATGTTGTAGGATAAATTTCAAAGTTATAATGACGATGATAATAATAATAATAATAATAATAAATACCTGATCAACATACCTGGAAAGGATGACAGCAAACAGCGATATTGGGCACTGCACACATAATGCGGGCAGTACTAATATATAAGTACAATACATTTATAATGAGAAATAACATTACATGTACCATAATACATTTCTCTCTACTCTACAATATTTTTCCAATTTCTCATAAACGACATGTTATTCTTATCAGATTTTAATGAAATTTGAATTTTCTCGACAGATATTCGAAAAATACTCAGATCTCAAATTTCATTAAAATCCGTCCAGTTGGGAGCCGAGTTGTCCTATGCGGACGGACAGACAGACATTACGAAGCTAATAGTCTCTTTCTGCAATTTTGCGAACGCGCCTAAAAACACGAGGAACTCCTTAGGGCTAGTTGATGCCCGGCCTGGACTCAAACCGTACTCCTCGCAAATGCATATCCAGTAAGCAGTTAGTTACATCAACGCCATCCGTGGTAAGCATAGAGTCGGTAATGTAGTTACCTACCTTGTTGGCAAACAGCAGAGTAAACAATGAAGATTGCTTCTGCGAACCCAAAATTCCTGTCCTCAATATTTACGCAGTGACGAATCAGCCAGTCTGTAGTCACCAGACAGACTGTTAACACTATCATGGCAACTCCCACAGCGAGCCACAGGTGCCAACTAAAAGGCAGTAAAATTGCATTCCACTGCATTGAAACTGAGTCCGGCTTTCTGATGATGACGTGCGTCCTGTTAAACAGAAAACTGACGACACTCTTTGACGCTCAAAAACAAACGAGTCAGTATAACGAGTGTTACCAATTTTGGCTGTGACATGCGACTACCTGAGGTGGTTAGTTGCCAGTTTATCACTTCAGAGGTTCTGGTTCAATCCCAGGACAGAGCATGTGGGATTTACGGACAACATATACAGGCTGGTTAAGGATTCTACGACATGGTGGAATTTATGGGTAGAAGCTACAGGGTGACTCATGACCCCAAGGCTAGATCTTGTGGAATTTATGGGTAAAAGCTACTGGGTGATTCAGGACCACAGGCTAGATCATGTGGAATTTATGGGTAAAAGCTACAGGGTGATTCAGGAAAACAGGCTAGATCACGTGGAATTTATGGGTAATAGTTACAGGGTAATTCAGGACCACAGGCTAGATCACGTGGAATTTATGGGTAAAAGATACAGGTTGATACAGGAGCACAGGCTAGATCATGTGGAATTTATGGGCAAGAGATACAGGGAAATTCAGGAGGAAATGTCGATATCTTTGGAGGTGATAGTATCATAAATTTAGGTAAGCCCTCGGATCACAATCACTGTGGTAAAATGGCGGAATGATTGCTGGCAGGGAAGAAATTATGTGCTGGTAAAGAAACTACCCCGTGCCACTGGGTCCAATGTAGTTCCCAATGGCCTACCCTGGGACTGGTCTCATGCCTTTGTAGCGAGATTTCGTGGAAGTAATGCCTCCGCCAAAAGAAACCGTAAGCCTTAGCTTGTTAAGTGTTCATTCAAAAAGATCTCACAAATGAGTCCTCTGGAACAAATTATTTGAGACGACGCTGCTTACTGATAAGGAAACTGCTGTCTGAATCTTTACGAAAGATGTTGGAGCTACTGACATCAGTTTCATCCGAAAGGTTGACATCCACTTAACAGTTAACACAGTGTCACAGCCCAAAAGACCATCACCCATTTCATGCACTGGTGTTAACAATGTAGCCCTCAAATCTCTGCAGCTTTATTTTCAGTTGAAATGTATGTGGGTGTGTCAGGCAGTTATGAGAAAATATAATTTTTATACCATGTTATGTTGGCTATACTGCACAATGTGCAGGCTGATGCAAGTATTGGAACCTCAGCGCTACGTTGAAAATAAGGGTGAATATGTGGAGAAATTATTTCACAGTACAGACTGAAATAAATTTGTACTGTTGTAAAAACTATACTCAAAGCACTGAATTTTTACCTATAGACATGACAGTACCTCATTTCTACTGCTGATATAGCGAAGTCAACTGCGTCCAGCCTAGATGACGACATCGTAACAGATATATACGCAACATCCACTTCACGCCTCTGCAGCATACCGAGAATGCCTGACCAGGATCCATTTGGCAAAACGTGACCGTCACTCTGATCAAAATCTTTATTTCCGCACAGTTTTATTCTGTGAATAAAAGAGAGGCATCTTGTAGAAAGGGAGGAAGTGTCAATTAACATACAGAAGTTTCAGTGAGATGGGAAGCAGTGTCATTTAACATACATAAGTGTCAGTGAGATGGGAAGCAGTGTCATTTAACATACAGAAGTTTCAGTGAGATGGAAAGCAGTGTCATTTAACATACAGAAGTGTCAGTGAGATGGGAAGCAGTGTCAATTAATATACAGAAGTTTCAGTGAGATGGGAAGCAGTGCCATTTAACAAACAGAAGTGTCAATGAAATGGGAAGCAGTGTCAATTAATATATAGAAGTTTCAGTGAGATGGGAAGCAGTGTCATTTAACATACAGAAAGTCAGTGAGTTGGGAAGCAGTGTCATTTAACATACATAAGTGTCAGTGAGATGGGAAGCAGATTCAATTAATATACAGAAGTTTCAGTGAGATAGGAAGCATTGTCATTTAACAAACGGAAGTGTCAACGAAATGGGAAGCAGTTTAAATTAATATACAGAAGTTTCAGTGAGATGGGAAGCAGTGTCATTTAACATACAGAAGTTTCAGTGAGATGGGAAGCAGTGACATTTAACATATAGAAGTGTCAGTGAGAGAGGAAGCAGTATCATTTAACATACAGGAGTGTCAGTGAGATGGGAAGAAGTGTCATTTAACATACATAAGTGTCAGTGAGATGGGAAGCAGTGTCATTTAACATACAGAAGTGTCAGTGAGTTGGGAAGCAGTGTCAACATACAGAAGTGTCAGTGAAATGAGAAGCAGTGTCATTTAACATACAGAAGTTTTAGTGAGATGGGAAGTAGAGTCATTAAACATACAGAAATGTCACGGAGATGGACAACAGTGTCATTTAACATACATAAGTGTCAGTGAGATGGGATGCAGGTACATTTAACATACATAAGTGTCAGTGAGATGGGAAGCAGTGACATTTACCATACAGAAGGTTCAGTGAGATGGGAAGCAGTGTCATTTAACATACAGAAGTGTCAGTGAGATGGGAAGCAGTGTCATTTAACATACAGAAGTGTCAATGAGATGGGAAGCAGTGTCATTATATACAGAAGTTTCAGTGAGATGGAAAGCAGGGTCAATTAACATACATAAGTGTCAGTGAGATGGGAAGCAGTGTCAATTAATATACAGAAGTTTCAGTGAGATGGGAAATGCAGTGATGCATGTTTAACATACAGAAGGTTCAGTGAGATGGGAAGCAGTGTCATTTAACATACAGAAGTGTCAGTGAGATGGGAAGCAGTGTCATTTAACATACAGAAGTTTCAGTGAGATGTGAAGCAGTGCCATTTAATATACAGAAGTTTCAGTGAGATGGAAAGCAGGGTCATTTAACATACAGAAGTGTCAGTGAGATGAGAAGCAGTGTCATTTATCATACAGAAGTTTCAGTGAGATGGGAAGCAGTGTCATTTAACATACAGAACTCTCAGTGAGATGGGTAGCAGTGTCATTTAACATACAGAAGTGTCAGTGAGATGGGAAGCAGTGTCAACCTACAGAAGTGTCAGTGAAATGAGAAGCGGTGTCATTTAACATACAGACGTGTTAGTGAGATAAGAAGTAGTGTCATTAAACATACAGAAATGTCACTGAGATGGACAACAGTGTCATTTAACATACATAAGTGTCAGTGAGATGAGAAGCAGTGTCATTTAACTTACAGGAGAGTCAGTGAGATGAGAAGCAGTGTCATTTAACATACAGAAGTGTCAGTGAGATGGGACGCATTGTCATTTAACATACAGAAGTGTCAGTGAGATGGGACGTAGTGTCATTTAACATACAGAAGTTTCAGTGAGATGGGAAGCAGTGTCAACATAGAGAAGTGTCAGTGAAATGAGAAGCAGTGTCATTTAACATACAGAAGTGTCAGTCAGATGGGAAGCAGTGTCAACATACAGAAGTGTCAGTGAAATGAGAAGCAGTGTCATTTAACATACAGAAGTATCAGTAAGATGGGAAGTAGTGTCAATATACAGTAGTGTCAGTGAGGTGGGAAGCAGTGCCAATATACAGAAGTGTTAGTGAGGTGGGAAGCAGTGTCAATAAACTAGGACAAGTTAGCAAAGTGTCTGCTATGTAACGCAGTACAAAGGCTTTACCAAGCGGTTTTTATTTCAAAAAGTTATCAAATTTCACGGTATAAGCGTAAATGCTCACGTCATTTATGGCCGTAATAATTTATGGCTTCCAGAGCGCCGATATGCACGTAACTTAGTATTACTCAATAAATTGTGTTGGATATCTTCTGTACCGAATTTTATCGACATCGGAACGAAAAATTTAGAAAGCATAAGTAAAAATTTTATACACTCCCAACAGTAAAGTATTGCTGTCACTGTACTGATTTTCACGAAAAGTCACAGCCCCTTAACAGCATTAAGTGGAGATATCTTGTAACCAATCTCCCCTGTATCGGTCAAGAAATAAGTAAATTGCGCTTACAAATTTATTTACTTCACAAAGTAAAGCATTACTGTCACTGAGCCAATTCTCACCAAACTCACGCTCACTCAACAACGTTTTGTAATGAATTCTATACCAAATTTTATGAAAATCCGACAAACGGTTTAGTCTTTGATACTAAATCAAAAAGATATGGACGGACAAAAATGGTTGTCTACACGAGATATCTTTTGTTTTCCACCTTCATAAAAAAAGGCTTAACTCAACAAGTAAGATGGATGCAGTGTCAATAAACATGAAAAGGCGCGTGACAGATGGCATCAGTGTTATTATTCGTCATTTGTAGTAGAAAATATCTTACCTGTTTAAATATAAACAGAGAATTTGCGGATATATAAGAGGTTCTTTTGAAACTGATTTTATAGTTGGCAAAGTTAACAGCTGTTAAGTTGGTACCACTCTCCTTGGTTCGTTTTGTTTTTCTCATGTGTTGAATTCACCTTTCTCTAGCGTTTTCGTCAGATATGAATCTAGTAGGAGCTCATGACAAATGATAGAATGATTTCCGCCGCGAAGTTGGAAAGATCTGCGCTCTTCTAGGATATTACACAGCGTCGAATGGTAATCCTTTACCGACGTTTCGGTACAACGTCTCGGTTCCATCTTCAAGGGTAAAAAAGTCCAAGAACAAAAAAGATACGACCTATACGTTGTCCCGAAACGTCGGTAAAGGATTACCACTCGACGATGCGTAATATCCCAGAGGAGCGCAGATCTCATAAAATGATAGGGTAATCAGATTACGCAACATAGGCACGTAACAGACGTGTGATACGTGAGAAATGCACGCAAAAATTTGGTCGGAAAATCAGAAAGGAAGACACTTGGGGAACGGACCTGAAGGCTGGGGAAAAATATCAAAATTAATGCGAGGAGGGAAGAGGTGCATGGAGGGGTCTGGTGGGGAAACATGAGGGTAAGATATTACTTGGAAAACCTAGGCGTAGATGGTAGGATAGTATTAAAATATATTATTAAGAGACAGCATGAAGGACGTGAACTGGATTTATCTGGCTCAAAATAGGGACAGGTGAGTGGCTTTTGTGGATACGGTGATGAAATTTCGGCTTCTGTAATAAGCGGGGAATTTCTTAACTAGCTGAGAAACTATTAGCGTCTCAGGCAGGACTCTGCTACATGAAGTTATTCAGTTAGTTAGTTAGTTAGTTAGTTATTTGGTTGGTTAGTAAGTCAGTCAGTCAGTCAACTTTAGAATGAGGGCCGAAAGTGATTGTGTTAGTATAGGTTCGGGATTTTGTTACGATGGCAATGAACTTGCGTGATTATATTCGAGAGATATTTTTTCATGTCTCGACAGCCCCTTGGGGGCCTAGGCCGCCTCATTTTACGACGCTTCACGATCACACTCACACACACCACATTCAGTAGGACTCCTCTGGACGAGTGATCAGACCGTCGCAGAGACCTCTACCTGACAACACACATCACTCACAACAGACAGACATCCATGCTCTCGGCGGGATTCGAACCCACAATCCCAGCAAGCGAGTGGCAGCAGACCCTCGCCTTAGACCGCGCGGCCACTGGGATCGGCTATTCGAGAGATACCCACTTGAAACTTCGGCCGGTTCACCATCAAACCTGAGAGGGTGTCTGTACTTCCTACTGGAACAGTACTTCAGTTGCGTCACGACCGCCTGCCGCAAACCTATTTCCAAACCATCCTTCACCAACCAAGCTTGCGATATTAAATAGCGTGAAATACTGCCATCGTATATGGAAACAGACACAAAATACTTGCGTGAAGTTCAATGATGTTTCTATTATTGGCCACAGTTTCATGTAGAGGTCAGATCCAGGGCCATCCGATAAGTCTTGAGCACTCACTTTCTTGTAAGTAAACATCTGCAAAAAAAAGAAAGACAAGATAATTTTTGACACAGAATGCGTAACTCGGTCAGCCTCCCCTACATGTTGAAATCCTGGCTAAGGAAACTTACTATTTCACTTCGAACTACGGGCATTTTCTGAGGTAATGTATCCAAAAATACAGTAAAATCTCCGTGTTCAGGATCTCCAACTTTCGTGAGCACTCATTATAACACTGTTGTATCCACATTTCATGACTGTTCCGACGAATCGGGATGAGACAACGAGGTTGATAAGTCGGCTTTCCCACATTTCATCTTGTTGCTGTGATCAACCTAGTGAAGCTTTGTTTTGTTAAGTGACTATAGTTTACGTGCCCTATGGAATAAGATTCTCCTTATTCTTAGAAAAGTTTACTTCCTTAGAAAAAACCTTCTATGCTTTCTATGTTTTTTAAAGTTATTTTATTGTTTCATTGTTGATGATTCTTAATTTGAGCGTGCCGACGTGTCCAGAGCGGCGTGCTGAAGGTTTTAGATCTTATTTTATTAAGTTCTTAAAAATAAACACGCGTTTTACATTGAAAAAGGATTCCGATCTTCGTGACGGTTTTAGCGGTCGCAATTCATAACGAACATTGAGACACGACTGTGACCCTCTGTAAATGTGCTGGGTTGTAGTAGTGTTTCCTTTTAACAACCTTCTCCGACATTACGTACTACACGAACGGCGTATTTACATTACGTACTACACGAAAGGCGTATTTACATTACGTACTACACGAACGGCGTACTTACATTACGTACTACACAAACGGCCGTATTTACATTACGTACTACACGAACGGCGTATTTACATTACGTACTACACGAACGGCGTATTTACATTACGTACTACACAAACGGCGTATTTACATTACGTACTACACGAACGGCGTATTTCTTCAGCATCATTGAAAGCGTAAAATCCACTAAATTTCGTCGCATTTAACAGGTCAATATTATCAAAACTGCATTTTCCGCAATGCATCTATAAAAATTAATTTATATTTGTAAACTTTATAAATTTTGGGCTGGAAGATCCGGAACTCAAATCCCAGCAGTGGGAAAATACTTTATTTTTCTTGTCTCCAAAACATCCAGAAATCTTCTGGGGCTCACTCAGCCTCTTATAAAACGGGTATCACAGTCTCTTCCAGCGGCTAAAGCGGCCTGGCCGTGAAGTTGAACACCAAATTCCAATTAGTGCCGAGTTTAAGAATGAGTACAGCTTTACCTTTAATCCACCTACACACCTTCATGACAAAGACGGGGAAAATTTTGCCGTTTTACCATTACATCAAATTCGTAAGTACATTAAATTGCCTATCGATAATAAACCCCACATTAAGGCAGTAAATAAGCAAGAGATCTAGCACCGAACGTCACATTTCAGTAGAGACATTGCTGCTAAGAGCCAAATCCAGATATTAAATATTCTTTTCGGATACCGAGCCTCCTGACAAATTCTCACGTTTTTCGCTTGTCCCTGTAGGCAAATATCCAGCCTGTACCTGAAATTAACCCACGGTCTCCTTTCACATCCTTTTCACTTCATTAAATTAATGACAAATAAAATACTCAGGCAAAGGAAATTAACGTAATTAAATGAAATATCACGACACTCTACCTGCATAATGCCTGCTTTTAGCTCAAGTCCCTGTAGGTTGTTCCTCCTACTGTAGAGGCTCTGTGAGGGCCAGGTGAGGCCGCCAGCAGCAGTCCAGTTACCAAAACGGTATGTCTGCAGAGGAAGTGTGGGGCTAACACGGTACACTTCGGTCAGCACGACGATGTGGTCACCTTGTGGCTGAGCCACCAGGAACTGGCAGTCGAAAGGAATGTTGATGTCTGTGAAGAACTGCTCTAGAGACGTGTTGGTGTCCAGGAACAGCAGCCAGATGGCATCTGACATGTACGGCGTTTTTGACACCTAAACCGAAATATAAAGGGTTAAGTAATTAATTATATATGGGTTCCTTAACGACTTTGAGGAGCCCAGACTACACAGTGTCGAAAGTTATAAAGATCACGTGATTTATAAGGCAGCATACTTTAGCTAACGTGATGAACTATCTCGGTATATGAGAGAAGGTACTAAGAAAGAACATGTAAACCTTCAAATAGGTATCTAATTCAGAGCCAAGTTTTCATCCGAAACCTCCCGAATAAAGCACGAGCTTGCTGAACACATTACCGCAACATCCAGCAAAATAAATTTTAAAAGTCTGTAGAATATTGCCACATTCATATTTTCTGAGGAGAGTGCTTGTATCTTTCAGGAAGAAAGGGTAGCAAGACAATAACGTTTAGTAACACTGTACATCAATTTACTGACATATGATACGGTACTTGTGTCTTTATATTATTGTAGCTCTCTGATGATGGTCAAAACAGATCGTCGAAACATGTAGGAACGCAATAACTAAGCTTTGTGCAGTAGCTGGAAATGAAGCTAGTGTGTTATGGACAATCTGTCACTATTATTTAATAAAGAAGGACTTCGTATCATTGACTTAGTTAGTTAATTAATTTGTTTGTTACAAACGTGCCCGAGATAAGAAGTCTCTGACGTCTTGCAGTCCGTATGGTATAACCAGCAGAGGAACATTCTGCCTGCAATGGAATTCTTGGAGAGAACCGGAGATCCTGGAGACCGATACGGCAGCTATGGTCATGTAATTTTTGCTAAACGCCTTTGTAAAATAATTTGGTGTCACGTGTTGTGGCGGCGCTGAAACAGACGTGTCGATTGACGTCGTTAGTTTATTTAATTAGCAACAGATAGGAACTGGGTGTCTAAGACAGACTGTTCATACTGATCAGTCAACAAATAAGGTTGATGGACACGGGAGGATCACAATGATAATAATAATAACAATAATAATCGCCATAATCATCATAAAAATTTCCTCGAGATTGGCCACGAGTTTCATCATCATAATTTCTCTGGTGATAATTAACCAAGGTTTACGACGTACCGACGCATTTACCGACGCATGATACGCGTCAGTCGCCCTAGGACTACCGCCGACCTGGAGCACATAATCAGAAAATAAACTGCAGCTGTAATGGTGAAGTTGACATAGAGCATAATGCGAAATCTACTTTCCACACTACAACAATGCCTACAGCGGAATGGAAGCCATCTTAGTGGTCATTTTTGAAAAGTCAACAAAACCTAAAATAAATAGTTTGAAATATTGAATTGTCAACAGATAAAAAGTAAAGATGTTATTGTTGTTTGAGTTCCCGATATTTCTAAACATTGAGGTTTCACTGGCACACCCTGTGTTACACACAATTTATCTAAAATAAATTAAATGTATTGTGCTCAAGACATGGATTTGTGACATCAAACGCACACACAATTAGAACTGTGTGTTTATTCTGATTATTACAAGCACCGTGATGCCTAAACAAAATTTACCACCTTCACTAATATTAAAAGCCCTGCATATTGACAGGGTTTTTTGAATTACTTATTTCCTTCGTATAATTTTAGAATAATCAGATATTATCCTTGATTTTAGGCTTCCGCCGCGATGTTGATGAAATCTGTGGTCTTCTGGTTTATTACACGGTAAATAATTACCACACGACTCCGTGTAATAACCAAGAAGATAACAGATTTCATCAGATATTATTCCTGTAAAGGCAATTGTTAAGCATCTGGTCTTTGCAATAAAAATACTGTTTTCTCTAAGCCAAGTACTAATTTCTGTTATTATATACTTTACCTGGTCTTATATATTATTATATATTATATATTGTACATTATGTATTATATTATATATTAATACTCACGCTTATAAAAATAGCATAAAATATAATATTACTAATTAAATTATAAAAATCACGTAGTCAGTTTATTAACAGAAAAGAAACCAAATGCACTCTAATATCTACCTATAATTGTTATACATAAAGCTCCGACATGTTTCGGTGCTAGTGCACCATCCTCAGGGCGCACAGGCTGCCAAATTTAAAACCGTCATTGACGAGCCACTATTTATATGGTTCCAAAATCTGTTGTAGGTTATGTTGTTAATATCTTTATCTCATAAAAGCTACAGCATCTATTTTGAAATGCATACAGTTAAAACAGAATTGAAATACTCTGTACAAGATAAATGTGCTTTTTAACAGATTATAATTAAATTGTTGTCGGTGGCAACCTCTAGTATTTTGGCATGATACGTTGACCTTAAAGTTATCTAAAAATCTAGTTTGTGAAAATTAAGTTAACAGAATTATCACGAAATATGGCTGATACGAACACGATTTTCACATAATGAGTCTCACCGATTTGCTGGCTATGCAGTAAATACAAACAGCCCGATCGGTAATGCTGCTTCACCCCCATCACAGTGCCCACAAAAGTGTCCACATTGAAACAACTACAGAACTTTACCACAAAAAACAGCAGAAATATCTTCATCGTCATTCTCAAAATGTCTAATTCTTTATGTCAAAATGTATGCTGAATCTTAGTATCGTTTAAGATTAAGAAGAAACGGAACAGTATCCACACAGCTAATTTTAACCTTCTTGTTTATCAGAGCATAAAACGATATAAGTGTGTGTTGTATCTGTATATTTATAATAACAGTTACTGACTGCCGGTGTTTCGTATCCCAGTGCGCCCACAAGCACGTAGCAAACACCACCATTAACGGTATGATATATCAGCTTAGCTCTGTGCCTTCCAGGTCCAAATTTATCAGAATAATTACTTGTTTATGCCCTCTGAATACAACAAAATATTCACAAGTGTGTAATTATTGGTACAGTCAGCCGTCTCTGGCTTATGCGACTCACAACAATTAATGCTGGCACATTAAACGTATCATAATTACGTTCTGTCTTCTCCAAAACGTGCATACACACTCTGGGGCCCACCCAGACTCCTACTTAAATGTATGGGGGAGTTTCTTTCCCCGAAGTTAAAGCGGATGTGACATGAATTTCACCGATCATTTCACCTAGACGAGTTAAGAATAAGTGGAGCTGTAAATCTAGTCCCCTATATGTATCGTGGCGCGGACAGGGACAAATTTATAGTTTTTTTTAAATATGTTTTCTGCAGTTCGAACAGTTTGGTATAAATTTGACACACATATCAATTTCTGTTTTGGTAATTCAATAATAATTGTGCATAAACAAATGTATTATTGGAGACAAGAAATGAGCTAGACGAGGTAAAGAATATAAATTAATCTTGCATGGTCTGTCGGAATTAGAAGGCTTGTTGGGGCCTACGATCTCACAGGATAGGGAGATGCGGAACAACCAAGATATAGATGGAAAGACCCACTTTTAGGCGTGTTCACAACAATTCAAATTATTAGCTTTGTCGTGTCCGTCTGTATGTTCGTCATCCGCGTATATCAGGGCGAATGGCGCCAAACAGATTTTCACAAAATTTCTTATTTGTAATTTATAGTAAAACTTATTAATAAAACAGGGATTTCGGTTAAAATATGACAAAAATAAAAATAATTTTATACGAAAAATTACACACGAAATTTATGATCTTTCGCCATGATTGGTCTTATAATTTAAGGCTGTGTTCTCTTTGACGTAATCGGAGAGGAAAGGAAAAGTTTTTATACTGAGAGAGTTCTCTGAGAGGTACGAGCTGAAGCTGAAAGAGCAGTTCACCTTAATCGAGCATGATACGTTGCAAACTTCGAGTGCTGACATTAAAGAGATATCGATTGTAGCTCCCCACTTAGCTATGCTGAAAATGATCGATTGTAGTCTCTTGCTAAGTTACAAAAAAAAATCTGACAGTTTGTATTAATAAACTCAGTGTTTTTTCTGGAAAGTATACGCGAATTAAAACCTAGGGGCAAAAAAAAGCCAGAGCGCCAGGACGTTGTTACTAACTTGTTACATTTCAGAACGTCAGAAAATTATAGGCGTGTGTGGGTTTATATGAAGAAAAAGAATGAGGACACTAAATTTTGGTTCGACAACGTCACGAAATGAGTAAATATGGCTCAGTTAAACGAAAATATGAAAACAATACTTTATGGAACATTGACACACACAACCACACACACACACACACACGCGCGGTGAATAACTTAAAATGTATTAAAAAGAGGTAACAAGATTTCAGTAAAAACCACAGTGATGTCTTCTATCTAATTTCAAACTTCATAAATATTTATTTTGTGTTAGTATCTTTGATCGTAATAATTTAATTGCACTTACTAATTTCAGCCGCAGACTATATTTTACCTTCTGCTTCGACAAAAGTTTCGGACAAATGGACACTGCACAATCAACGTGTGACGTCACGTCAGGTTTATGGCTGCGCTTATACCATCTACGAACAAATAAGCTATAAATATTACTGACCTGTAGCAGTCATAAATTAAAGTCCACTTAGACACTACGGGAACGCATCTATACACGTCAGGGCACACGAATGTGTTACTGTTTTGTTTCGAAAGGTCAAGTAATTGCTCTGCTTGTTATTAACAGCAACGGTGTCTAAGTGATGAAATTTGGTGTTATGAAAGTGATTACGCTCCTAATTTAAAAGTGTTAAATTTTGTTTATAGCTCATAAAAGAACAATTTGACGTAGCACACCGATACTCAACTTTACATGAGAGAGAAAAAAACCTGACAGATCCTTAATAGACCAACACGTAAGCATGTTATGTTTTTACGAAAATATAACGGAATTTTTTTGTGGGCACAACATTTTGACAGAAGGTGTGTTTATACGACAACTGTCTAGTAATGCGGGAATCTCAATTTGAAGAATTGTGTGGGTTATGACAAATTGCTCTCTCACGGGCGATATAGGCCTATTGTACGTTTTTAAGAGTATTTCTTTCAATAAATTTTCTGCTTTTTTCTTAGTAAATTAAAGTGTCTAATGCCACAGTTAATTAATACTAACATATTTATACGCGATAAATTCAGGTAAATGAGTTTGATGTCAGCTGAATGTTGTGTGTCCCAGAACAATAGCAAAGGCGAACCGTAACGATTACAAGAATAAATCGTTTGTCACAGCATATGTGTGTGACACTAAACGTGTATAAGTGGCAGTTAGACCAACACTTACGAACAGACGGGAAAAATTATCAACAGAATCCCATTCACATGCCCACGATAAATAAAACTTTACGAGCTCATTTGTGCTCTATAAGAAGGGGTTTCAGTAACCAATTCTCAGGAAGGGCGTAGTTTGACAAATGGTGACTGGGTTACAGACCGGACGACCGAGGAATCGAGTTCAGTTCCAGTAGGAACAAGAGATTTTGCTCTTCCTCAGCATCCAGACCGACTCCAGAGCCGTAGCTGCAGTACGATTTACATTTAATATCTTGGGTGTTCTCTGTTCGGTCCGCATTACGAAAGAGGAAGTTAAGTACTTACAATTTAAGCGCGTACTAAGTTGCGAAAAGCGACTAATATGAAGCTGCGTCATGTCTGTCTGTCTCTTTGTCTCTCTCTGTCTGTCTGTCTCTCTCTTTTGTCTGTCCGTTTGGCCGACCGCAAGCACTGGGCGGATTTTGGTGATATCTTTCGTGGGGGACTGCTACCGAACTCTGTCTGCGAGATGCAAGTTTGGTTAAAATCGAACCAACATAACAGGCACTGGCATGGTGACGCACGTAAACCCACGAATATGAATCGTAACTTCTTCTTGGGTTCAGAAGTTTCAGAGAAAATCAGAACACACATTCCATGTCAAGTGTGTGTTCCCCCCTCCCCCCACGAAAATTGTATCTTTAACGAGATAATTAAGGAACGTGACGAAAGAAAGGAGGCCAAAGAAATAACTACATACCGATTTTTTCCTAATGTGAGGTAATAAGATAATAACTCAGTACTAAAGGTAAAGTTCTCCCTAGAACACGCCACGAAGGCCCAGAGGGGGAGTAGAGGTATAGCTGTACTCTTTCTTTAACCCTAGCACTAGATGAGGGTGGGTAGTCAAATCCACGCCCCGGCCGCTTTACCCCCGGAAAAGAGACGCGATACCCATTGTATAGGAGACTGGGTGGGCCCCAGGGCCGGTCTTGAAGGGTGCGGAAAATCTCGCCCCCGCCCAGGAATCGATCCCCGGCCCGTCCAGCCCGTAGCAAGTCGCTATACCGACTGAGCTATCGCGGCCCACTATGACACAGTAGTACAACTGTTAAGTCCCGTTCGTGCGCAGCCTTCAATATTTCCTTCAAGTGATTAGCATGACGTTTGATTGAGAAAAATAAAAAACTTGCAATCACAGTATTTGATATTTATTGTTTATGTCTACAAATATGAAATTTGGTAGGTAGATAGATTATAAATATACCTACAAATTTCGTAAGAAATATTGTTTGTAAATAATTTGAAGTTATAAAAGACCAATAAATTTTTTACAGACAAAATCAAAGTAAATATATAAGTAATAAGTTTTTAAATGTAATGTAATAAATTCTCATAGTACTATTAATGTTATATAAAGTAGGTATAGTTGTGTACAAAAAAACAAACAATATAAACATTAAATGCTATGACCAACTGAGAAAGGTTCAGTGCGCAAAAAATCGCCACAGTGTTACGTCACGCGTATAATTTCTTTATTCCTAATCAATATACTCCTTAGTAAGTAATTACATCTGTCTTTGCAGCATATGTAAACATACATTCACATTCCAAATACAACGCTACGACAACATTAAACATACTGATCTTTATCATTTGAGAAATCCTTAAATTTTCATCTGTTCTAGCACAACGATATACGTCATAACAGAAGCGACAAAAGTCGATAGGTTTTTCAGGTTAACAGAGAAAAATCCGAAGGCTGTGAAGTCAATTTCGTTTACAGCGAGTTGTGAGGAGAACAGTTTCAGTTGCTCCACGACTTCATGTCTCACATTCCGACGTAACACTAGATATTGAACATTGTCCGGTATTTTATTTGCCTCAGACGTGGTCACGTGACAATGTACGGTGATAGCTACATATCGAAACACAAAGATAACTACCAACAACATACCTAGAAAAGCGAACATTGCGGAATGGGCATAACCAGAGTGGTGATCTAGAAACGTCGGGAACCAATCACCCAGTTACGTGGAACCATATCCCAAAGAAACGGAGGCCTCAACTACGCCTATGCGATAGGCTAAACACTCGCATAAATACAGGGTGTTTTGTTAGGTCTGAATAAGATATTGCACCGCTTAACGTAAATAAACAGTCTTCTAACTGTGCAGATGCAATTGCAACACGCCCAGCTGCAAGCAGCACCGTGTCCATCTAAGATATGCAATCACAACATTAGTGCGGTGTTAACAGGATTAATCTGGCTCAGAGCAGAGACCAGAGGCGCCATCTTTTAAATAGAGTAAGAACTGCTGTGCTCCACAAAATGCAGAAATTTATTTCTTTAATTTGACACTATCCATCCCGTTATGTATATAGACTTACATAAATGACACTGTGTATTCCGTCTGACACAACACTTATTTATTATTATTATTCTTATTATTATTATCTCAAATACTAAATATTTCGTTCAAGCCGATCATCTTCAGGTGTTTGTTTTATACAAAAACTTAAAACTCAAGGTAAAACTGTAAAATTATCCGAGAATTCGCAGCTGTGTTATTTATGAATGCAGGAATTTGTTTACTGAGCCACTGTCAGCTACTCTACAAGCAACCCTCTGCATGGAGTGGGTAGTAAATAATGTCACTTGTGACTGACAGTTAATACATTTCAGCTACTGACATCTGTAGGCTAGCATTTTTAATTTCACGGAATTTCTGGTTTATTGCTTTCGCTCACAGCTGGGAATTTTAGCATAATTTCACTGCTACGTTTATGATGAGACATAGCAATGAAAATGACATTTGTGGTCACTCAATTTTGGTGACGAATGATAGCTAATGGAACACCAGTTCAAGAGACATTCTGAATTAAGTGGCTTAGATATATACCTCCATCACTCATTATTCGTGGAGTGTTTCAAGCATAAACATAATTACCAAGCAGCTAGACAGTGCTACAACCTTATCCATAATAAACCCCCACAGATGGAATTACAATGACATCTGTATATACTAACACTTCCAAACTACGTGACTTCAGAGACTACATTCCCCATGAAATTAGACATGTTTTCCACCTTCCTTCATAGATGGCTGCTTTCCATCCTAGAGACATAATAAATACTAATACAATTCTTTTATCAACGATACATAGAATTGAAGCAATAGTTCTAAGGATCTTCACGTTATTTTCGCCATGCATTTTGTTTCAATTAGCAGTATTATAACCAACAAATACACTTTTGTAGTCTGTTACACTGTTACCCTACATATGTTTCGACTGTGGTCCAGCCATCATCACGGTACACCAGTAGGTTCACTTCACTGTCACTGGATCATTTGGTATTATGACGTCATCACAATGTTTTTGGAGCTTTTGTTCACTTTCAAATGTTGGTTGTGTTCGTCTTGCGTCAAAAGCTCGAGGTATAACAATGATGATGGCTGGACCACAGCCGAAACATGTGTACGGTAAAAGTGTAACAGAAATACAAAACGTGCATTTTTGGTTATAATACAATTTTATAAGGATATTTTGTAATTAGGACATTACTCAGATGTAGATATAAGTCTTGTTGTAAGTTTTAAAACTTTCGCGGCGACATGATTCAATATAGTCTTCTCGGGCGCACAGCCGCGTCAACTCTTTTGAATACAACGTTTCAGGGACTAGCTCCGCCCCATCCTCAGGCAAAACTGATTATATAAGTCTTCCTTCATAGATATAAGATATAAGACATAAGATATAGACTAAGATATAAGTCTTCTTGGAAGTGACCCTGTATCTTTGGTGAGCAATTCCTGATGTTTCAAAGCATGGCGTTGCCTTCATATTTATGGTATAAATTTCTTTGACTTCTTGAATCAGTGCATTGTGGTACAAATATATCAGAATTATGTAAATTTCTACCCGGCTATCCGCGATCACATCCCAGAAGACAGGACACCTTCAGTATCCGTTATTTTTATGCAATTGTAACAGGAAGGTATCGACGTATTTTGTATAAACTCTAGGGTAGCATAGTGGATGAAAATCCGTCCGGCGACACAGACGGACACGACAAACATAATATTTGCATTCTTTTGTAAGACGTTGTAACATCCCCAGAATCACGAAAGTTGGCCCAGTAGTTACAAAGAATAAACACTTTTTATCCATAGTGACATCTGTTGAGTAACTTTTTATTTACTACTGTGACTGCAATATGATGCAGACGGTTGTCGCATATTAATATTGAGTTAACCTTAAATTATATAATTAGCAATTAACTTTACCGGGGGGGGGGGGGGAATCAAGTTTCCTCAAAGATTACCACCGTGTGGTTAGGTATGTACATAGGTCTTCATGTAAAGTACCCCTAATTTTCGTCACATTTTAATGAAATTTTGAATTTCCTGAACATATTTTTGGAAAAAATAATCAAATTTCATAAAAATTCGTCCAGAGACAGTAGAGTTGTTCCATTCGGACGGACGGGCAGACAGACATGACGAAGGTAACATTAGCTTTCCGCAATTTTGCGAAGGCGCCCAAGAAGTTGCCAAGTACTGCCTATGTGTGATATTAGACTTCTCACATATGCATGTCTTTTGGGTACTTTGACGTGCGTCACGCCGATACCGGTTATGCCGTAACATATGTCACACCTTCCACATGTATTTAACTTTACCTCCCGTATTTAACACCTAAACTACAAAACCAAGATACTGGCTTATGACTGTTTTTATGACATGTCTCAATTCATGTTGCTGTTATTTCAGTGCGCACAGAGCAATCCCTGTACAGGCCTGGACACGCCCTGAGGGTTCCAGGAGGCTTTGACTCCCAGATTTCAAGAAAATCAGCACATCAAGGTGGCAAAGTTGTGAGCCCTGCGCACCGGCCGCCTTTACCCATCATGAAATATTCCTGGTACTCATTTCTGCTAGATGCTGATTACACCTCAGGGCCATAGTGTGGCCGGAAGGATTATCTCAATTAAAAATTCAAGTGACATCATCGAAAATCGAAACCGCGAACTTCCGGTTTGTAGCGCAGTGCCACAACTAACTGCGCCACCGCGTGTCCCCATCTTTGCGGTGACCAGAGTCAAAACTACAAATCTGACGGGGGGGCATAAATATCGTATACAAAACATTTCAAACGTTTGCTCGGATTTCAGGGAAGAAAATTGCTGTGTCTTTGCAGATGTCAAACAGCTGGACACTGAGGCAGATTTACGGCAAGCAGATCGCCCCACACGAATCTGATCTACCCACAAGCATGTTGCAAGGTCTCAAAAGGGTCTGTGGTCGCCATAATTACGCTTCAATGAGCTACGACAAAACGGTTTTCTTAGCCTTCGGACAACTGAAGTGCAGACTACAGAAAGTGCCTAAGGCGTTTATTGCTGTCAGTAAGTCACTGGCTCTGCAGAAGGGGAGCCCATACATGGGGATACTTAAACAGAAGTAAGCATACTGAGATATGACATACATGTAAAGAGACCCTCGCAAAACATTGTTATAGATGGAGATAAAACGTCACTTATACGTAGTTTCTTTACAAAGCCTTTAATAAGTAATCGATTAACTCCACGGAGCGGAGTCCTTACTGATAAGCTAAGATTTCCTCAGCTTGTCAAGAAATTCCACGTCATTTTAGAACCCGAAATTGTATGGCCGCGTTCACAACAGTCCGCCAACTATCCGAGAGAGATGAATCCTGTACACGCTCTCCCAGAATACTTTTATGATCCATTTTAATATTATCTTCCCATCTACGCCTAGTTCTTCCAAGTGGTCTCAACTAACAAACATTTGAATTGATTTTGTTACAAAAACAATGAGTAACTAGCTGTAGAATATTTAGTTTGTGTAACAAACTGCAAATATATTTGTGGTCCTATTATAATGCTAAAGAGAATATTCAGGTCCACGATACAATAAAGCTTGATTTGTATTCGGTGTCAAATTGAATCTTACAGATTTCTTTCAGATCAAAGTGACCGATCTGTCCATGAAACCAAATACCCCCCACCCCTATCTAAGCTCAAAAAACGACCCCCTGTAGGTTTCCACAAGGCACAGAGCAAGTGAAACTGCAATTCCTAAGCCGAGGATGACAAAGATGGGCATTACATCGTACAGGTCGACGGACAGCTTCTGCCCACCGTCGCTGTGAGTGGCCATCCACAATTTGAAGGCGAGCTGCTCGTACTCGCGCTTCAGAACACCGACGTACCGCATTTGCTGCACCTGCAACAGCACAAGCGGAGGGGTTTATGGGACTGACGGTAGCTAAGCCGATCGCCTGGTAAATCAGTCGGTGAAAAACGAAACCTTTTCTACAGAGAAACAATGGTTCTATCCTTTAACCCTTTAGCCCAGTGGCTACTATATGTATCGCCATGTTTAACATTCACAAATTCTACGTTCTGCTCACAAAGTGTATTTATGTGTTTTGTGTGGATCTCAGAACAAACAGCGATTATTTCACTGTACAACATTAACTGACTGCTTTGTATAACTGAGATGGAGTGTGTTTACTGCGCGGTACGGACTGTATTTATGTGTTTTGTGTGGATCTCAGAACAAACAGCGATTATTTCACTGTACAGCATTAACTGACTGCTTTGTATAACTGAGACGGAGTGTGTTTACTGCGCGGTACGGACTGTATTTATGTGTTTTGTGTGGATCTCAGAACAAACAGCGATTATTTCACTGTACAACGTTAACTGACTGGTTTGTATAACTGAGACGGAGTGTGTTTACTGCGCGGTACGGACTGTATTTATGTGTTTTGTGTGGATCTCAGAACAAACAGCGATTATTTCACTGTACAGCATTAACTGACTGGTTTGTATAACTGAGACGGAGTGTGTTTACTGCGCGGTACGGACTGTATTTATGTGTTTTGTGTGGATCTCAGAACAAACAGCGATTATTTCACTGTACAACATTAACTGACTGGTTTGTATAACTGAGACGGAGTGTGTTTACTGCGCGGTACGGACTGTATTTATGTGTTTTTGTGTGGATCTGAGAACAAACAGCGATTATTTCACCGTACAAACTTTAACTGACTGGTTTGTATAACTGAGACGGAGTGTGTTTACTGCGCGGTACGGACTGTATTTATGTGTTTTGTGTGGATCTCAGAACAAACAGCGATTATTTCACTGTACAACATTAACTGACTGGTTTGTATAACTGAGACGGATTGTATTTACTGCGCGGTACGGACTGTATTTATGTGTTTTGTGTGGAGCTCAGAACAAACAGCGATTATTTCACTGTACAACATTAACTGACTGGTTTGTATAACTGAGACGGAGTGTGTTTACTGCGCGGTACGGACTGTATTCATGTGTTTTGTGTGGATCTGAGAACAAACAGCGATTATTTCACTGTACAACGTTAACTGACGGGTTTGTATAACTGAGACGGAGTGTGTTTTACTGCGCGGTACGGGCTGTATTTATGTGTTTGTGTGGATCTCAGAACAAACAGCGATTATTTCACTGTACAGCATTAACTGACTGGTTTGTATAACTGAGACGGAGTGTGTTTACTGCGCGGTACGGACTGTATTTATGTGTTTTGTGTGGATCTGAGAACAAACAGCGATTTTTTCACTGTACAGCATTAACTGACAGGTTTGTATAACTGAGACGGGTGTGTTTACTGCGCGGTACGGACTGTATTTATGTGTTTTGTGTGGATCTGAGAACAAACAGCCATTATTTCACTGTACAACGTTAACTGACTGGTTTGTATAACTGAGGGGAGTGTGTTTACTGCGCGGTACGGACTGTATTTATGTGTTTTGTGTGGATCTCAGAACAAACAGCGATTATTTCACTGTACAGCATTAACTGACTGGTTTGTATAACTGAGACGGAGTGTGTTTACTGCGCGGTACGGACTGTATTTATGTGTTTTGTGTGGATCTCAGAACAAACAGCGATTATTTCACTGTACAACATTAACTGACTGCTTTGTATAACTGAGACGGAGTGTGTTTACTGCGCGGTACGGACTGTATTTATGTGTTTTGTGTGGATCTGAGAACAAACAGCGATTATTTCACCGTACAACTTTAACTGACTGGTTTGTATAACTGAGACGGATTGTATTTACTGCGCGGTACGGACTGTATTTATGTGTTTTGTGTGGATCTGAGAACAAACAGCGATTATTTCACTGTACAGCATTAACTGACTGGTTGTATAACTGAGACGGATTGTATTTACTGCGCGGTACGGACTGTATTTATGTGTTTTGTGTGGAGCTCAGAACAAACAGCGATTATTTCACTGTACAACATTAACTGACTGGTTTGTATAACTGAGACGGATTGTATTTACTGCGCGGTACGGACTGTATTTATGTGTTTTTGTGTGGATCTGAGAACAAACAGCGATTATTTCACTGTACAGCATTAACTGACTGGTTTGTATAACTGAGACGGATTGTATTTACTGCGCGGTACGGACTGTATTTATGTGTTTTGTGTGGAGCTCAGACAAGAGCGATTATTTCACTGTACAACATTAACTGACTGGTTTGTATAACTGAGACGGAGTGTTTTACTGCGCGGTACGGACTGTATTTATGTGTTTTGTGTGGATCTGAGAACAAACAGCGATTATTTCACTGTACAACATTAACTGACTGGTTTGTATAACTGAGAGGATTGTATTTACTGCGCGGTACGGACTGTATTTATGTGTTTTGTGTGGATCTGAGAACAAACAGCGATTATTTCACTGTACAGCATTAACTGACTGGTTTGTATAACTGAGACGGATTGTATTTACTGCGCGGTACGGACTGTATTTATGTGTTTTGTGTGGATCTAGAACAAACAACGATTATTTCACTGTACAGCATTAACTGACTGGTTTGTATAACTGAGACGGATTGTATTACTGCGCGGTACGGACTGTATTTATGTGTTTTGTGTGGAGCTCAGAACAAACAGCGATTATTTCACTGTACAACATTAACTGACTGGTTTGTATAACTGAGACGGAGTGTGTTTACTGCGCGGTACGGACTGTATTTATGTGTTTTGTGTGGATCTGAGAACAAACAGCGATTATTTCACTGTACAGCATTAACTGACTGGTTTGTATAACTGAGACGGAGTGTGTTTACTGCGCGGTACGGACTGTATTTATGTGTTTTGTGTGGATCTCAGAACAAACAGCGATTATTTCACTGTACAGCATTAACTGACTGGTTTGTATAACTGAGACGGATTGTATTTACTGCGCGGTACGGACTGTATTTATGTGTTTTGTGTGGAGCTCAGAACAAACAGCGATTATTTCACTGTACAACATTAACTGACTGGTTTGTATAACTGAGACGGATTGTGTTTACTGCGCGGTACGGACTGTATTTATGTGTTTTGTGTGGATCTCAGAACAAACAGCGATTATTTCACTGTACAGCATTAACTGACTGGTTTGTATAACTGAGACGGATTGTATTTACTGCGCGGTACGGACTGTATTTATGTGTTTTGTGTGGAGCTCAGAACAAACAAGCGATTATTTCACTGTACAACATTAACTGACTGGTTTGTATAACTGAGACGGATTGTTTACTCGCAGTACGGACTGTATTATGTTTATTGTGGGATCTAGAACAAACAGCGATTATTTCACTGTACAACGTTAACTGACTGTTTGTAAACTGAGACGATGTGTTTACTGCGCGTACGGAGTATTTAATGTGTTTTGTGTGGATCTCAGAACAAACAGCGATTATTTCACTGTACAAGCATTAACTGACTGGTTTGTATAACTGAGACGGATGTATTTACAGCGCGGTACGGACTGTATATTATGAGTTTTGTGTGACTCAGAAACAAACACGATTTTTCACTGTACACATTAACTGACATTTTAACTACGAAGTGTTTCTGCCCCATATTAGTTATGTGTGGTTCAGAACAAACAGGAAACTGACAACTTAAGCAGGTGAATAAGATGGAGTTTACTCGCGGTAGGGACTGATTTGAGTGTGGTGGATCCAAAAAAAGCGATTTTTCACGTACAAAACCCGCTGTTTGTAAACTGAGACGGAGGGTTTTACGCGCGTACGACTGTAATGTGTTTGTTTCTTAAACAAACAGGTTTTCACTGTAAACTTACGACGTTTATATGAACGGATGTTTACTGCCACGGCTGTATTTATGTGTTTTGTGGGATCTCAGAACAAACAGCGATTATTTCACTGTAACTTAACTGCTGGTTTGTATAACTGAGAGGAGGTGTTTACTGGCGTACGGACGTATTTATGTTTTTGTGTGGATCTAGAACAAACGCATTTTTCACTGTACACATTAACTGACGGTTTGTATAACGAGACGATTGTTTACTGCGCGGTACGGATTATTATGTGTTTTGGGATCTAAACAAACAGCGTTATTTCACGTAACTTAACTGACTGTTTGTAAACTGAGACGGATGTGTTTCTGCGCGGTAGGGACTGTTTTATGTTTTTGTGTGGATCTCAGAACAAACAGCGATTATTCACGTCACATTACTGATGTTTGTAAACTGAGACGGAGTATTTACTGCGCGGTACGGACTGTATTTATGTGTTTTGGTGGAGCCAGAACAAACACATTTTTCACTGTACAACATTAACTGACGTTTGTATAACTGAACGAGTGTGTTTACTGCCGGTACGACGTTTAGTGTTTTGTGTGATCTGAGAACAAACACGTTATTTCACCGTACAACTAACTGACTGTTGTATAACTGACGGACGGGGAGCTTGGTTTTGGGATCAACAAACACGATTTTATCACTCGCAATGGCGGGTTACGGAGGCTGTATTATGTGTTTTGTGTGGACTCAGAACAAACAGCGATTATTTCACTGTACACATTAACTGACTGTTTGTATAACTGAGACGGATGTTTTACTGCGCGGTACGACTGATTATGTGTTTGTGGGATCTGAACAAACAGCGATTATTTCACTGTACACTTACTGACTGGTTTGTATACTGAGACGGAGTGTGTTTACTGCGCGTACGGACTGTATTTAGTGTTTTGTGTGGTCTCAGAACAAACAGCGATTATTTCCTTACCATTAACGACTGGTTTGTATAACTGAGACGAGTGTGTTTACTGCGCGGTACGGACTGTATTTATGGTTTGTGTGGATCTAGAACAAACAGCGATTATTTCACTGTACACATTAACTGACTGGTTGTATAACTGAGACGGATGTGTTTACTGCGCGGTACGGACTGTATTTATGTTTTGTGTGGATCTAGAACAAACAGCGATTATTTCACTGTACAACATTAACTGATGGTTTTGTATAACTGAACGAGTTGTTTACTGCGCGGTACGGACTGTATTTATGTGTTTTGTGTGGATCTGAGAACAAACACGAGTATTTCACTGTACAATTAACTGCCTGGTTTGTATAACTGAGACGGATGTATTTACTGCGCGGTACGGACTGTATTTATGTTTTGTGTGACTCAGAACAACAGCGATTATTTCACTGTACAACATTAACTGACTGTTTGTATAACTGAGACGGAGTGTGTTTACTGCGCGGTACGGGCTGTATTTATGTGTTTTGTGTGGATCTGAGAACAAACAGCGATTATTTCACTGTACAGCATTAACTGACTGGTTTGTATAACTGAGACGGAGTGTGTTTACTGCGCGGTACGGACTGTATTTATGTGTTTTGTGTGGATCTGAGAACAAACAGCGATTTTTTCACTGTACAGCATTAACTGACTGGTTTGTATAACTGAGACGGAGTGTGTTTACTGCGCGGTACGGACTGTATTTATGTGTTTTGTGTGGATCTGAGAACAAACAGCCATTATTTCACTGTACAACGTTAACTGACTGGTTTGTATAACTGAGACGGAGTGTGTTTACTGCGCGGTGTTTACTGAGTCTTTAAATATAATTCAGATTAATCTTAGTTCTAATGGTTAATAAGCTAGACACTGCTAATTGTATTTTCTTATATTTCGCATACAATCACCGTCACTCACAGCCAAAGCCATCGGTGTATGTGTCCATGTCTGTGCCAGGAACAAATGGAAAATTTTAATAACATTTGTTTCCACGGACTTCTAATCAGAAGGTTAAACATTTCATCATTCGTTGATTATCCGTTTTATTTAAGCACACTAACTCCATGTAGTTCAGTCCTTCTTGAAACGTTACTAGTTACTTACGTATTCAAGAAATCTCCCCATCCCCCTTCCACCTTGTATGGCGCCCAAAATTTATTTCCAACTTCACAATCGCCATCCATTGCAACCTATCCGGAGCCAAACAATATTTAAAGACACTTACTCAGCCATACAGATTATGCAGCCTCGAATAGAAACATGATTGTAAACAGTGTATTGCGAACTGCCTGAAATTATATTATTTTTAATGTTATGTTATTCACACCGTACATATTCTTATAATTAATATATCAACCAACTTACTCACTTAATAAAATAATTTCAAGAAGAAGTACCAAGTTCCTACATCGAAACATGTAGGAGCTTTATACTTACTTTTAAATGTATTTCATTACGTGTATATTTATTAGAGTATTTTAGCCCGTTTTCGGCTACTGTTTCTGCATTTTTATGGGGAACTGAGGAGATATTCAGTCAGGAATGTTCCATTCTAGGTACATAACAGATATAGTGACCTCCAGATTATGAATGAAGAATAACAAAATTCGACAACCCAAATGTTTTGTCGATGAAACATTCAGTCGATAAATGTAAGGTGTAACAAAAACATACCGTCACTACGACTTAGAAATCGTGAATTATGTGAGCACTAATTGTGCTAAAAAATATTTAGGCCACTTAGACGCAAATGTTTCTTTGTCTGGATAGCATTCGAGGCAAATTTCGGACAGTAGGCCTGCGTCGAATTAGATGAAGGCCATTTCAAGCAACATACCCAACTGGATTATTCAATAATTCTCCCACCATTAAACGCAACCTAACAGCAAATACAGTGGCATATATGCAACCTCTACGCTACACATTTTGGCACACATATATCTGTACATATTACTACTTCAGGACAGACGATTGCACAAAACAGATTCCATACAAAGTTCACTAACCTTCACTAGCGATACAGAATGTTGAACAAACTTGGATAGCCATACGTGAAAACTTATTATAACGATAAAAGAAAATTTACAACACATATAAAACCCGCCATACCAGTATCCAGGGTCACGTCAAACATAGGCGGTTGCGTCTTTCGTACGTGTCACATGCTGACGTAATAACCTACAGGAATCTATTTCATTCTCAAGATTTACAATATTTTGGGGGTTTTAATAAAATTTTAACATATATTTTAAATGTTTATCATTCCCTTATTGGGAATAATAGCGAATTTATGTATTTTATTACGCTAATTGTGAAGGAGAGACCTCTTCTATAGCCTAGCATAATTTTCTGACCACGTACTTGCGTTTCTACCTGATGATGGCCGAATAAATCGGCCGAAACATGTCGAAAAGTAAATAAACACCATAAAGTGTTCAAGTGCTGTGTTTGTCTGGAGAATAAATCAATGATTCAAAGCAAAATACTGACTCCATGGTCAAGGACGAAACCTTGAGAGACCTACCAGACTACAAGGTGTAATGACGTAGAAGACCACAACGTGAATCTTCATATGGTGAGAGCTTTGAATCGAGCATAATAAATACTAACCACAGCAGCTTGGTAATAGAATATAAAAGGACTTACTTGAAGTTTAAAATCCCACGATAAGGACTTCTCTTCGCCATAGCTACTGTAAACACTCCAGGATAGTAGGCGCGTGGGATCAGAGTGATGCTGCATTTGGGCAGGTAAATTGGCATTAAACAGCATGTAAGTTGAGGCAAAGTGGGCGTAATTTTTCTCACGACAAAGCCGGGGTAAACCAAACACATCGCTGAATTCCAAAGAATTTTCACTTGGAGCAATCAGCTTCTCGTAGATATCTCTCAACAATTTATTACCTGAATTCTGAAACAGGAAGTTTGTGGTTAGCTCTCAGCAGCTTATAACGAGAATTCTGAAAGAGAGGGTCTGTGGAAACAGGCATATGTCAGCAGATTATAACGACAGGTCTGAAAGACAGAGTCTGTGGATACAGGAATAAGTCAGCAGTTTATAACGAGAGTTCTGAAAAAGAGGGTCTGTGGATACAGACATATGTCAGCTGTTTATAATGAGAGGTCTGAAAGAGAGTGTCTGTGGATACAGGCATATGTCAGTAGTTTATAATGAGAGGTCTGAAAGAGAGTGTCTGTGGATACAGGCATATGTCAGCTGTTTATAATGAGAGGTCTGAAAGAGAGTGTCTGTGGATACAGGCATATGTCAGCTGTTTATAATAAGAGGTCTGAAAGAGAGTGTCTGTGGATACAGGCATATGTCAGCAGTTTATAATGAGAGTTCTGAAAAACATGGTCTGTGGATACAGGCATATGTCAGCTGTTTATAATGAGAGTTCTGAAAAACAGGGCCTGTGGATACAGACATATGTCAGCTGTTTATAATTAGAGGTCTGAAAGAGAGTGTCTGTGGATACAGGCATATGTCAGCTGTTTATAATGAGAGGTCTCAAAGAGAGTGTCTGTGGATACAGGCATATGTCAGCAGTTTATAATGAGAGTTCTGAAAGAGAGGGTATGTGAATACAGGCATATGTCAGCTGTTTATAATGAGAGGTCTGAAAGAGAGTGTCTGTGGATACAGGCATATGTCAGCAGTTTATAATGAGAGTTCTGAAAAACAGGTTCTGTGGATACAGGCATATGTCAAGAGTATATGACGAGAGTTCTGAAGAGAGGGTCTGTGAATACAGGCATATATCAGCAGATTATAATGATAGTTCTGAAAAGAAGGTCTGTGGATACAGGCATATGTCAGCAGTTTATAACGAGAGTTCTGAAAGAGAGGGTCTGTAATTACAGGCATATGTCAGCAGTTTATAACGAGAGTTCTGAAAAAGAGGGTCTGTGGATACAGGCATATGTCAGCTGTTTATAATGAGAGGTCTGAAAGAGAGTGTCTGTGGATACAGGCATATGTCAGCAGTTTATAATGAGAGTTCGGAAAGAGAGGGTATGTGAATACAGGCATATGTCAGCTGTTTATAATGAGAGGTCTGAAAGAGAGTGTCTGTGGATACAGGCATATGTCAGCAGTTTATAATGATAGTTCTGAAAAACAGGATCTGTGGATACAGGCATATGTCAGCTGTTTATAATGAGAGTTCTGAAAAACAGGGTCTGTGGATACAGACATGTCAGCTGTTTATAATGAGAGGTCTGAAAGAGAGTGTCTGTGGATACAGGCATATGTCAGCTGTTTATAATGAAAGGTCCGAAAGATAGTGTCTGTGGATACAGGCATATGTCAGCAGTTTATAATGAGAGTTCTGAAAGATAGGGTATGTGAATACAGGCATATGTCAGCTGTTTATAATGAGAGGTCTGAAAGAGAGTGTCTATGGATACAGGCATATGTCAGCAGTTTATAATGAGAGTTCTGAAAAACAGGGTCTGTGGATACAGGCATATGTCAAGAGTATATGACGAGAGTTCTGAAGAGAGGGTCTGTGAATACAGGCATATATCAGCAGATTATAATGATAGTTCTGAAAAAGAAGGTCTGTGGATACAGGCATATGTCAGCAGTTTATAATTAGAGTTCTGAAAGAGAGGGTCTGTGGATACAGGCATATGTCAGCAGTTTATAATAAGAGTTCTGAAAAAGAGGGAATGTGGATTCAGGCATAAGTCAGCAGTTTATAACGATAGTTCTGAAAGAGAGAGTCTGTGAATACAGGCATATGTCAGCAGTTTATATTGGGAGTTCTGAAAGAGAGGGTCTGTGGATAAAGGCATAAGTCAGCAGTTTATAACGAGAGTTCTGAAAGAAAGTGTCTGTGGATAAAGGCATATGTCAGCAGTTTATAACGAGAGTTATGAAGGAGAGGGTCTGTGAATGCAGGCATATGTCAGCAGTTTATAATGAGATTTCTGAAAGAGACGTTACGTGGATACAGTAATATGTCAGCAATTTATAACGAGAGATCTGAAGAGAGGGTCTGTGAATACAGGCATATGTTAGCAGTTTGTAACGAGAGTTCTGAAAGAGAGGGACTGTGAATACAGGCATATGTCAGCAGTATATAACGAGAGTTCTGAAAGAGAGGGACTGTGAATACAGGCATTTGTCAGCAGTTTATAATGAGAGTTCTGAAAGAGTTGGTCTTTGGATAAAGCATATGTCAGCTGTTTATAGCTAGAGTTCTGAAAAAGCGTGTATGTGGAAACAGGCATATGTCGGCAGATTATAACGAGATTTCAGAAAGTCAGGGTCTGTGAATACAGGCAAATGTCAGCATTTTGTAATGAGTGTTCTGAATGAGAGTTTATGTGGATACAGGCATATGTCAGCAGTTTATAATGAGTGTTCTGAATGAGAGTTTATGTGGATACAGGCATATGTCAGCGTTTTATAACGGGAGTTCTGAAAGAGAGGGTCTGTGGATACAGATATATATCAGCAGTTTATAACGAGAGTTCTGAAAGAGTTGGTCTTTGGATAAAGCATATGTCAGCTGTTTATAACTAGAGTTCTGAAAAAGCGTGTATGTGGAAACAGGCATATGTCGGCAGATTATAACGAGAGTTCAGAAAGTCAGGGTCTGTGAATACAGGCAAATGTCAGCATTTTGTAAAGAGTGTTCTGAAATAGAGGTTCTGTGGATACAGGCATATGTCAGCAGGTTATAACGAGAGTTCTGAAAGAGATTGTCTGTGGACACAGGCATATGACAGCATTCTATAACGAGAGGTCTGAAAGAGAGGGTCTGTGAATGTCAGCAGTTTATAATAAGAATTCTGAAAGAGAGGATCTGTAGATACAGGCGTATGTCAGCAATTTATAACGAGAGTTCTGAAAGAGAGGGTATGTGGATACAGGCTTATGTAATCAGTTAATAATGACAGTTCTGAAAATGAGGGTCGGTGAATACAGACATATGTCAGCTGTTTATAATGAGAGTTCTGAAAGAGAGGTCTGTTGATACAGGCATATGTCAGCAGTTTATAATCAGAATTCTGAAAGAGAGGGCCTGTGGATACAGACAGATGTCAGCATTTTATCACGAGAGTTCTGAAAGATAGTATCTGTGGATACAGGCATATGTCAGCAGTTTGTAATGAGATTTCTGATAAGTAGGGTCTGTTAATACAGGCATATATCAGCAATTTACAACGAGAGTTCTGGGAGAGTGGATCTGTGGATAGAGGCATATGTCAGTAGTTTATAACGACAGTTCTGAAGGAGAGGGTCTGTGGATACAGACATATGTCAGCAGTTTATCACGAAAGTTCTGAAAGAGAGGCCTGTGAATACAGACATATTTAGCAGTTTATCACAAGGGTTCTGAAAGAGAGGGTCTGTGGATACAGGTATATGTCAGCAGTTTATTACGAGTGTTCTGAAAGTGAGGGTCTGTTTGTACAGGCATATGTTAGCAGTTTATTATGAGTGTTCTGAAAAAGAAGGTCTGTGGATACAGGCATATGTCAGCAGTTCATCGCTGCAACTCTAAAACAAAAATCTTGTTTATAATCCTCAGCAATAAATCAGTAGTATTTTTAAACAAACATCCATTCGGTTACTGCTTACCTTACAGAATTCTCCCTCAAAATCTCATAGATGTCTCATCATTATTATCACTGGGTGACAAGGATAAAGCAGTGCCTACTGTAGCCAGCGAAACTGGGAACCTTAAAACAATCATCTTGTGACGGGCCATGCCATGGCTCAGGCGGTTAGTCGCCGGCCTCTCACCGCGTAGACCCGGGTTCGATCCTGGGTCAGTCCATGTGGGATTTATAGTGGACAAAGTGGCAATGGGACAGATTTTCCCCTGTCAATTTAATTCCACCGATGCTCCATTACACGGAAAAACGAAAAAAAATAATCATCTTCATCACAGGGTTGCACAATAAGCCCCAAGGCTGCGGTGCGACCGTAGCTTCTGCTGCGGGGCCCTTCATCACGCACACACACTTCTTGTGCCGAAACATACGGCCGTACCTTCAGTCTTCTGTGCGAATGTTTGCAGATTCAACCTCCTGGTTGTAGTCTAATGTAGCAATATCATCTCAGTTTTATTACCATTACAGCTAGGAAATTTAAACGTCTTGTAGCCGCTGTCACCCAGGTACCCCCTAAGCTCCTTAACGTTTTCTTTCCACCCCTCCGTCACTCTGTATCAACCCCATTGGCTGTCATCACTCTTACCGATTACCAGTTACCGCCACACCTTCCCCTATATAAACAGCGAACTTTCTTGGCCCGCACTCCCCCCCCCCCCCCCCCCCCCCCCCAGGTAGGGCTAAATTACTCGTGTGTAAGTTTTAGATCCTTCGCGAATTTAGTTTTGGAAATGCCACTCTTGGGTTCAAATCCCAGGGAATCATCCAACCATTGTATTCCCCCCCCTTAGAAATACTACACGCTCTTAGAGCTGTAGCTTTCGGTGTGTCAGGTCCCGACTTAATCGAGACCTTAAAATCGTTAGCGTAAGCATAATCCTCAGTTCAGAATAAAGAGTCTGTTATCGAGTCCAGCAATGCGGTAAAATGCAGGAATGGCTAAACAGACCAAGGGACGTCGACTTGCGCTCCGCGCAAGTCTCCCCCTTAGTTAGCACTTTGGTTGGTTGGTTGGTGCTGGCTTTCCTGTTTTCTTGGACTTCTTGACCCTTGAAGATGGGACCAATACGTTGCCCCGAAACGTCGGTAAACAATTACCACACGACGTTGCATAATATCCCAGAAGAGCGCAGATTTCAGAAAAATTGTTTTAATGTTTGCATTGGCTTAATAAAGACTGTTGCATGTTGCTTACGTGTAAATATAATGTGTTTCTCTCGAAACCGGACCCCTTGCACGGCGAAATCAAGAAATCGGGCCGGTTTTAAGTGGAACAACCTGTATTTGGAATTTCAATTTACCAAGAGCCGTAGCTAAGAAGTCCAGGAATTCAAATTATTTCGGTGACGAGATCCGCAAATTAGTGAGACTTTGTACGGGGACAGTGGTAACAGCAAGGTTGATAAACACTGTAACAGAGCTACCGTTCACCTGAAGTGCCGCTTATGTTACACCTAACTGCTAGCGTTCAAACTGGCATGTGGATTATTACACCGTTAGTCCCGTAGAAATTTACCATGAAGATGGAGGCATCACATCCAACACAGTTACATCCTGTAAAATTACCATCATTGCAGAGACATCCGGATGTTCAGGGAATCTCATATGATACTCACTTTAAAGTACTCCAATTGCTCGTTTACCCGCGACATCCCCAGGCGGTAGGATCCGTCCTTGAGAAGTCCTTCGAAGTCTTGTAAAGGGGAGAGCAGTGTCCTTAGGGTGAGGTTCGTTATGAAAGCAGCCGAGTAGCAGCCAGGAGGAGCATCCCAGTTAGGTATATCGTCACAAAGAGCGTCCGTAAAGAAACGGACTTCGGCACATCCTCGTGCGCTGTGGAGGAAGGATGTCAGTGCAATAGTGAAACATGACGTGAGAGTGGATGTATCGACTGGCGTATCAGGATAGACAGTATTAATAAGTCACCAACTAAATGCACTTCTTGCGCTTAATAATAAGCCGAAACATATGTAGGGGTTTTTATCTAACGTTTTAAAGAAGCCTTGTAGTGTTCTTTAAATAAAGAAGTGCATTTAATTGGTGAATTATTAATAATTAGAAAAAAATGCACGGTGAAATCAGAATAAAGAATAGACAGTAATTTTAGAACAAACACAACAATCGTAACTTTTATTATGTCCCCCACGTCTCTATACTTCAAGTCTTGTAGGGCTTATGTTGTAGGATAAATTTCAAAGTTATAATGACGATGATAATAAGAATAATAAATAAATAACTGATCAACATACCTGGAAAGGATGACAGAAAACATCGATATTGGGCACTGCACACATAATGCGGACAGTACTAATATATAAGTACAATACATTTATAATAAGAAATAACATTACATGTACCATATACATTTCTCTCTGACTCTACAATATTTTTCCAATTTCTCATAAACGACATGTTATTCTTATCAGATTTTAATGAAATTTGAATTTTCTCGACAGATATTCGAAAAATACTCAGATCTCAAATTTCATTAAAATCCGTCCAGTTGGGAGCAGAGTTGTCCTATGCGGACGGACAGACAGACATTACGAAGCTAATAGTTCCTTTCTGCAATTTTGCGAACGCGCCTAAAAACACGAGGAACTCCTTAGGGCTAGTTGATGTCCCGGCTTGGACTCAAACCGTACTCCTCGCAAATGCATATCCAGTAAGCAGTTAGTTAAAACAACGCCATCCGTGGTAAGCATAGAGTCGGTAATGTAGTTACCTACCTTGTTGGCAAACAGCAGAGTAAACAATGAAGATTGCTTCTGCGAACCCAAAATTCCTGTCCTCAATATTTACGCAGCGACGAATCAGCCAGTCTGTAGTCACCAGACAGACTGTTAACACTATCATGGCAACTCCCACAGCGAGCCACAGGTGCCAACTAAAAGGCAGTAAAATTGCATTCACTGCATTGAAACTGAGTCCGGCTTTCTGATGATGACTTGCGTCCTGTTAAACAGAAAGCTGACGACACTCTTTGACGCTCAAAAACAAATGAGTCAGTAAAACGAGTGTTACCAACTTTGGCTGTGACATGCGACTACCTGAGGTGGTTAGTTGCCAGTTTATCACTTCAGAGGCTTTGGTTCAATCCCAGGACAGAGCATGTGGGATTTATGGACAACATATACAGGCTGGTTAAGGATTCCACGACATGGTGGAATTTATGGGTAGAAGCTACAGGGTGATTCAGGACCACAGGCTAGATCATTTGGAATTAATGGGTAAAAGCTACAGGATGATTCATGACCACAGGCTAGATCATGTGGAATTTATCTGTAAAAGCTACAGAGTGATTCAGGACCCACGCTAGAGTATGTGGAATTTATGGGTAAAAGCTACAGGGTGATTCAGGACCACAGGCTAGATCATGTGGAATTTATGGGCAAGAGATACAAGGAAATTCAGGAGGAAATATCAATATCTTGGGACGTGATAGTACCGTACAGTTAGGTGAGCCCCTCGGATCACAATCACTGTGGTAAAATGGCAGAATGATTGCTGGCAGGGAAGAACCGATGTGCTGGTAAAGAAACTACCCCATGCCACTGGGTCCAATGCAGTTCCCAATGGCCTACGCTGGGACTGGTCTCAGGCCTTTGTAGCGAGATTTCGCGGAAGCAATGCCTCCGCCAAAGGAATCCGTAAGCCTTAGCTTGTTAAGTGTTTATTCAAAAGGAAATCACACAAATGAGTCCTCTGGAACAAATTATTTGAGACGAACGCTGCTTACTGATAAGGAAACTGCTGTCTCAATCTTTACGAAAGATGTTGGAGCTACTGACATCAGTTTCAACCGAAAGGTTGACATCGACTTAACAGTTTACACAGTGTCACAGCCCAAAAGACCATGACCCATTTCATGCACTGCTGTTAACAATGTAGCCTCAAATCTCTGCAGCTTTATTTTCAGTTGAAATGTATGTGGGTGTGTCAGGCAGTTATGAGAAAATATAAATTTTTTACCATGTTATGTTGGCTATACTGCACAATGTGCATGCTGATGCAAGTATTGGAACCTCAGCGCTACGTTGAAAATAAGGGTGAATATGTGGAGAAATTATTTCACAGTACAGACTGAAATAAATTTGTACTGTTGTAAAAACTATACTCAAAGCAATGAATTTTTACCTATAGACATGACAGTACCTCATTTCTACTGCTGTTATAGCGAAGTCCACTGCGTCCAGCCTAGATGACGACATCGTAACAGATATATACGCAACATCCACTTCACGCCTCTGCAGCATACCGAGAATGCCTGACCAGGATCCATTTGGCAACACGTGACCCTCACTCGGATCAAAATCTTTATTTCCGCACAGTTTTATTCTGTGAATAAAAGAGAGGCATCTTGTAGAAAGGGAGGAAGTGTCAATTAACATACAGAAGTTTCAGTGATATGGGAAGCAGTGTCATTTAACATACATAAGTGTCAGTGAGATGGGAAGCAGTGTCATTTAACATACAGAAGTTTCAGTGAGATGGAAAGCAGTGTCATTTAACATACAGAAGTGTCAGTGAGATGGGAAGCAGTGTCAATTAATATACAGAAGTTTCAGTGAGATGGGAAGGAGTGCCATTTAACAAACAGAAGTGTCAATGAAATGGGAAGCAGTGTCAATTAATATATAGAAGTTTCAGTGAGATGGGAAGCAGTGTCATTTAACATACAGAAGATTCAGTGAGTTGGGAAGCAGTGTCATTTAACATACATAAGTGTCAGTGAGATGGGAAGCAGTGTCAATTAATATACAGAAGTTTCAGTGAGATAGGAAGCATTGTCATTTAACAAACAGAAGTGTCAATGAAATGGAAGCAGTGTAAATTAATATACAGAATTTTCAGTGAGATGGGAAGCAGTAACATTTAACATACAGAAGTTTCAGTGAGATGGAAAGCAGTGTCATTTAACATACAGAAGTGACAGTGAGTTAGGGAGCAGTATCATTTAACATACAGAAGTGTCAGTGAGATGGAAGAAGTGTTATTTAACATACATAAGTGTCAGTGAGATGGAAGCAGTGTCATTTAACTTACAGAAGTGTCAGTGAGTTGGGAAGCAGTGTCAACATACAGAAGTGTCGGTGAAATGAGAAGCAGTGTCATTTAACATTCAGAAGTGTTAGTGAGATGGGAAGTAGAGTCATTAAGCATACAGAAATGTCACTGAGATGGACAGCAGTGTCATTTAACATACATAAGTGTCAGTGAGATGGGAAGCAGTGTCATTTAACATACATAAGTGTCAGTGAGATGGGAAGCATTGTCAATTATTATACAGAAGTTTCAGTGAGATGGGAAGCAGTGTCATTTAACATACAGAAGGTTCAGTGAGATGGGAAGCAGGGTCATTTAACATACAGAAGTGTCAGTGAGATGGGAAGCAGTGTCATTTAACATACAGAAGTGACAGTGAGAAGGGAAGCAGTGTCAATTAATATACAGAAGTTTCAGTAAGATGGAAAGCAGTGTCATTTTACATACAGAAGTGTCAGTGAGATGAGAAGCAGTGTCATTTATCATTCAGATGTTTCAGTGAGATGGAAGCAGCGTCATTTAACATACAGAAGTGTCAGTGAGATGGGTAGCAGTGTCACTTAACATACAGAATTGTCAGTGAGGTGGGAAACAGTGTCAACGTACAGAAGTGTCAGTGAAATGAGAAGTAGTGTCATTTAACATACAGAAGTGTGAGTGAGATGGGAAGTAGTGTTATTAAACATACAGAAATGTCACCGAGATGGACAACAGTGTCATTTAACATACATAAGTGTCAGTGAGATTGGAAGCAGTGTCATTTAACATACAGAAGTGTCAGTGAGTTGGGAAGCAGTGTCAACATTCAGAAGTGTCAGTGAAATGAGAAGCAGTGTTAACATACAGAAGTGTTAGTGAGATGGGAAGTAGAGTCATTAAACATACAGAAATGTCACGGAGATGGACAACAGTGTCATTTAACATACATAAGTGTCAGTGAGACGGGATGCAGTGTCATTTAACATACATAAGTGTCAGTGAGATGGGAAGCAGTCAATTAATATACAGAAGTTTCAGTGAGATGGGAAGCAGTGTCATTTAACATACAGAAGGTTCAGTGAGATGGGAAGCAGTGTCATTTAACATACAGAAGTGTCAATGAGATGGGAAGCAGTGTCAATTATTATACAGAAGTTTCAGTGAGATGGAAAGCAGGGTCATTTAACATACATAAGTGTCAGTGAGATGGGAAGCAGTGTCAATTAATATACAGAAGTTTCAGTGAGATGGGAAACAGTGTCATTTAACATACAGAAGGTTCAGTGAGATGGAAAGCAGTGTCACTTAACATACAGAAGTGTCAGTGATATGGGAAGCAGTGTTATTTAACATACAGAAGTGTCAGTGAGATGGGAAGCAGTGCCAATTAATATACAGAAGTTTAAGTGAGATGGAAAGCAGGGTCATTTAACATAGAGAAGTGTCAGTGAGATGAGAAGCAGTGTCATTTATCATACAGAAGTTTCAGTGAGATGGGAAGCAGTGTCATTTAACATACAGAACTGTCAGTGAGATGGGTAGCAGTGTCATTTAACATACAGAAGTGTCAGTGAGATGGGAAGCAGTGTCAACATACAGAAGTGTCAGTGAAATGAGAAGCAGTGTCATTTAACATACAGAAGTGTTAGTGAGATATGAAGTAGTGTCATTAAACATACAGAAATGTCACTGAGATGGACAACAGTGTCATTTAACATACATAAGTGTCAGTGAGATGACAAGCAGTGTCATTTAACTTACAGGAGTGTCAGTGAGATGAGAAGCAGTGTTATTTAACATACAGAAGTGTCAGAGAGATGGGAAGCAGCGTCATTTAACATACAGAAGTGTCAGTGAGATGGGACGCAGTGTCATTTCACATACAGAAGTGTCAGTGAGATGGGACGCAGTGTCATTTAACATACAGAAGTGTCAGTGAGATGGGACGTAGTGTCATTTAACATACAGAATTTTCAGTGAGATGGGAAGCAGTGTCAACATAGAGAAGTGTCAGTGAAATGAGAAGCAGTGTCATTTAACATACAGAAGTGTCAGTCAGGTGGGAAGCAGTGTCAACATACAGAAGTGTCAGTGAAATGAGAAGCAGTGCCATTTAACATACAGAAGTATCAGTAAGATGGAAATTAGTGTCAATATTACAGTAGTGTCAGTGAGGTGGGAAGCAGTGCCAATATACAGAAGTGTCAGTGAGGTGGGAAGCATGGGTCAATAAAACTAGGACAAGTTAGCAAAGAGTCTGCTATGTAACGCAGTACAAAGGCTTTACCAAGCGGTTTTTATTCCAAAAAGTTATCAAATTTCACGGTACTCGCGTAAATGCTGACGTCATTTATGGCCGTAACAATTTATGGCTTCCAGAGCGCCGATGTGCACGTAACTTAACATTACCAATAAATTGTGTGTGGATATCTTCTGTACCGAATTTTATCGACATCGGAACGAAAAATTTAGAAAGCATAGTAAAAAATTGTATACACTCCAACAGTAAAGTATTGCTGTCACTGTACTGATTTTCACGAAAAGTCACAGCCCCTTAACAGCATTAAGTGGAGATATCTTGTAACCAATCTCCCCTGTATCGGTCAAGAAATAAGTAAATTGCGCTTACAAATTCATTTACTTCACAAAGTAAAAGCATTACTGTCACTGAGCCAATTCTCACCAAACTCACGCTCACTCAACAACGTTTTGTAATGAACTTCTATACCAAATTTTATGAAAATCCGAGAAACGGTTTAGTCTTTGATACTAAATCAAAAAGATATGGACGGACAAAAATGGTTGTCTACACAAGATATCTTTTGTTTTCCCCTTTCGTAAAGAAGGCTTAACTCAACAAGTAAGATGGATGCAGTGTCAATAAACATGAAAAGGCGCGTGACAGATGGCAGCAGTGTTATTATTCGTCATTTCTAGTAGAATATATCTTACCTGTTTAAATATAAACTGAGAATTTGCTGATATATAAGAGGTTCTTTTGAAACTGATTTTGTAGTTGGCAAAGTTAACAGCTGTTAAGTTGGTACCACTCTCCTTGGTTCGTTTTGTTTTTCTCATGTGTTGAATTCACCTTTCTCTAGGCTTTCGTCTGATATGAATCTAGTAGGAGCTCATGACAAATGATAGAATGGTTTCCGCCGCGAAGTTGGAAAGATCTGCGCTCTTCTAGGATATTTCACAGCGTCGAATGGTAATCCTTTACCGACATTTCGGTACAACGTCTCGGTTCCATCTTCAAGGGTAAAAAAGTCCAAGAACAAAAAAGATACGACCTATACGTTGTCCCGAAACGTCGGTAAAGGATTACCACTCGACAATGCGTAATATCCCAGAGGAGCGCAGATCTCATAAAATGATAGGGTAATTAGATTACGCAATATAGGCACGTAACAGACGTGTGATACGTGAGAAATGCACGCAAAAATTTGGTCGGAAAATCAGAAAGGAAGACACTTGGGGAACGGACCTGAAGGCTGAGGAAAAATATCAAAATTAATGCGAGGAGGGAAGAGGTGCATTGAGGGGTCTGGTGGGGAAACATGAGGGTAAGATATTACTTGGAAAACCTAGGCGTAGATGGTAGGATATTATTAAAATATATAATTAAGAGACAGCATGAAGGACGTGAACTGGATTTATCTGGCTCAAAATAGGGACAGGTGAGTGGCTTTTGTGGATACGGTGATGAAATTTCGGCTTCTGTAATAAGCGGGGAATTTCTTAACTAGCTGAGAAACTATTAGCGTCTCAGGCAGGACTCTGCTACATGAAGTTAGTTAGTTAGTTATTTGGTTGGTTGGTTGGTTCGTTAGTAAGTCAGTCAGTCAACTTTAGAATGAGGGCCGAAAGTGATTGTGTTAGTATAGGTTCGGGATTTGTTACGATTGAAATGAACATGCGTGATTATATTCGAGTGATTTTTTTTTCATGTCTCGACAGCGCCTTGGGGGCCTAGGCCGCCTCATTTTACGACGCTTCACGATCACAATTAGACACAACACACTCAGTAGAACTCCTCTGGACGAGTGATCAGCCAGTCGCAGAGACCTCTACCTGACAACACACAACAATCACAACAGACAGACATCCATGCTCTCGGCGGGATTCGAACCCACAATCCCAGCAAGCGAGTGGCAGCAGACCCTCGCCTTAGACCGCGCGGCCACTGGGATCCGCTGTTCGAGAGATACCCACTTGAAACTTCGGCCGGTTCACCATCAAACCTGAGAGGGTGTCTGTACTTCCTACTGGAACAGTACTTCAGTTGCGTCACGACCGCCTGCCGCAAAACTATTTCCAAACCATCCTTCACCAACCAAGCTTGCGATATTAAATAGCATGAAATACTGCCATCGTATATGGAAACAGACACAAAATACTTGCGTGCAGTTCAATGATGTTTCTATTATTGGCCACAGTTTCATGTAGAGGTCAGATCCAGGGCCATTCGATAAGTCTTGAGCACTCACTTCCTTGTAAGTAAATATCTGCAAAAAAAAAAGAAAGACAAGATACTTTTGACACACAATGCGTAACTCGATCAGCCTCCCCTACATGTTGAAATTCTGGCTAAGGAAACTTATTATTTCACTTAGAAATACGGGCATTTTCTGAGGTAAAGTATCCAAAAATACAGTAAAATCTCCGTGTTCAGGATCTCCAAATTTCGTGAACACTCATTATAACACTGTTGTTTCCACCTTTCGTTACTGTTCCAACGAATCGGGATGAGACTACGTGGTTGATAAGTCGGCTTCCCACATTTCATCTTGTTGCTGTGATCAACCCAGTGAAGCTTTGTTTTGTTAAGTGACTATAGTTTACGTGCCCTATGCAATAAGATTCTCCTTATTCTTAGAAAAGTTTACTTCCTTAGAAAAAAGCTTCTATGCTTTCTATGTTGTTTAAAGTTATTTTATTGTTTCATTGTTGATGATTCTTAAGTTGCACGTGCCGACGTGTCCAGAGCGGCGTGCTGAAGGTTTTAGATCTTATTTTATTAAGTTCTTAAAAATATATACGCGTTTTACATTGAAAAAGGATTCCGATCTTCGTGACGGTTTTAGCGGTCGCAATTCATCTCGAACAACGAGACACGACTGTGACCCTCTGTAAATGTGCTGGGATGTAGTAGTGTTTCCTTTTAACAAACTTCTCCGACATTACGTACTACACGAACGGCGTATTTACATTACGTACTACACGAACGGCGTATTTCTTCAGCATCATTGAAAGCGTAAAATCCACTAAATTTCGTCGCATTTAACAGGTCAATATTATCAAAACTGCATTTTCCGCAATGCATCTATAAAAAATTAATTTAAATTTGTAAACTTTATACATTTTGGGCTGGAAGGTCCGGAACTCGAATCCCAGCAGTGGGAAAAGACTTTACTTTTCTTGTCTCTAAAACATCCAGAATTCTTCTGGGGCTCACGCAGCCTCTTATAAAAGGGGCATCACAGTCTCTTCCCGCGGCTAAAGCGGCTTGGACGTGAAGTTGAACACCAAATTCCAATTAGTGCCGAGTTTAAGAATGAGTACAGCTTTACCTTTAATCCACCTACACACCTTCATGACAAAGATGGGGAAAATTTTGCCGTTTTTACCATTACATCAATTCGTAAGTACATTAAATTGCCTATCGATAATAAACCCCATATTAAGGCAGTCAATAAGCAAGAGATGTAGCACCGAACGTCACATTTCAGTGGAGACATTGCTGCTGAGTAAGGGCCAAATCCAGATTTTAAAATATTTTTTTCGGATATCAAGCCTCCTGACAAATTCTCACGTTTTTCGCTTGTTCCTGTAGGCAAATATCCAGCCTGTACCTGAAATTAACCCACGGTCTCCTTTCACATCCTTTTCAATTCATTACATTAATGACAAATAAAATACTCAGGCAAAGGAAATTAACGTAATTAAATGAAATATCACGACACTCTACCTGCGCAATGCCTGCTTTTAGCTCAAGTCCCTGTAGGTTGTTTCCTCCTACTGTAGAGGCCCTGTGAGGGCCAGGTAAGGCCGCCACCAGCAGTCCAGTTACCAAAACGGTATGTCTGCAGAGGAAGTGTGGGGCTAACACGGTACACTTCGGTCAGCACGACGACGTGGTCACGTTGTGGCTGAGCCACCAGGAACTGGCAGTCGAAAGGAATGTTGATGTCTGTGAAGAACTGCTCTAGAGACGTGTTGGTGTCCAGGAACAGCAGCCAGATGGCATATGACATGTACGGCGTTTTTGACACCTAAACCGAAATATAAAGTGTTCAGTAATTAATTATATATGGGTTCCTTAACGACTTTGAGGAGCCCAGACTACACAGTGTCGAAAGTTATAAAGATCACGTGATTTATAAGGCAGCATAATTTAGCTAACGTGATGAACTATCTCGGTATATGACAGAAGGTACTAAGAAAGAACATGTAAACCTACAAATAGGTATCTAATTCAGAGCCATGTTTTCATCCGAAACCTCCCGAATAAAGCACGAGCTTGCTGAACACTTTACCGCAACGTCCAGCAAAATAAATTTTAAAAGTCTGTAGAAAATTGCCACACTTATATTTTCTGAGGAGAGTGCTTGTATCTTTCAGGAAGAAAGGGTAGCAAGGCAATAATTGTCAGTAATACTGTACATCAATTTACTGACATGATGAGCTACTTGTGTCTTTATAATATTGTAGCTTTCTGATAATATTTAAAATAGATGGCAGGAACATGTAGGAAAGCAATAACTAAGTTTTGTGTAGTAGCTGGAAATTAAACTAGTGTGTTATGGACGATCTGTCACTATTAGGTAATAAAGAAGGACATCGCTTCATGACTTAGTTAGTTAATCAATTTGTTTGTTACAAACGTGCCGAGATAAGAAGTCTCTGACGTCTTGCAGTCCGTATGGTATAACCAGCAGTGGAACATTCTGCCTGCAATGGAATTCTTGGAGAGAACCGGAGATCCTGGAGACCGATACGGCAGCTATGGTCATGTAATTTTTGCTAAACGCCTTTGTAAAATAATTTGGTGTCACGTGTTGTGGCGGTGCTGAAACAGACGTGTCGATTGACGTCGTTAGTTTATTTAATTAGCAACAGGTAGGAACTGGGTGTCTAAGACAGACTGTTCATACTGATCAATCAACAAATAAGGTTGATGGACACGGGAGGATCACAATAATAATAATAATAATAATAATAATAATAATAATAATAATCGCCATAATCATCATCAAAACTTCCTCGAGATTGGCCACGAGTATCATCATCATAATTTCTCTGGTGATAACCAACCAAGGTTTACGACGTACCGACGCATGTACTGACGCATGATACGCGTCAGTCACCCTAGGACTACCGCCGACCTGGAGCATATCATCAGAAAATAAACTGCAGCTGTAATGGTGAAGGTGACATAGAGCATAATGCGAAATCTACTTTCCACACTACAACAATGCCTACAGCGGAATGGAAGCCATCTTAGTGGTCATTTTTAAAAAGTTAACATAACCTAAACAAAAATAGTTTGAAATATTGAATTGTCAACAGATAAAAGGTAAAGACGTTATTGTTGTTTGAGTTCCCAATATTACTAAACCTTGTGGTTTCATTGGCACACCCTGTGTTACACACAAATTTATCTAAAATAAATGAAATGTATTGTGCTCAAGACATGGATTTCTGACATCAAACGCACACACAATTAGAACTGTGTGTTTATTCTGATTATTACAAGCACCGTGATGCCTACATAAAATTTACCACCTTCACTAATATTAAAAGCCCTGCATATTGACAGGGTTCTTTGAATTATTTATTTCCTTCGTATAATTTTTAGAATAATCAGATATTATTTCTATAAAGGCAATTGTTAAGCATCTGGTCTTTGCAATAAAAATACTGTTTTCTTTAAGCCAAGTACTAATTTCTGTTATTATATTCTTATCTGGTCTTATATATTAATATATATTATTATATGTTATATAATGTGCATTATGTATTATATTACATATTATATATTAATTCTCACGCTTATAAAAATAGCATAAAATATAATATTACTAATTAAATTATAGAAATCTACGTAGTCAGTTTATTAACAGAAAAGAAACCAAATGCACTCTAATATCTACCTATAATTGTTATACATAAAACTCCGACATGTTTCGGTGCTAATGCACCATCCTCAGGGCGCACAGGCTGCCAAATTTAAAACCAACTCTCATAACGAGCCACTATTCATATGGTTCCAAAATCTTTTGTAGGTTATGTTGTTAATATCTTTATCTCATAAAAGCTACAGTCTCTATTTTGAACTGCATACAGTTAAAACAGAATTGAAGTAATCTATACAAGATAAATGTGCTCTTTAACAGATTATAATAAAATGTTGTCGGTGGCAACCTATAGTATTGTGGCATGATACGTTCTCCATAAAGTTATCTAAAAATCTAGTTTGTGAAAATTAAGTTAACAGAATTATCACCAAATATGGCTGATACGAACACGATTTTCACGTAATGAGTCTCACCGATTTGCTGGCTATGCAGTAAATACACACAGCCCGATCGGTAATGCTGCTTCACCCCCATCACAGTGCCCACAAAAGTGTCCACACTGAATCCACTACAGAACGTTACCACAAAAAACAGCAGAAATATCTTCATCGTCATTCTCAAAATGTCTAATTCTTTATGTCAAAATGTATGCTGAATCTTAGTATCGTTAAGATTAAGAAGAAACGGAACAGTATCCACACAGCTAATCTTAACCTTCTTGTGTATCAGAGCATAAAACGATATAAGTGTGTGTTGTATCTGTATATTCATGAAAACAGTTACTGACTGCCGATGTTTCGTATCCAGTGCGCCCACAAGCATGTAGCAAACACCACCATTAACGGTATAATATATCTGCTTAGCTCTGTGCCTTCCAGGTTCAAATTTATCAGAATAATGACTTGTTTATGCCCTCTGAATACAACAAAATGTTCACAAGTGTGTAATTATTGTACAGTCAGCCGTCTCTGGCTTATGCGACTCACAACAATTAATGCTGGCACATTAAACGTATCATAATTACGTTTTTAAGAGTATTTCTTTTAATAACTTTTCTGCTTTTTCTAAGCAAATTAGACGGTCTAATGCAACAGTTATTTAACACTAACATATTGATAGGCGATAAATTCAGGTAAATAATTGTAATGTCAGCTGACATGTTGCGTGTCCCAGAACAATAGCAAAGACGAACCGTAACGATTACAAGAATAAATCATTTTGTCACAGCATATGTGTGTGACACTAAAAGTGTATAAGTGGCAGTTAGACCAACACTTAGGAACAGACGGGAAAAATTATCAACAGAATCTCCATTCACATGCCCACAATAAAGAAAAACTTTTACGAGCTCATTTGTGCTCTATAAGAAGGGGTTTCAGTAAGCAATTCTCAGGAAGGGCGTAGTTGAAAAATGGTGACTGGGTTACAGACTGGACGACCGAGAAATTGAGTTCAGTTCCAGTAGGAACAAGAGATTTTCCTCTTCCTCAGCATCCAGACCGACCCCAGAGCCGTAGCCTGCAGTACGATTTACATTTAATATCTTGGGTGTTCTCTGTTCGGTCAGCATTACGAAAGAGGAAGTTAAGTACTTACAATTTAAGCGGGTAGTAAGTTGCGAAAAGCGATTAATATGAAGCTGCGTCATGTCTGTCTGTCTGCCTCTTTGTCTCTCTGTCTGTCTCTTTTGTCTGTCCGTTTGGCAGACCGCAAGCACTGGACGGATTTTGGTGATATCTTTCGTGGGGGACTGCTACCGAACTCTGTCTACGAGATTCAAGTTTGGTTAAAATCGAACCAACATAACAGGCACTGCGCATGGTGACGCACGTAAACCCACGAATATGAATCGTTAACTTCTTCTTGGGTTCAGAAGTTTCAGAGAAAATCAGAACACACATTCCATGTCAAGTGTGTGTCCCCTCCTCCCCCCCGAAAATTGTATCTTTAACGAGATAATTAAGGAACGCGAAGGAAAAAAAGGAGGCCAAAGAAATAACTACATATCGATTTTTTCCTAATGTGAGGTAATAAGATAATCACACAGTACTAAACGTAAAGGTAAAGTTCCCTAGAACAGGCCACGAAGGCCCAGAGGGGGAGTAAGGTATAGCTGTACTCTTTCTTTAACCCTAGCACTAAATGAGGGTGGGTAGTCAAATCCACGCCCCGGCCGCTTTACCTCCGGAAAAGAGACGCGATACCCATTGTATAGGAGACTGGGTGGGCCCCAGGCCGGTCTTGAAGGGTGCGGAAAATCTCGCCCCCGCCCAGGAATCGATCCCCGGCCCGTCCAGCCCGTGCAAGTCGCTATACCGACTGAGCTATCGCGGCCCACTATGACACAGTAGTACAAATGTTAAGTCACGTTCGTGCGCAGCCTTCAATATTTCCTTCAAGTGATTAGCCTGACGTTTGATTGAGAAAAATAAAAAACTTGCAATCACAGTATTTGATATTTATTGTTTATGTTTACAAATATGAAATTTGGTAGGTAGATAGATTATTAAATATACCTACAAATTTCGTAAGAAATATTGTTTGTAAATAATTTGAAGTTATAAAAGACCAATAAATTTTTTACAGACAAAATCAAAGTAAATAATATAAGTAATAAGTTGTTAAATGTAATGTAATAAATTCTCATAGTACTATTAATGTTATATAAAGTAGGTACAGTTGTGAACAAAAAAAACAAAAATATAAACATTAAATGCTATGACCAACTGAGAAATGTTCAGTGCGCAAAAAATCGCCACAGTGTTACGTCACGCGTATACTTTCTTTATTCCTAATCAATATACTCCTTAATAAGTAATTACATCTGTCTTTGCAGTATATGTAAACATACATTCACATTCCAAATACAACGCTACGACAACATTAAACATACTGATCTTTATCATTTGAGAAATCCTTAAATTTTCATCTGTTCTAGCACAACGATATACGTCATAACAGAAGCGACAAAAGTCGATAGGTTTTCAGGTTAACAGAGAAAATTCTGAAGGCTGTGAAGTCAATTTTGTTTACAGCGAGTTGTGAGGAGAACAGTTTCAGTTGCTCCAAGACATCATGTCTCACATTCTGACGTAACAGTAGATATTGAACATTGTCTGTATTTTATTTGCCTCAGACGTGGTCACGTGACAATGTACGTGATAGCTACATATCGAAACACAAAGATAACTACCAACAACATACCTAGAAAAGCGAACATTGCGGAATGGGCATAACCAGAGTGGTGATCTAGAACGTTGGGAACCAATCACCCAATTACGTGGGCCATATCCCAAAGAAACGGAGGCCTCAACTACGACTATGCGATAGGCTAAACACTCGCATAAATACAGGGTGTTTTGTAAGGTCTGAATAAGATATTGCGCCGCTTAACGTAAATAAACATTCTTCTAACTGTGCAGATGCAATTGCAACACGTCCAGCTGCAAGCAGCACCGTGTCCCTCTAAGAGATGCAATCACAACATTAGTGCGGGTTAACAGGATTAATCTGGCTCAGAGTAGAGACCAGTGGCGCCATCTTTTAAATAGAGTAAGACTGCTGTGCTCCACAAAATGCAGAAATTTATTTCTTTAATTTGACACTATCCATCCCGTTATGTATATAGACTTACATAAATGACACTGTGTATTCCGTCTGACAACAACACTTATTTATTATTATTATTTATTATTATTATTATCTCAAACACTAAATATTTCGTTCAAGCGATCATCTTCAGGTGTTTGTTTATACAAAAACTTAAAACCCAAGGTAAAACTGTAAAATTATCCGAGAATTCGCAGCTGTGTTTATTTATGAATGCAGGAATTTGTTTACTGAGCCACTGTCAGCTACTCTAGAAGCAACCCTCTGCATGTAGTGGGTAGTAAATAATGTCACTTGTGACTGACAGTTAATACATTTCAGCTACTGATATCTGTTGGCTAGCATTTTTAATTTTACGGAATTTCTGGTTTATTGCTTTCGCTAACATCTGGGAATTTTAGCATAATTTCACTGCTACGTTTATGATGAGACATAGCAATGAAAATGACATTTGTGGTCACTCAATTTTGGTGACGAATGATAGCTAATGGAACACCAGTTCAAGAGACATTCTGAATTAAGTGGCTTAGATATATACCTCCATCACTCATTATTCGTGGAGTGTTTCAAGCATAAACATCATTACCAAGCAGCTAGAGAGTGCTACAACCTTATCCATAATAAACCCCCACAGATGGAATTACAATGACGTCTTCCACCTTCCTTCATAGACGGCTGCTTCCCATACTAGAGACATAATAAATACTAATACAATTCTTTTATCAACGTTACATAGAATTGAAGCATTAGTTCTAAGGATCTTCACGTTATTTTCGCCATGCATTTTGTTTCAATTTAGCAGTATTATAACCAACAAATACACTTTTTGTATTTCTGTTACACTGTTACCCTACATATGTTTCGGCTGTGCTCCAGCCATCATCACGGTAGAATAGTAGGTTCACTTCACTGTCACTGGATCATTTGGTATTATCACGTGTCATCACAATGTTTTTGGAGCTTTTGTTCACTTTCAAATGTTGGTTGTGTTCGTCTTGCGTCAAAAGCTCGAGGTATAACAATGATGATGGCTGGACCACAGCCGAAACATGTGTACGGTAAAAGTGTAACAGAAATACAAAACGTGCATTTTTGGTTATAATACAATTTTATAAAGATATTTTGTAATTAGGACATTACTCAGATGTAGATATAAGTCTTGTTGTAAGTTTTAAAACTTTCGCGGCGACATGATTCAGTATAGTCTTCTCGGGCGCACAGCCGCGTCAACTCTTTTGAATACAACGTTTCGGGGACTAGCTCCGCCCCATCCTCAGGCAAAACTAATTATATAAGTCTTCCTTCATAGATATAAGATATAAGACATAAGATATAGACTAAGATATAAGTCTTCTTGGAAGTGACCCTGTATCTTTGGTGAGCAATTCCTGATGTTTCAAAGCATGGCGTTGCCTTCATATTTATGGTATAAATTTCTTTGACTTCTTGAATCAGTGCATTGTGGGTACAAAATATAAGAATTATGTAAATTTCTACCCGGCTATCCGCGATCACATCCCAGAAGACAGGACACCTTCAGTATCCGTTATTTTTATGCAATTGTAACAAGAACAGGAAGGTATCGACGTATTTTGTATAAACTCTAGGGTAGCATAGTGGATGAAAATCCGTCCGGCGACACAGACGACACGACAAACATAATATTTGCATTCTTTTGTAAGACGTTTGTAATATCCCCAGAATCACGAAAGTTGGCCCAGTAGTTACAAAGAATAAACACTTTTTATCCATAGTGACAACTGTTGAGTAACTTTTTATTTACTACTGTGACTGCAATATGATGCAGACGGTTGTCGCTTATTAATATTGAGTTAACCTTAAATTATATAATTAGCAATTAACTTTACCGGGGGGGGGGGATCAAGTTTTCTCAAAGATTACCACCGTGTAGTTAGGTGTTGTACATAGGTCTTTATGTAAAGTACCCTAATTTTCGTCACATTTTAATGAAATTTTAAATTTCCTGAACATATTTTGGAAAAATACTCAAATTTCTTAAAAATTCGTCCAGAGGCAGAAGAGTTGTTCCATGCCGACGGACGGACAGACAGACATGACGAAGGTAACATTAGCTTTCCGCAATTTTGCGAAGGCGCCCAAGAAGTTGCCAAGTACTGCCTATGTGTGATATTAGACTTCTCACATATGCTGCACATGCAGGTCTTCTGGGTACTTTGACTTGCGTCACGCCGATACCGGTTATGACGTAAAATATGTCACACCTTCTACATGTATTTAACTTTACCTCCCGTATTTAACACCTAAACTACAAAATCAAGATACTGGCTTATGACTGTTTTTATGACATGTCTGAATTCATGTTGCTGTTATTCCAGTGCGTACATGTTTATCCGGATGCCCGAATCTACGGACCTAGTGTGGAGCAGTCTGATAATGCCTTTCACTCCCGGCATATGGGCGACCGTCATTTTTTTTGGTTGCCATGGTCGCAGCATCTCAGCTGCTAACAGACAAAATATGGCGTCGGTCTGTCGATGTCGTGGAATTCGAAGAGACATCTTCCGGCGTCAGTCAGTACTTATTAACCACGTTCAGCGCATTCTGCTCTCAAGGTAAAGGTTGTCTTGATATTCAGATAATTCAGCACATTACAGCTTATTTCTCAGTTTCCTGTGTTATAAATCGTACTTCAGCAATGATAAGGCTGTAGAAACCGTGACGATTCCTCAGGTTTGACGAAGACGTCATCACACCTGTCTGGCCGCATTGTTCACCTGACCACATACGTCACAGCGGTTCTAATAGTGACCATTTACTCTGCGTCACTGGTATTCCATATCATGACGAAGGAATACAAGTTGCCGTTTAATAATTTCGAGGAATTCCTAAGCGATGGAACTTACCAGCTGGGAGTGCTGGCCAAAACTGCTCAAGTATCACACTTCAAGGTAAAAAGTTCAACTCATTAAATCCCGGTCGTCTAGTTTATGTTATTCTGTCTTCAGTAAGGACATGATATGCTCTGCGTGATGCTAGCACCTGCCTAACATTCAACATGGTACCACCACAACAGCATTACACAAATAACTCCAAAATGGTCTTTGTTCAAGGCCTAAGATTTCCTCACATTCACAAGAAATCCTTTGTTTTTGTAGAATTAAAATATTCACTAAATTATTCTAGAAAAATAAGACATTCTAGACCATCCTAAGCCAGCTAAATCTAGTCATCGTCTTCACTTAACCTTCATAATTACAATATAATTACAATTATAATGTAATTATTATTATATCCAACAATTTACGCTCTTTTCTCACAATATTTAAAAAAAATTCAGATGAAATTTTTGTATGCGTCTATCATATTTCCCTTGGATGCTACATTCCCTGCCAACCTCCCTTTATTTACTGGAAAAAATACTAAGATATTATATAAGAGTGTTAATTAAGAAGCGTAATATTATATAACTGTCTGTCCTTCCTATCAGTACTTCAATTGGCCAAATACACACACACACAATATAATTATGTCGACTCAGCTGAATCCTTCAACATGCTAATCGGAAAATAACTGCTTTAGAAACTGCACTCATTTTGTTCATTTATTACTATGTTACAAGATTCTAAGGCTAGTTCCTTTCTTAAGCCTCATGAATCCAATCCACGCTCTCCCACGACATTTCTTTAAGATCACATTTAATATTATACTCGTGTTTATGCCCAGGCCCTCCAAGAACTGTTTTCCCTTCAGTTCTTCCGACCACATGCAAGATGAGAAAAGTCAACCAACACATTTAGTCGAAAATTGTCAAAAAAATCACATTACAGACGTATGTGAAAGACAATACCAAACTCAGTCACACAGAGAAAGTATCAGAAAGTAGACTGGATACAAGCGGTTAGGATAAAGTTGAATGGCGACGTTTCGTCTAACAATCATTTATGTTAATTCTGGAAGAAAGCAAACGATGTATTGAATAAATTAGATGAATTGGATTCTTTTAAAGAAGATTAATAGAACGGAATTCAATACACAAAACAACAATTGAGACTTATAAGTAGAGAAAACATAAGAAAGTAACAAAGTAATTATGTCATAATACTTAAAAGGATATTTGGTTTACAAGGTTTGGAAGGAGTTTATATATATATATATATATATATATATATATATATATATATATATATTACATAACACGTATGTTGGAAATACAGGCGGTAGAACGAGGTACACGATGAATAAAAATATAGTTTGTAGATCCAGATATAAAGACTGAACTTCGAATAACTAACCAGGTGTTAAGCACACACAGCCTTGTGTAAAATTTGACTCAACTAACAAACATTTGATTTTATTTTGTTTTGTTACAAAAACAATGAGTAACTAGCTGTAGAATATTTAATTTGTGTAACAAGCTGCAAATATATTTGTGGTCTTATTATAATGCTAAAGAGAATATTCAGGTCCACGAGACAATAAAGCTTGATTTGTATTCGGTGTCAAATTGAATCTTACAGATTTCTTTCAGATCTAAGTGACCGATCTGTGCATGAAACCAAACAACCCCCACCCCTATTTAAGCGCAAAGATCGACCCCCTGTAGGTCTCCACAAGGAACAGACCAAGTGAAACTGCAATTCCTAAGCCGAGGATGACAAAGATGGGCGTTACATCATACAGGTCGACGGACAGCTTCTGCCTATCGTCGCTGTGAGTGGCCATCCACAATTCGAAGGCGAGCTGCTCGTACTCGCGCTTCAGAACACCGACGTACCGCATTTGCTGCAACCTGCAACAGCACAAGCGGAGGGGTTTATGGGACTGACGGTAGCTAGGCCGATCGCCTGGTAAATCAGTCGGTGAAAAACTAAACCTCTTCTACAGAGAAATAATGGTTTATTCTTTAACCGTTTACCCCAGTGGTTACTATATGTATCGCCATGTTTAACATTCACAAATTCTACGTTCTGCCCACACAGTGTATTTATGTGTTTTGTGTGGATCTCAGAACAAACAGCGATTATTTCACTGTACAACATTAACTGACTGGTTTGTATAACTGAGACGGAGTGTGTTTAATGCGTGGTACGGACTGTATTTATGTGTTTTGTGTGGATCTCAGAACAAACAGCGATTATTTCACTGTACAACATTAACTGACTGGTTTGTATAACTGAGACGGAGTGTGTTTAATGCGTGGTACGGACTGTATTTATGTGTTTTGTGTGGATCTCAGAACAAACAGCGATTATTTCACTGTACAACATTAACTGACTGGTTTGTATAACTGAGACGGAGTGTGTTTACTGCGCGGTACGGACTGTATTTATGTGTTTTGTGTGGATTTCAGAACAAACAGCGATTATTTCACTGTACAACATTAGCCTTACACACCAGACCTTGAAAGGACAGGACAGACGTTTCACAACACATAAGAAATGACTACGGAGATATAAAAACTATGCCAGTAGTTGCGTAAAATAATAACAAACAACCAATAGGGGGGGGGGGGGGGGGGGGGGGGGGGGGGGGGGGGGGGGGGGGGGGTCTTATTGTTTGATTAACTGACTGGTTTGTATAACTGAGACGGAGTGTGTTTACTGCGCGGTACGGACTGTATTTATGTGTTTTGTGTGGATCTCAGAACAAACAGCGATTATTTCACTGTACAACATTAACTGACTGGTTTGTATAACTCAGACGGAGTGTGTTTAATGCGTGGTACGGACTGTATTTATGTGTTTTGTGTGGATCTCAGAACAAACAGCGATTATTTCACTGTACAGCATTAACTGACTGGTTTGTATAACTGAGACGGAGTGTGTTTTACTGCGCGGTACGGACTGTGTTTATGTGTTTTGTGTGGATCTCAGAACAAACAGCGATTATTTCACTGTACAACATTAACTGACTGGTTTGTATAACTGAGACGGAGTGTGTTTAATGCGTGGTACGGACTGTATTTATGTGTTTTGTGTGGATCTCAGAACAAACAGCGATTATTTCACTGTACAACATTAACTGACTGGTTTGTATAACTGAGACGGAGTGTGTTTAATGCGTGGTACGGACTGTATTTATGTGTTTTGTGTGGATCTCAGAACAAACAGCGATTATTTCACTGTACAACATTAACTGACTGGTTTGTATAACTGAGACGGAGTGTGTTTAATGCGTGGTACGGACTGTATTTATGTGTTTTGTGTGGATCTCAGAACAAACAGCGATTATTTCACTGCACAACATTAGCCTTACACACCAGACCTTGAAAGGACAGGACAGACGTTTCACAACACATAAGAAATGACTACGGAGATATAAAAACTATGCCAGTAGTTGCGTAAAATAATAACAAACAACCAATACTCAGAACAAACAGCGATTATTTACTGTTAATACACTTAATCTGTATGGTTTTAACTGAGTACGGAGTGTATTAAAGCTGGTCGACTGTTTTTTATGTGTTTTGTGGATCTCAGAACAAACAACGATTATTTATTAAATTAACTGATGTTTTATATGGACATTGTGTTTAATGCGTGTGGACTTATTATTGTTGTAATGTTGGAATAGACAAACAAGCATTACTTCACGTGTCTATCATTAACTGACTGGTTTGTATAACTGAGACGGAGTGTGTTTAAATGCGTGGTAGGACTGTATTTATTGTTTTGTTGATTACTAGAACAAACGCATTATTTCATGCACAAATAGCCTTACACACGCCTGAAAGACAGGAAGATTTCACAACCAAACAAAGTGATAGGAGTTAAAAACTATGCCAGAGATGCTAAAATAATACAAACAACCAATACACGAACAGATTCAAGTTTTATTAAACAGTTTTTTATAAACTCTTTTGTGGATCTATATTTTTAACTGATAAAGTTTTCAACATCACGTCACACTTCCAAAGATGGTCCTGATTATCTATTTACATGAGTATTTAAGTCAACTGTTCAACAGATATTGTATAATTGTGCATTTGTATTTTAAATGTGATATTTAGCATAAATACAAGAAACCCTGAAGATGGAACTTTAAGTTCCGAACACGTGTAGGGCGAAATAGGCCAAATAAAATTGTCAATACGGTGCATTCTTGTCTTATGTTTGATTACTGACTGGTATAACTGAACTGTTTTGCGGAACTGGTATTTATATTAAATAGATTATCTAGTTCTAATGTTAATAAATAACACTGCTATTATTCTAATTTCGATACAATCCTCCTCACCCAGTGTTTCGGCCCCAACCCGTGAGTGCGCTCCGAAAAATATCAACTTGTAGGGAGCTTAAATAACTACCCTTTTAAGACTTATTTCAATAACGTTTGCATTTAAGTCCCAATAATTAAACAGATATATTTAGTCCTGTTTCTACGGCTTGCTGTTTCTCCACTTTTAGGGGGAAATGAGGAGATATTCAGTCAGGAATGTTCCATTCTAGGTACATAACAGATATAGTGACCTCCAGATTATGAAGGCAGAATAACAAAATTCGACCACCCAAATGTTTTGTCGATGAATCAATCAGTCGATAAATGTAAGGTGTAACAAAAACATACCGTCACTACGACTTAGAAATCGTGAATTATGTGAGCACTAATTGTGCTAAAAAATATTTAGGCCACTTAGACACAAATGTTTCTTTGTCTGGATAGCATTCGAGGCAAATTTCGGACAGTAGGCCTGCGTCGAATTAGATGAAGGCCATTTCAAGCAACATACCCAACTGGATTATTCAATAATTCTCCCGCCATTAAACGCAACCTAACAGCAAATACAGTGGCATATATGCAACCTCTACGCTACACATGTGGTACACATATATCTGTACATATTACTACTTCAGGACAGACGATTGCACAAAACAGATTCCATACAAAGTTCACTAACCTTCACTAGCGATACAGAATGTTGAACAAACTTGGAATAGCCATACGTGAAAACTTAATATAACGATAAAAGAAAATTTACACCACATATAAAACCCGCCATACCAGTATCCAGGGTCACTTCAAACATAGGCGGTTGCGTCTTTCGTACGTGTCACATGCTGACGTAATAACCTACAGGAATCTATTTCATTCTTAAGATTTACAATGGTTTTGGGGTCTTAATAAAATTTTAACACATATTTTAAATGTTTATCATTCCCTTATTGGGAATAATAGCAAATTTATGTATTTTATTACGCTACTTGTGAAGGAGAGACCTCTTCTATAGCCTAGCATACTTTTCCGACTATGTACTTGAGTTTCTACCTGATGATGGCCGAATAAAAACGGCAGAAAAATGTCGAAAAGTAAATAAACAACCGTAAAGTGTTCAAGTGGTGTGCTTGTCTGGACAGTAAATCAATATTGATGAAACTTTATACCTTTTATCTGTACACAGCATCGTTAAACAAATATTCGTGTAACGGTGTTCTCAGTACGCTTTTACAATGTTTCAAAGCAAAATACTGACCCCATGTTCAAGGACGAAACCTTGAGAGACCTACCAGACTACAAGGTGTAATGACGTAGAAGACCACAACGTGAATCTTCATATGGTGAGAGCTCCGAATCGAGCATAATAAATATTAACCACAGCGGCTTGGTAATAGAATATAAAAGGACTTACTTGAAGTTTAAAATCCCACGATAAGGACTTCTCTTCGCCATAGCTATTGTAAACACTCCAGGATAGTAGGCCCGTGGGATCAGAGTGATGCTGCATGGGGGCAGGTACCCTGGTATAAACAGCATGTTGGTTGAGGCAAAGTGGGCGTAATTTTTCTCACGACAAAGCCGGGCTAACCCAAATATATCGTTGAATTCCAAAGTATTTTCACTTGGAGCAATCAGCTTCTCGTAGATATCTCTCAACAATTTATTACTGGAGTTCTGAAACAGGAAATTTGTGGAGAGCAATCAGCAGTTTATAACGAGAGTTCTGAAAGAGAGGGTCTGTGGATACAGGCATATGTCAGCAGTTTATAACGAGAGTTCTGAAAGAGAGGGTCTGTGAATACAGGCATATGTCAGCAGTTTATAACGAGAGTTCTGAAAGAGAGGGTCTGTGGATACAGGCATATGTCAGCCGTTTATAACGAGAGTTCTGAAAGACAGGGTCTGTGAATACAGGCATATGTCAGCAGTTTATAACAAGAGTTCTGAAAGAGAGGGCTTGTAGATACAGGCATATGTCAGCAGTTTATAACGAGAGTTCTGAAAGACAGGGTCTGTGGATACAGGCATATGTCTGCAGTTTATAACGAGAGTTCCGAAAGAGAGGGTCTGTGGATACAGGCATATGTCAGCCTTTTATAACGAGAGTTCTGAAAGACAGGGTCTGTGGATACAGGCATATGTTTGCAGTTTATAACGAGAGTTCCGAAAGAGAGGGTCTGTGGATACAGGCATATGTCAGCAGTTTATAATGAAAGTTATGAAAGACAGGGTCTGTGGATACAGGCATATGTCAGCAGTTTATAATGAGAGTTCTGAAAGAGAGGGTCTGTTGATACAGGCATATGTCAGCAGTTTATAACAAGAGTTCTGAAAGACAGGGTCTGTGGATACAGGCATATGTCTGCAGTTTATAACGAGAGTTCCGAAAGAGAGGGTCTGTGGATACAGGCATATGTCAGCAGTTTATAATGAAAGTTCTGAAAGACAGGGTCTGTGGATACAGGCATATGTCAGCCGTTTATAATGAAAGTTCTGAAAGAGAGGGTCTGTGTATACAGGCATATGTCAGCAGTTCATCGCTGCAACTCTAACTGCTAGCGTTCAAACTGTCATGTGGATTATTACACCGTTAGTACCGTAGAAATTTACCATGAAAATGGAGGCATCACATCCATCACAGTTACATCCTGTAAAATTACCATCATTGCATAGACATCCGGATGTTCAGGGAATCTCACATGATACTCACTTTAAAGTACTCCAAATGCTCGTCTGTCGGCGACATCCCCAGGCTGTAGGATCCGTCCTTGAGAAGTCCTTCGAAGTCTGTAAAGGGCAGAGCAGTGTCCCTCAGGGTGAGGTTCGTTATGAAGGCAGCCGAGTAGCAGCCCAGGAGGAGCATCCCAGTTAGGTATATCGTCACAAAGAGCGTCCGTAGAGAAACGGACTTCGGCACATCCTCGTGCGCTGTGGAGGGAAGGATGTCAGTGCAATAGTGATACATGGCGTGAGAGTGGATGTATCGACTGGCGTAACAGGATAGACAGTAATTTAAAACAAACACAACAATCGTACCTTTCATTATGTCCCCTTGTCTCTATACTTCATGTCTTGTAGGGCTTATGTTGTAGGATAATTTTCAAAGTTATAATGACGATAATAATAATAATAATAATAATAAATAACTGATCAACATACCTGGAAAGGATGACAAACAGCCATATTGGCACTGCAAACATAATGCGAACAGTACTAATATATAAGTACAATACATTTATAATCAGAAATAACATTACAGGTACCATAAATTTTAACTACAGAAAAGCTGCAACAATACATACCCTAGAAACATGGTTTGTTTCAGGTATATAAGTTAAATACACTGCATAAAATTAATAATAAATAATAATAATAAATCAATTATTTTTTATTTACGTGCTGACACAACACCCTAAGGTCAATTGCAGGAACAGCACAAGAATATAAAGAAAATACATGAAATAACTAACCACAAAAAGTAATTAAACAGAAAGACAACACCAATAACAACAAAATACATTTCTCTCTGCCTCTACAATATTTTTCCAATTTCTCATAAACGACATGATTTTCGAGGAAAAGTTACTAAGCATAAAATATGTGTTTTGATTTTCTCTACAACTACTGGCTGAAATATTTCTCATTCTAATAAACAATTCAGGGAGATATTGTTATAAATGTACATAGGTATTCATGTAAAGTACCTGTTATTCTTATCAGATTTTAATGAAAGTTGAATTATCTCGACAGATATTCGAAAAATACTCAGATCTCAAATTTCATTAAAATCCGTACAGTTGGGAGCAGAGTTGTCCCATGCGGACGGACGGACGGAAAGACATGAAGAAACTAATAGTCCCTTTTCGCAATTTTGCGAAAGCGCCTAAAAACACGAGGAACTCCGTAGGGCTAGTTGATGTCCCGGCCTGGACTCAAACCGTACTCCTCGCAAATGCATATCCAGTAAGCAGTTAGTTACATCAACGCCATCCGTGGTAAGCATAGAGTCGGTAATGTAGTTACCTACCTTGTTGGCAAACAGCAGAGTAAACAATGAAGATTGCTTCTGCGAACCCAAAATTCCTGTCCTCAATATTTACGCAGCGACGAATCAGCCACTCTGTAGTCACCAGACAGACTGTTAACACTATCATGGCAACTCCCACAGCGAGCCACAGGTGCCAACTAAAAGGCAGTAAAATTGCATTCCACTGCATTGAAACTGAGTCCGGCTTTCTGATGATGACTTGCGTCCTGTTAAACAGAAAGCTGACGACACTCTTTGACGCTCAAAAACAAATGAGTCAGTAAAACGAGTGTTACCAACTTTGGCTGTGACATGCGACTACCTGAGGTGGTTAGTTGCCAGTTTATCACTTCAGAGGCTTTGGTTCAATCCCAGGACAGAGCATGTGGGATTTATGGACAACATATACAGGCTGGTTAAGGATTCCACGACATGGTGGAATTTATGGGTAGAAGCTACAGGGTGATTCAGGACCACAGGCTAGATCATTTGGAATTAATGGGTAAAAGCTACAGGATGATTCATGACCACAGGCTAGATCATGTGGAATTTATCTGTAAAAGCTACAGAGTGATTCAGGACCCCACGCTAGAGTATGTGGAATTTATGGGTAAAAGCTACAGGGTGATTCAGGACCACAGGCTAGATCATGTGGAATTTATGGGCAAGAGATACAAGGAAATTCAGGAGGAAATATCAATATCTTGGGACGTGATAGTACCGTACAGTTAGGTGAGCCCCTCGGATCACAATCACTGTGGTAAAATGGCAGAATGATTGCTGGCAGGGAAGAACCGATGTGCTGGTAAAGAAACTACCCCATGCCACTGGGTCCAATGCAGTTCCCAATGGCCTACGCTGGGACTGGTCTCAGGCCTTTGTAGCGAGATTTCGCGGAAGCAATGCCTCCGCCAAAAGAATCCGTAAGCCTTAGCTTGTTAATTGTTTATTCAAAAAGGTTATCACAAAAATGAGTCCTCTGGAACAAATTATTTGAGATGAAAACTGCTTACTGATAAGGAAACTGCTGTCTGAATCTTTACGAAAGATGTTGGAGCTACTGACATCAGTTTCAACCGAAAGGTTGACATCCACTTAACAGTTAACACAGTGTCACAGCCCAAAAGACCATGACCCATTTCATGCACTGCTGTTATCAATGTAGCCCTCGAATCTCCGCCGCTTGATTTAAGTTGAAATGTATGTGGGTGTTTCAGGCAGTTATGAGGAAATGTAATTTTTATACCATGTTATGTTGGCTATACTGCACATTGTGCAGGCTGATGCAAGTATTGGAACCTCAGCGCTACGTTGAAAATAAGGGTGAATATGTGGATAAAGTATTTCACAGTACAGACTGAAATAAATTTGTACTGTTGTAAAAACTATACTCAAGGCACTGAATTTTTACCTATAGACATGACAGTACCTCGTTTCTACTGCTGGTATAGTGAAGTCTACCGCATCCGGCACTGACGACATCGTAAAAGGCATATAAGCAACATCCACTTCACGCCTCTGCAGCATACCGAGAGTGCCTGACCAGGATCCATTTGACGACATCTGATCAAACTCCTTATTTCCGCACAGTTTTCTTCTGTGAATACAAGTGAGGCACCTCGTAGAAAGGGAGGAGGTGTCAATTAACATACAGAAGTGTCAATGAAATGGGAAGCAGTGTCAATTAACATACACAAGTTTCAGTGAGATGGGAAGCAGTGTCATTTAACATACAGAAGTGTCGGTGAGATGGGAAGCAGTGTCATTTAACATACAGAAGTGTCAGTGAGATGCGAAGCAGTGTCATTTAACATACACAAGTGTTAGCGAGATGGGAAGTAGTATCATTTAACATGCAGAAGTGTCAGTGAGATGGAAAACAGTGTCACTTAACATACATAAGTGTCAGTGAGATAATGGCAGTGTCATTTAACATACATAAGTGTCAGTGAGATGAGAAGCAGTGTCATTTAACATACATAAGTGTCAGTGAGATGAGAAGCAGTGTCATTTAGCATACAGAAGTGTCAGTGAGATGAGAAGCAATGTCAGTGAGATGGGAAGCAGTGTCATTTAAATACAGACGTGTCAGTGAAATGGGAAGCAGTGTAATTTAACATACAGAGGTGTCAGTGAGATGAGAAGCAGTGTCATTCAACATACAGAATTGTCTGTGAGATGAGAAGCAGTGTCAGGGAGATGGAAAGCAGAGTCATTTAACATACAGAAGTGTCAGTGGGATGGGACGCAGTGTCATTTAACATACAGAGGTGTCAGTGAGACATAAAGCAGTGTCATTTAACATACAGAAGTTTCAGTGTGATTGGAAGCAGTGTCATTGAACATACAGTAATGTCAGTGAGATGGGAAACTGTCAACATAGAAATGTCAGTGAAATGAGAAGCAGTGTCATTTAACATACAGAATTGTCAGTGAGATGGGAAGTAATTTCATTGAACATACAGACGTGTCAGTGTGATGAGAAGCAGTCCATTTAACATACAGATGTTTCAGTGAGAAGGGAAGCAGTGTCATTTAACATACAGAAGTTTCAGTGTGATGGGAAGCAGTGTCAAACATACAGAAATGTCAGTGAAATGAGAAGCAGTGTCATTTAATATACAGTAGTGTCAGTGAGATTGGAAGAAGTCTCATTTATCATATAGAATTGTCAGTGAGATGGAAGCAGTGTCAAATACAGAAGTGTCATTGAGGTGTTTAGCAGTGTCATTTAACCACAGAGTTGTCAATGAGATGAGAAGCAGTGTCATTTAACATACAGAAGTGTCAGTGAGATGAGAAGCAGTGTCAGTGAGATTGGAAGCAGTGTCATTTAACATACAGAAGTGTCAGTGAAATGGGAAGCAGTGTCATTTAACATACAGAGGTGTTAGTGAGATGAGAAGCAGTGTCATTTAACATACAGAAGTGTTAGTGAGATGAGAAGCAGTGTCAGTGAGATGGGAAGCAGTGCCATTTAACATACAGAATTGTCAGTGAAATGGGGAGCAGTGTCATTTAACATACAGAGATGTCAGTGAGATGAGAAGCAGTGTCATTTAACATACAGAAGTTTCAGTGAGATAGGAAACAGTGTCAACATACAGAAGTGTCAGTGAAATTTGAAGCAGTGTCATTTAACATACAGAAGTGTCAGTGAGATGGGAAGCAATGTCATTTAACATACAGAAGTTTCAGTGAGATGGGAAGCAGTGTCATTTAACATACAAAAGTTTCAGTATGATGGGAAAAAGTGTCAACATACAGAAGTGTCATTGAAATGAGAAGCAGTGTCATTTAACATACAGAAGTTTCAGTGTGATGGGAAACAGTGTCAACATACAGAAGTGTCAGTGAAATGAGAAGCAGTGTCATTTAACATACAGAAGTGTCAGTGGGATGAGAAGCAGTCTTATTTAGCATATACAATTGTCAGTGAGATGGGAAGCAGTGTCAAAATACAGAAGTGTCAGTGAGGTGGAAAGCAGTGTCAATAAACTAGGACAAGTTAGCAAAGAGTCTGCTATGTAACGCAGTAAACGGCTTTACCAAGCGTTTTGTTATTCCCAAAAGTTATCAAATTTCACGGTACTCGCGTAAATGCTCACGTCATTTATGGCCGTAACAATGTATGGCTTCCAGAGCGCCGATATGCACGTAACTTAACATTACTCAATAAATTGTGTTGGATAACTTCTGTACCGAATTTTATCGACATCGGAACGAAAAATGTAGATCCTTCTTGGATCTCGACCCGTGAAGATGGGAAAGACACGTTTGTCCCGAAACGTCTGTAAATAAGTACCACACGACGCCGTGTAATCACCCAAAAGACCACAGATTACATCAGCATCGCGGCGGAAGCCTGAAATCAAAATCCATGCTCTCGGCGGGATTCGAACCCACAATCCCAGTAAGCGAGCGGCGAAGACCCTCGCCTTAGACCGCGTGGCCACTGGGATCCGCTGTTCGAGAGATACCCACTTGAAACTTCGGCCGGTTCACCATCAAACCTGAGAGGGTGTCTGTACTTCCTACTGGAACAGTACTTCAGTTGCGTCACGACCGCCTGCCGCAAAACTATTTCCAAACCATCCTTCACCAACCAAGCTTGCGATATTAAATAGCGTGAAATACTGCCATCGTATATGGAAACAGACACAAAATACTTGCGTGCAGTTCAATGATGTTTCTAACATTGGCCACAGTTTCATGACGTTGTCCGCTCCAGGGAGATACCAAAAGTCTTGCCCACTCATTTTCATGTCAATTAACCCTGCAAAAAAAAGAAAGACAAGATAATTTTTGACACAGAATGCGTAACTCGGTCAGCCTCCCCTACATGTTGAAATCCTGGCTAAGGAAACTTACTATTTCACTTCGAACTACGGGCATTTTCTGAGGTAATGTATCCAAAAATACAGTAAAATCTCCGTGTTCAGGATCTCCAACTTTCGTGAGCACTCATTATAACACTGTTGTATCCACATTTCATGACTGTTCCGACGAATCGGGATGAGACAACGAGGTTGATAAGTCGGCTTTCCCACATTTCATCTTGTTGCTGTGATCAACCTAGTGAAGCTTTGTTTTGTTAAGTGACTATAGTTTACGTGCCCTATGGAATAAGATTCTCCTTATTCTTAGAAAAGTTTACTTCCTTAGAAAAAACCTTCTATGCTTTCTATGTTTTTTAAAGTTATTTTATTGTTTCATTGTTGATGATTCTTAATTTGAGCGTGCCGACGTGTCCAGAGCGGCGTGCTGAAGGTTTTAGATCTTATTTTATTAAGTTCTTAAAAATAAACACGCGTTTTACATTGAAAAAGGATTCCGATCTTCGTGACGGTTTTAGCGGTCGCAATTCATAACGAACATTGAGACACGACTGTGACCCTCTGTAAATGTGCTGGGTTGTAGTAGTGTTTCCTTTTAACAACCTTCTCCGACATTACGTACTACACGAACGCGTATTTACATTACGTACTACACGAAAGGCGTATTTACATTACGTACTACACGAACGCGTACTTACATACGTACTACACAAACGCGTTTTTACATACGTACTACACGAACGGCGTATTACATTACTACTACACGAACGGCGTATTTACATTACGTACTACACAAACGGCGTATTTACATTACGTACTACACGAACGCGTATTCTTCAGCATCATTGAAAGCGTAAAATCCACTAAATTTCGTCGCATTTAACAGGTCAATATTATCAAAACTGCATTTTCCGCAATGCATCTATAAAAATTAATTTATATTTGTAAACTTTATAAATTTTGGGCTGGAAGATCCGGAACTCAAATCCCAGCAGTGGGAAAATACTTTATTTTTCTTGTCTCCAAAACATCCAGAAATCTTCTGGGGCTCACTCAGCCTCTTATAAAACGGGTATCACAGTCTCTTCCAGCGGCTAAAGCGGCCTGGCCGTGAAGTTGAACACCAAATTCCAATTAGTGCCGAGTTTAAGAATGAGTACAGCTTTACCTTTAATCCACCTACACACCTTCATGACAAAGACGGGGAAATTTTGCCGTTTTACCATTACATCAAATTCGTAAGTACATTAAATTGCCTATCGATAATAAACCCCACATTAAGGCAGTAAATAAGCAAGAGATCTAGCACCGAACGTCACATTTCAGTAGAGACATTGCTGCTAAGAGCCAAATCCAGATATTAAATATTCTTTTCGGATACCGAGCCTCCTGACAAATTCTCACGTTTTTCGCTTGTCCCTGTAGGCAAATATCCAGCCTGTACCTGAAATTAACCCACGGTCTCCTTTCACATCCTTTTCACTTCATTAAATTAATGACAAATAAAATACTCAGGCAAAGGAAATTAACGTAATTAAATGAAATATCACGACACTCTACCTGCATAATGCCTGCTTTTAGCTCAAGTCCCTGTAGGTTGTTCCTCCTACTGTAGAGGCTCTGTGAGGGCCAGGTGAGGCCGCCACAGCAGTCCAGTTACCAAAACGGTATGTCTGCAGAGGAAGTGTGGGGCTAACACGGTACACTTCGGTCAGCACGACGATGTGGTCACCTTGTGGCTGAGCCACCAGGAACTGGCAGTCGAAAGGAATGTTGATGTCTGTGAAGAACTGCTCTAGAGACGTGTTGGTGTCCAGGAACAGCAGCCAGATGGCATCTGACATGTACGGCGTTTTTGACACCTAAACCGAAATATAAAGGGTTAAGTAATTAATTATATATGGGTTCCTTAACGACTTTGAGGAGCCCAGACTACACAGTGTCGAAAGTTATAAAGATCACGTGATTTATAAGGCAGCATACTTTAGCTAACGTGATGAACTATCTCGGTATATGAGAGAAGGTACTAAGAAAGAACATGTAAACCTTCAAATAGGTATCTAATTCAGAGCCAAGTTTTCATCCGAAACCTCCCGAATAAAGCACGAGCTTGCTGAACACATTACCGCAACATCCAGCAAAATAAATTTTAAAAGTCTGTAGAATATTGCCACATTCATATTTTCTGAGGAGAGTGCTTGTATCTTTCAGGAAGAAAGGGTAGCAAGACAATAACGTTTTAGTAACACTGTACATCAATTTACTGACATATGATACGGTACTTGTGTCTTTATATTATTGTAGCTCTCTGATGATGGTCAAAACAGATCGTCGAAACATGTAGGAACGCAATAACTAAGCTTTGTGCAGTAGCTGGAAATGAAGCTAGTGTGTTATGGACAATCTGTCACTATTATTTAATAAAGAAGGACTTCGTATCATTGACTTAGTTAGTTAATTAATTTGTTTGTTACAAACGTGCCCGAGATAAGAAGTCTCTGACGTCTTGCAGTCCGTATGGTATAACCAGCAGAGGAACATTCTGCCTGCAATGGAATTCTTGGAGAGAACCGGAGATCCTGGAGACCGATACGGCAGCTATGGTCATGTAATTTTTGCTAAACGCCTTTGTAAAATAATTTGGTGTCACGTGTTGTGGCGGCGCTGAAACAGACGTGTCGATTGACGTCGTTAGTTTATTTAATTAGCAACAGATAGGAACTGGGTGTCTAAGACAGACTGTTCATACTGATCATCAACAAATAAGGTTGATGGACACGGGAGGATCACAATGATAATAATAATAACAATAATAATCGCCATAATCATCATAAAAATTCCTCGAGATTGGCCACGAGTTTCATCATCATAATTTTCTCTGGTGATAATTAACCAAGGTTTACGACGTACCGACGCATTTACCGACGCATGATACGCGTCAGTCGCCCTAGGACTACCGCCGACCTGGAGCACATAATCAGAAAATAAACTGCAGCTGTAATGGTGAAGTTGACATAGAGCATAATGCGAAATCTACTTTCCACACTACAACAATGCCTACAGCGGAATGGAAGCCATCTTAGTGGTCATTTTTAAAAGTCAACAAAACCTAAAATAAATAGTTTGAAATATTGAATTGTCAACAGATAAAAAGTAAAGATGTTATTGTTGTTTGAGTTCCCGATATTTCTAAACATTGAGGTTTCACTGGCACACCCTGTGTTACACACAATTTATCTAAAATAAATTAAATGTATTGTGCTCAAGACATGGATTTGTGACATCAAACGCACACACAATTAGAACTGTGTGTTTATTCTGATTATTACAAGCACCGTGATGCCTAAACAAAATTTACCACCTTCACTAATATTAAAAGCCCTGCATATTGACAGGGTTTTTTGAATTACTTATTTCCTTCGTATAATTTTAGAATATCAGATATTATCCTTGATTTTAGGCTTCCGCCGCGATTGATGAAATCTTGGTCTCTGGTTTATTACACGGTAAATAATTACCACACGACTCCGTGTAATAACCAAAAGATAACAGATTTCATCAGATATTTCCTGTAAAGGCAATTGTTAAGCATCTGGTCTTTGCAATAAAAATACTGTTTTCTCTAAGCCAAGTACTAATTTCTGTTATATATACTTTACCTGGTCTTATATATATTATTATATATTATATATTGTACATTATGTATTATATTATATATTAATACTCACGCTTATAAAAATAGCATAAATATAATATTACTAATTAAATTATAAAAATCACGTAGTCAGTTTATTAACAGAAAAGAAACCAAATGCACTCTAATATCTACCTATAATTGTTATACATAAAGCTCCGACATGTTTCGGTGCTAGTGCACCATCCTCAGGGCGCACAGGCTGCCAAATTTAAAACCGTCATTGACGAGCCACTATTTATATGGTTCCAAAATCTGTTGTAGGTTATGTTGTTAATATCTTTATCTCATAAAAGCTACAGCATCTATTTTGAATGCATACAGTTAAAACAGAATTGAAATACTCTGTACAAGATAAATGTGCTTTTTAACAGATTATAATTAAATTGTTGTCGGTGGCAACCTCTAGTATTTTGGCATGATACGTTGACCTTAAAGTTATCTAAAAATCTAGTTTGTGAAAATTAAGTTAACAGAATTATCACGAAATATGGCTGATACGAACACGATTTTCACATAATGAGTCTCACCGATTTGCTGGCTATGCAGTAAATACAAACAGCCCGATCGGTAATGCTGCTTCACCCCCATCACAGTGCCCACAAAAGTGTCCACATTGAAACAACTACAGAACTTTACCACAAAAAACAGCAGAAATATCTTCATCGTCATTCTCAAAATGTCTAATTCTTTATGTCAAAATGTATGCTGAATCTTAGTATCGTTTAAGATTAAGAAGAAACGGAACAGTATCCACACAGCTAATTTTAACCTTCTTGTTTATCAGAGCATAAAACGATATAAGTGTGTGTTGTATCTGTATATTTATAATAACAGTTACTGACTGCCGTGTTTCGTATCCCAGTGCGCCCACAAGCACGTAGCAAACACCACCATTAACGGTATGAATATATCAGCTTAGCTCTGTGCCTTCCAGGTCCAAATTTATCAGAATAATTACTTGTTTATGCCCTCTGAATACAACAAAATATTCACAAGTGTGTAATTATTGGTACAGTCAGCCGTCTCTGGCTTATGCGACTCACAACAATTAATGCTGGCACATTAAACGTATCATAATTACGTTCTGTCTTCTCCAAAACGTGCATACACACTCTGGGGCCCACCCAGACTCCTACTTAAGATGTATGGGGGAGTTTCTTTCCCCGAAGTTAAAGCGGATGTGACATGAATTTCACCGATCACTTTCACCTAGAGCCGAGTTTAAGAATAAGTGGAGCTGTAAATCTACGTCCCCTATATGTATTCGTGGCGCGGACAGGGACAAATTTATAGTTTTTTTTAAATATGTTTTCTGCAGTTCGAACAGTTTGGTATAAATTTGACACACATATCAATTTCTGTTTTGGTAATTCAATAATAATTGTGCATAAACAAATGTATTATTGGAGACAAGAAATGAGCTAGACGAGGTAAAGAAATATAAATTAATCTTGCATGGTCTGTCGGAATTAGAAGGCTTGTTGGGGCCTACGATCTCACAGGATAGGGAGATGCGGAACAACCAAGATATAGATGGAAAGACCCACTTTTAGGCGTGTTCACAACAATTCAATTATTAGCTTTGTCGTGTCCGTCTGTATGTTCGTCATCCCGCGTATATCAGGGCGACTGGCGCCAAACAGATTTTCACAAAATTTCTTATTTGTAATTTATAGTAAAACTTATTAATAAAACAGGGATTTCGGTTAAAATATGACAAAAATAAAAATAATTTTATACGAAAAATTACACACGAAATTTATGATCTTTCGCCATGATTGGTCTTATATATTAAGGCTGTGTTCTCTTTGAGTAATCGGAGAGGAAAGGAAAAGTTTTTATACCTGAGAGAGTTCTCTGAGAGGTACGAGCTGAAGCTGAAAGAGCAGTTCACCTTAATCGAGCATGATACGTTGCAAACTTCGAGTGCTGACATTAAAGAGATATCGATTGTAGCTCCCCACTTAGCTATGCGAAAATGATCGATTGTAAGTCTCTTGCTAAGTTACAAAAAAAAATCTGACAGTTTGTATTAATAAACTCAGTGTTTTTTCTGGAAAGTATAACGCGAAATTAACACCTAGGGGCAAAAAAAGAGCCAGAGCGCCAGACGTTGTCTAACTTGTTACATTTCAGAACGTCAGAAAATTATAGGCGTGTGTGGGTTTATATGAAGAAAAAGAATGAGGACACTAAATTTTGGTTCGACAACGTCACGAAATGAGTAAATATGGCTCAGTTAAACGAAAATATGAAAACAATACTTTATGGAACATTGACACACACACACACACACACACACACACACAACGCGCGGTGAATAACTTAAAATGTATTAAAAAGAGGTAACAAGTTTCAGTAAAAACCACAGTGATGTCTTCATATCCTAATTTCAAACTTCATAAATATTTATTTTGTGTTAGTATCTTTGATCGTAATCAATTTAATTGCACTTACTAATTTCAGCCGCAGACTATATTTTACCTTCTGCTTCGACAAAAGTTTCGGACAAATGGACACTGCACAATCAACGTGTGACGTCACGTCAGGTTTATGGCTGCGCTTATACCATCTACGAACAAATAAAGCTATAAATATTACTGACCTGATAGCAGTCATAAATTAAAGTCCACTTAGACACTACGGGAACGCATCTATACACGTCAGGGCACACGAATGTGTTACTGTTTTGTTTCGAAAGGTCAAGTAATTGCTCTGCTTGTTATTAACAGCAACGGGTGTCTAAGTGATGAAATTTGGTGTTATGAAAGTGATTACGCTCCTAATTTAAAAGTGTTAAATTTTGTTTATGCTCATAAAAGAACAATTTGACGTAGCACACCGATACTCAACTTTACATGAGAGAGAAAAAAAACCTGACAGATCCTTAATAGACCAACACGTAAGCATGTTATGTTTTTACGAAAATATACGGAATTTTTTTGTGGGCACAACATTTTGACAGAAGGTGTGTTTATACGACCAACTGTCTAGTAATGCGGGAATCTCAATTTGAAGAATTGTGTGGGTTATGACAAATTGCTCTCTCACGGGCGATATAGGCCTATTGTACGTTTTTAAGAGTATTTCTTTCAATAAATTTTCTGCTTTTTTCTTAGTAAATTAAAGTGTCTAATGCCACAGTTAATTAATACTAACATATTTATACGCGATAAATTCAGGTAAATGAGTTTGATGTCAGCTGACATGTTGTGTGTCCCAGAACAATAGCAAAGGCGAACCGTAACGATTACAAGAATAAATCGTTTGTCACAGCATATGTGTGTGACACTAAACGTGTATAAGTGGCAGTTAGACCAACACTTACGAACAGACGGGAAAAATTATCAACAGAATCTCCATTCACATGCCCACGATAAATAAAACTTTTACGAGCTCATTTGTGCTCTATAAGAAGGGGTTTCAGTAACCAATTCTCAGGAAGGGCGTATTGACAAATGGTGACTGGGTTACAGACCGGACGACCGAGGAATCGAGTTCAGTTCCAGTAGGAACAAGAGATTTTGCTCTTCCTCAGCATCCAGACCGACTCCAGAGCCGTAGCTGCAGTACGATTTACATTTAATACCTTGGGTGTTCTCTGTTCGGTCCGCATTACGAAAGAGGAAGTTAAGTACTTACAATTTAAGCGCGTACTAAGTTGCGAAAAGCGACTAATATGAAGCTGCGTCATGTCTGTCTGTCTCTTTGTCTCTCTCTGTCTGTCTGTCTCTCTTTTGTCTGTCCGTTTGGCCGACCGCAAGCACTGGGCGGATTTTGGTGATATCTTTCGTGGGGGACTGCTACCGAACTCTGTCTGCGAGATGCAAGTTTGGTTAAAATCGAACCAACATAACAGGCACTGGGCATGGTGACGCACGTAAACCCACGAATATGAATCGTTAACTTCTTCTTGGGTTCAGAAGTTTCAGAGAAAATCAGAACACACATTCCATGTCAAGTGTGTGTCCCCCCCTCCCCCCCGAAAATTGTATCTTTAACGAGATAATTAAGGAACGTGACGAAAGAAAGGAGGCCAAAGAATAACTACATACCGATTTTTTCCTAATGTGAGGTAATAAGATAATGACTCAGTACTAAAGGTAAAGTTCTCCCTAGAACAGGCCACGAAGGCCCAGAGGGGGAGTAGAGGTATAGCTGTACTCTTTCTTTAACCCTAGCACTAGATGAGGGTGGGTAGTCAACTCTACGCCCCGGCCGCTTTACCCCCGGGAAAGAGACGCGATACCCATTGTATATGAGCCTGGGTGGGCCCCAGGACCAGTTCGGAGAGGTGCGGAAAATCTCATCCTCACCCAGGATTCGATCCCCGGCCCGTCCAGCCCGTAGCAAGTCGCTATACCGACTGAGCTATCGCGGCCCACTATGACACAGTAGTACAAATGTTAAGTCACGTTCGTGCGCAGTCTTCAATATTTCCTTCAAGTGATTAGCATGACGTTTGATTGAGAAAAATAAAAAAACTTGCAATCACAGTATTTGATATTTATTGTTTATGTCTACAAATATAAAATTTGGTAGGTAGATAGATTATAAATATACCTACAAATTTCGTAAGAAATATTGTTTGTAAATAATTTGAAGTTATAAAGACCAATAAATTTGTTACAGACAAAATCAAAGTAAACATATAAGTAATAAGTTGTTAAATGTAATGTAATAAATTCTCATAGTACTATTAATGTTATATAAAGTAGGTACAGTTGTGAACAAAAAAACAAACAATATGAACATTAAATGCTATGACCAACTGAGAAAGGTTCAGTGCGCAAAAAATCGCCACAGTGTTACGTCACGCGTATACTTTCTTTTTTCCTAATCAATATACTCCTTAATAAGTAATTACATCTGTCTTTGCAGTATATGTAAACACACATTCACATTCTAAATACAACGCTACGACAACATTATACATACTACTCTTCATCATTTGAGAAATCCTTAATTTTTCATCTGTTCTAGCACAATGATATACGTCATAACAGAAGCGACAAAAGTCGATAGGTTTTTCAGGTTAACAGAGAAAAATCCGAAGGCTGTGAAGTCAATTTTGTTTACAGCGAGTTGTGAGGAGAACAGTTTCAGTTGCTCCAAGACATCATGTCTCACATTCTGACGTAACAGTAGATATTGAACATTGTCCTGTATTTTATTTGCCTCAGACGTGGTCACGTGACAATGTACGGTGATTGCTACATATCGAAACACAAAGATAACTACCCACAAAATACTTAGAAAAGCGAACATTACGGAGGAATGGGCAAAACTATTATTGGATGAGACTTCACCTCTTGCAAAAGCAACTATATGTAATAAGTAACAAATAGTAGCTGTAGTGTTCCGGATAAATTCTAAAAGGATCGGCAGACCGTAAATAGAATTAACATATCCCACACAATCATAAATCTCTCTGTAAATTCTTCTGATTTCAATTAAAAACACATCATTTTTCCACGCATTATACATGGTGTGATCGAGCATATCTTCTCCTACAGCTGTCAATCGATTGGGTATTGCCATGTGTTTGGTTAGTTTCATGAAATCTGTGTAAATCACTGCAGAATTGATACTCTTTGGAAAATCGTTTGTACACATATTACATTTTTGAAATGTATTGTCGACACTTGCACTGAGAACTCTGTTCAGAATATTCAAATTGTACCGCAAGAACTCAGTCAATTTACAGAACTGTATAATGACAAGGAACTGAATGAAATGTGACATCCTCAGGGTGCCCTCTCCTATTAAACCCATTCTGTCTCTCCACAGCCAGGTGTCGAGACACAAGTAAAGTGTTACCACCACAAGCAGCACAGTCACTTTGATATCGGAACACATTTTCGTGTTAAGAACCCGTGAATCTTTGTATTTCAATACTGCTTTTTCAATATCGTTCAACTTCTTAACGAGATCAGAAATGTTTTTACGATTTACCGTCTGATTCATAGAAAATTTCCATCAAAGCCAAAGAAATTGATAATGGCATCGACACTAGGAAAGACGTTATATCTTCAGGTGATTTCGTCGATACTGAAAACAAGATTGTCACGTAGTATACGAAACCGGCAAGAATAATGGAAAACACGATCGCACTCCAGATTAAACAAACAATATTTGAAGAAACGTTTGTCACAATAATTTCGGCTTTTACTGCTGGATTTACAATAAAATGGAATGGAACTAATCCTGCCATCTTGCAGAAACAGTAGAGAGGTCTGACGCGAGACATGACGCCACAGTATCTCACTTGCTGCACATTCATATTTGTAACAGAAAACTTATTCCTCTCTTCTTTGCTCTTTGGATACATTAGTTGAAGTACTTTCCCGGTAAAATTCCAAACACGATGTCAAGTCACTGTTTATTTCAATGACGTGCTGCATTTGACTCCTCATATAAAATAATGGAACATGACGCAACACTTGTTTTGCATTAGCCATATTAAACGTAAAGTTGATATTAAAACATTTTCATTATAGACGACATGAACATGCAACATTCGTGCCGTCTAATTGATTTTCAGACGAACTTACCACTTAATTTAAATGCTTCGTATCATCTGTTTTAACTGGACACATAAACTATACCATCAATATTTAATTTTAAAAGCTACCAACTGTTTCATCAGATTTCCCTAACCGCAGAAAAGAATAACACGAGGAAAGGTAAATAGATAAGGATAATTGTAAGAAAATGAGCAATTAAAATAAATACGACAATGAAGCTACAAACATTCACAAAACTAAATACAGATGTCTCTGGTCTTCTGGGATGTCGTGCTCGTCACTAGGTGATTGGTTTCATGACGTTTCGAGACAGAGTGGTGATCTAGAAACGTCGGGAACCAATCACCCAGTTACGTGGCGCCATATCCCAAAGGAACGGAGGCCTCAACTACGCCTATGCGATAGGCTAAAAACTCGCATAAATACAGGGTGTTTTGTAAGGTCTGAATAAGATATTGCGCCGCTTAACGTAAATAAACAGTCTTCTAACTGTGCAGATGCAATTGCAACACGCCCAGCTGCAAGCAGCACCGTGTCCCTCTAAGAGATGCAATCATAACACTGCATTAATTAAATTAAACTGAATTAATAGAAAAGGATATTAAATTAACTTCTAAAGAATTAGTGCGGTGTTAACAGGATTAATCTGGCTCACAGTAGAGACCAGTGGCACCATCTTTTAAATAGAGTAAGAACTGCTGTTTTCCACAAAATGCAGAAATTTATTTATTTAATTTGACACTATCCATCCCGTTATGTATATAGACTTACATAAATGACACTGTGTATTCCGTCAGACACAACACTTATATTATTATTATAATTATTATCTCAAACACTAAATGTTTCGATCAAGCCGATCATCTTCAGGTGTTTGTTTATACAAAAACTTAAAACTCAAGGTAAAACTGTAAAATTATCCGAGAATTCGCAGCTGTGTTATTTATGAATGCAGGAATTTGTTTACTGAGCAACTGTCAGCTACTCTAGAAGCAACCCTCTGCATGTAGTGGGTAGTAAATAATGTCACTTGTGACTGACAGTTAATACATTTCAGCTACTGACATCTGTTGGCTAGCATTTTTAATTTTACGGAATTTCTGGTTTATTGCTTTCGCTCACAGCTGGGAATTTTATCATAATTTCACTGCTACGTTTATGATGAGTCATAGCAATGAAAATGACATTTGTGGTCACTTAATTTTGGTGACGAATGATAGCTAATGGAACACCAGTTCAAGAGACATTCTGAATTAAGTGGCTTAGATATATACCTCCATCACTCATTATTCGTGGAGTGTTTCAAGCATAAACATCATTACCAAGCAGCTAGACAGTGCTACAACCTTATCCATAATAAACCCCCACAGATGGAATTACAAAGACGTCTGTATATACTAACACTTCCAAACTACGTGACTTCAGAGACTACATTCCCCATGAAATTAGACATGTTTTCCACCTTCCTTCATAGACGGCTGCTTCCCATACTAGAGACATAATAAATACTAATACAATTCCTTTATCAACGTTACATAGAATTGAAGCAATAGTTCTAAGGATCTTCACGTTATTTTCGCCATGCATTTTGTTTCAATTAGCAGTATTATAAACAAAAATGCACTTTTTGTATTTCTGTTACACTTTTACCCTACATATGTTTCGGCTGTGCTCCAGCCATCATCACGGTACAATAGTAGGTTCACTTCACTGTCACTGGATCATTTGGTATTATAACGTCATCACAATGTTTTTGGAGCTTTTGTTCACTTTCAAATGTTGGTTGTGTTCGTCTTGCGTCAAAAGCTCGAGGTATAACAATGATGATGGCTGGACCACAGCCGAAACATGTGTAAGGTAAAAGTGTAACAGAAATAAAAAACGTGCATTTTTGGTTAAAATACAATTTTATAAGGATATTTTGTAATTAGGACACTACTCAGATGTAGATATAAGTCTTGTTGTAAGTTTTAAAACTTTCGCGGCGACATGTTTCAATATAGTCTTCTCGGGCGCACAGCCGCGTCAACTCTTTTGAATACAACGTTTCGGGGACTAGCTCCGCCCCATCCTCAGGCAAAACTGAGTATATAAGTCTTCCTTCATAGATATAAGATATAAGACATAAGATATAGACTAAGATATAAGTCTTCTTGGAAGTGACCCTGTATCTTTGGCGAGCAGTTCCTGATGTTTCAAAGCACGGCGTTGCCTTCATATTTATGGTATAAATTTCTTTGTTTTCTTGAATCAGCGCATTGTGGTACAAATATATCAGAATTATGTAAATTTCTACCCGGCTATCCGCGATCACATCCCAGAACACAGGACACCTTCAGTATCCGTTATTTTTATGCAATTGTAACAAGAACAGGAAGGTATCGACGTATTTTATATAAACTCTAGGGTAGCATAGTGGATGAAAATCCGTCCGGCGACACAGACTGACACGACAAAGATAATATTTGCATTTTTTGCAAGGCGTTGTAATATCCCCAGAATCACGAAAGTTGGCCCAGTAGTTACAAAGAATAAACACTTTTTATCCATAGTGACATCTGTTGAGTAACTTTTTATTTACTACTGTGACTGCAATATGATGCAGACGGTTGTCGCATATTAATATTGAGTTAACCTTAAATTATATAATTAGCAATTAACTTTACTGGGGGGGGGGGAAATCAAGTTTTCTCAAAGATTACCACCGTGTAGTCTGCTAGAAATTTACCAGAAAACACGGTGTCAAATTCCACAACACAGCAAGTACTGAGCTTTCAGTACGCTAAAGTCTCAACAGATGTCACTGTTTCCTTCTAAACCGTATATCTGCCTCTCGCCTTCACAATTTTTAAAAATAATAAATCTGAAAAATTGAAAAGACGAAGTAAACATAACAAATATTCATATCATTAAATTAAATTTAATTAAATCTATGCGTAAATATATAGAATTACAGCACTATAGCGATACTTAAAGCATATGCAACATTACTTGAAATTAAGTCCCGTAGTAAATGTTCTAGTTGTCCCTCTTTGGGTACCTGGCGGTACCCGTGTTGTGGGTATTGATACAAAATGTCATCTACATACATTCAATAAAATTTTAATAATTTCTTACGTCTTTTTCTATAAAAGCTGTGATAAAAGTTTTCAGTCACCATCAGCACAGTGGCTATGATAACACCAGCTGCCATGACGACCAAAATCGGAGTCACCTGACTCACAGTGACACTGCTGACTACGATGGAGCTACCGGCCGTCTTGACTGGGACGTACCTCCTTGAGATTGCTCGCAGCATTCCGTTCCGAAAGAGATCGTGCAACCTGGAGAGTGGTTCAAGTACTTCATAGGGTGACTGACAAATAATCACTCAACATTGGACAAAGGAACTTTATGAGACCGAAAACAAAATATTTATATAATAAGATACACCTCGAATATATTAACATTGCACAAACGAATTTTAATATGTGAAATATAGACTACAGTAATTAAATGCACAAAGTTAAAAACCATGATTCATTTTAAGCTGTATATATATTTTTTTCGCACCATTCTCTATCTCCAAGCCATTCATAAAATTATTTTCAAGTATATGAAATTTAATGTCAGCTCACTGTAGGAAAGAGTCTCACTTTCTTATTTGTATTATATTTATAAAAGGTAAAAGTAAAGGTAGCCGATCCCAGTAGCCGCGCGGTCTAAAGCGTGGGTCTACGGCCGTTCGCTTGTTGGGATTGTGGGTTCGAATCCCGCCGGGGGCATGGATGTCTGTCTCATGTGAGTGTTGTGTGTTGTCAGGTAGTGGTCTCTGCGAGGGGCTGATCACTCGTCCAGAGGAGTCCTACCGAGTGTGGTGTGTCTAAAAAGTGTGATCGTAAAGCCTCGATAATGAGGGGGCCTAGGCCCCCAAGGGGCTGTCAAACCATTGAAAAGAAAGCAAAGATAAAGTGCACCCTATATCATGCCATGAAGGCACAGAGGGGGAGTAGAGGAATAGCTCTACTCTTTCTTTAACGTCGACGCTATATGTGGGTGAGTGGTCAACGCCACGCTCCGGCCGCTTTATCCCCGGGAAAGAAAACCGCTTCTCATTGTACAGGAGGTTTGATGGACCTCACGGTCGGTCTGGACGGGTGCGGAAAATTTCGCCCCCACCGGGGTTAGAACCACGGACCGTCCAGGCAATAGCGAGTCGGTATACCGACTGAGCTATCCCGGCCGCCTGTGTGTATGTATGTATACATACTTATGTATGCATACATACATATATAAATACATACATGCATACATACATAAATGCATGCATAAATACATACACAAATGCATTATACATGCACAAATACATACATAAATACATACATACATACATGCATGCATACATACATACATAAATACATACATACATGCATACACACATACGTACGTACATACATAGGCCTACACACGTATCTATATACTTACACATATGTAAGATATCAAACTCACGTGTGTCTGAATATCCGCAGGTACGGACTCCTCTTCTGCATAACCAGAGACAGCAAAATGTCCATATAGGCCTTAGGCACTTTTTGTGTAGAACATTTCAATCCCTTCGCAGTGCTGGCAAGAAGCATGCTATCCGACAGGAAGGCGTATCTGCTGCTGCTGCAAACCCTCTCAATAACCTCGCGGTGGCTTCCCGCAAATGACGATTCGTAAGGCGCAACTGCCTTGCTGTACACCGCCATCATTATGGGGTCATTAGACGTCTGAAAACAAATGAGTGGACACAGGTCCTTCGAAGTTCATTTTATTTGACTCTAACTCTCTTTTCTCTTATTTACATTCAAATTTTATTCTATTTTTATCTGTCCATAGCAAAGACCAGCTAGCACTCAGAGAATAGCTTACTTTGAAGAAAGGAATATATCCGCTGTTTGCTAACAATCCCAGCTGGTACGTGCCATCAGCAACGAACCCCCGAAAGTCAACGAAAGGCATAGTGTGAGAGTCAGTCATGATGTGTGAGATCAGTGACGCAGAGTAGCTGACACCGATGACGACAGCTGTGACGTACGTAGTCAGATGAATGATGCGAACAGCCACGAGTGTCGCTGACTCCTTGTTCCCTGTTTAAGGAATTTCGTTAAATCTTAAAAATTAGGTACGAATACACAGATAAAGAAAAAGACTGCCAATCACAAGTATTTTTAGAAAACACCTTAGACATATTTATGTCTGAACGTGCTACGAGGGTATGACGAAACACGTCAAAACTTTATTCCCTTACTATATCTAAATTAGGAGATAAATATCTATCCACAAGATATTTTTATACTTCCAATATTTATCGTAACAAGCAGGGTGCTTCTCACTTCGTGGTATTGACTACGGCAGCTTTACGGTATAGAAAGCCTGCATCTGCCAGAGCATTCAGTGACAGCTGTGATAATACTTGTACAAGTAGGAACAGCGATGAAAGAAACACACTGTATTACCTGAAATTTACTTGACTGACTAAAGGAACATTATGGTGAAGTCCAATAAATAAGAAAACACAAATATATATGACATTTATATGACATATATATGACATTTATATGACATATATGACCTTTATATGACATATATGACATTTATGTAGCATATATGACATTTATATGACATATATGACATTTATATGGCATATATGACATTTATATTACGAGAAAATGACCTACTATGCAAAATCATTTCACGTTTCGTATCTGTTTTAAATTTCGAAGCAATTCAAAATCAGATTGTACCTTGCAAACAGAAAGCACCGAGTGAGAACTGTATGACTTGAAGAATGTAGAGACAACTCTCGTTTCTCTCCATCCTGCAGCGACATCCAACCCACAGTTTGCGTACCATCATTAATGACGCTGAGATGACGACGATGCAGAGTGCAATTGCCACCCATATTCCGGGAGTAAATGGAGTGAGGAAGCTGCCCCACGCCAAATGTCTTGAGTCTGGCCTCCGTATGTGGGCAAATAGCCTGGAACCGCGACACGTGCTGCAGTTATTACGAGATTACAAGTCTTGTGGGATTCCTTTTAATATTTTCCATACCGTGCATTATAATTCGATTTTTTTAATATAATCCCAAAAAATTCACTAATTGTCACAGGTTTATAATAATATATTTCAAAACGTTCCAATACAAAATGTTTCGGACCTTTTCGGCCCATCATCAGGGAGAACTTTAGAACGTCTGATGTTAGTGCATTTGTAGGATAATATTAAAAAAATCTTGTGGGATGTGTTTCGTATATATTTAAAAAACTATACGCCACTAAGTACCACAAATCCCTTATCTTTATTAAAATTTGCTTTATTTATTTATTTATTTATTTAAAGACTACTATTCTTACATTTCGGTGCGACTAAGGAAAATCATGAAAGACTTCAATTTAGGGGAGTCGGATTTACAGTCGAGATTTTTACCCTGAAACTCCCGAATCCTAAGAAGACCTGACGTAAATTTTGGATCATTCACGTGAAAAGAAGCTTATATCGCCTATGCAGCCCGAAACGTCGTTATGTTGCTGTTCTACAGAAACAAATCCCGCCATCAAAACAGTTCAATTTCGTTACTGTATACACTGCACAGCTTATGGCAACGTGTTTCGGCCTATGATTCTGGCCACCTTCAAGTCAATAATATGCAAGAAAAAATAATGAGAGTAATATGATTTGAAGTATAGAAAGAAACATAAAAATGTAAAAGAACATATATTTACGCTTCACATAACCTCTAAAGAGCTGAGGTCTTGTAGTCTTTTGTATTGGCCGTTGTATACATACGTCTAGTTTTTAGTTAAATTGTGTCGCTATAATTTTTATTAAGATGTGTACGGTTAAATGTTAATTTTGTTGAATAAGGCTAATACACTATTCCTTTCTGGTTGACTAACTTCATAGAGTTAAACCTTGCCCAGGGAGCGCACTCTGACAGAAAATCCTCTAGATCTTCATCAAACCCGATGTATTCCTTTTGTTACTTTCCCATTTGCGCTTTAAATTAAAATACAAAGGGGAATTCAAGAGAATTACATTCATGACTGTTTGATTAAGACGAGAAATAATATGAGTGAAAGTAGGGAGGTTAAGGGAGATCAGAGAGGACTGAAGAGGAGGAAATACAAAACATAGAAATACTCAGAACTAAAAAGTGGAGAAGAGGACTTCTTTGTCTTAAAAAAAAAGTGAGTATGCACGATAATATAGCTTATAAGAACGTATTAAACTGTACAGATGTACAAGAGCTAAATAGTACGGAAAAATATATAGTGTCGAACTCGGTTATAACGTCATGAAAGGGACTGAATATGTTGTGTCGTTATAACCGAGGAGTATAATATTATGGTTAACAGTGACGAATTAATTGCTACCACAGAATATCTTACGCTATAGACGAGGTGTCATATAAACTGATGTCGTTATAACCGGGTTCGACTTATTTTAAAAAATCAGATAGAGATTGTAAAAAATAAAGCCAGCCCTTATTTGCGTCTGTGGAAGAATAGAATGAGAAATGAGGACATTACTGGGGATAAAAAAGAGAGGCTGTAATTCTAGAGTAATTAGTGTAATAGAGTAATAGTAAAATGAAAGGCTAGACCGATATTACAACAGGCACACATTTAAAAGGTCTGCATTGTGCAAGAGACTGTTATTACAGGGGTACGAATTAATGTAAAGGAGGATTCATAGAGCAGTAAATAAATATATGTTACAAATAAATGAAAATCCGCTTTTCATAAAATCGTAAGATAATAAATTCAAATTTACTCCCAATTAACAAATATAAAATTACCTTTTCCTCACTATTACATCCAAATAATCCACAGCCATCATCCTGGGAACATTATACAACGTAGCCGCATTCGACATATGGACCTCCTTCCTCATAATCATCCCAATCATACCGTTCCAAGACGCGTTGTCTAGGCGCAATCCAAAAAACTTTTCCTCGTAGTAGTCCGACCTGATGAAACGTACAGGAGTATTTCGTTAAGTACAAATGAAACGGTTAAGATAATCCCAATTTATTTTCCTGTGGCGCAACAGCCTCCACTTTGAGGCTTCATGATCACACACTCAGACACACCACAGTCGGTAGGACTCCTCTGGACGAGTGATTAACCCGACGCAGAGACCTCTACCTGACAACACACAACACTCACAAGGGACAGACATCCATGCCCCCGGCGGGATTCGAACCCACAATCCCAGCAAGCGAGCAGACGCAGACCCACGCCTTAGACTTCGCGGCCGCTGGGATCAGAAAAATAACCCCCGTAATATATATTATCACAATCTCTGCGTACATTATACGATGCTCTGATCTTTCTTATAGTTACCATCAGCATATACAATACTCGTTCTTACCGAAAATTAAGCTGGCTTTCAAGTAGATGCCAAATATCTCCAAAATATCCCTGGATTCTCACTGGTTTCTTGTTTATTCTGTTTGTAATAGTAGAATAAACATCCTGTGCAACAAAAGTTGTAGAATTAAAACTGACAATATAAAATACAATAACTTGCAACATTGGACACCGTTCGTGAATTCACTGACTCACATACACAAGGAAAGTAAACAACTACTTATACAATTAAATTATTGCTAATTGAATCACACTTTATAATATAAAATAAAGAAAGGTTACGTCACTGTTCAAATAACTCCATGTAGAAGATTCTTTCTTGAGAAGCTAATAGCTTAACAGCAAGTCAAGAAATTGCCCGCGTTTTACAAAACCCAAAGATTCATTATAGTTTCAACAACAGCCTGCCACCGGCCGCCATGTTCTGAGCCAAATGAAAGAAGTCCACAATCTCCTGTCCTATTTCTTTAAGATACATTTTAATAATATGATTCCCATCTAAGCCCCGATTTTCCAAGTTGCCTAATCCCTTCATAACTCCCCCCAAAACCCACTATACGTTTGTCTTCTCTCCCTTATGTGCCACGTGCATCAACAATGTCTTCTTCCTCGTATACGTCACCGTAGAACGTATTTGTAACGCACGAAGTCCCGAAGTGGGATTCATAAAATTGCTTAACTAATAGTAAATTATGTATTTCATTGAATGTACCAAGAAAAATATGATTATGTTAATTTATTTCATTTCACAACAGCCACATACTCACTTCCATTGCACCTATCTTCAGAACAAGACCCATCAAGTTGTTCCTCCTGCTGTAGAGGCCTTGTGATGGCCAGGTAAGGCCGCCAGCAGCAGTCCAGTTACCAAAACGGTATGTCTGCAGAGGAAGTGTGGGGCTAACACGGTACACTTCGGTCAGCACGACGACGTGGTCACCTTGTGGCTGAGCCACCAGGAACTGGCAGTCGAAAGGAATGTTGATGTCTGTGAAGAACTGCTCCAGGGACGTGTTGGTGCCCAGAAACAGCAGCCAGCAGAAGTCGGACATGTGGATGTTGGCAGACAACTGCACATTAAGAAGTACATGCATTTGCCACTCAGAATATTAATTATAAGTGACTCTGGATGTAAAAATGCGTTTATATATAATATGCGGGTTCTGGGGTTTTAGACGCAAGTGTAATTGAAAATTCTCATCTTCTGGAATGTGAAGTTGCTTTGTTGATTCGATGAAACGTTTCGCCTCCATCTTCAACGAAATAGTGTCCATGATTATATAATTCTACCCCCTAACCTTGAAATTGAAGGCGAAAAGGTCCATCGAAAAAAAATTGTCACATCCCATAAAATCACAACACTCAAATCTAATATAAGAGTTACAAAGTCTTAAAGAGTAGTTGCTGTGATATTCATTCACTCATTCTGTAATCTGTCTTACGACAGGTCCATAGCTTCTTCCAAAGCGATTTCTCCAAAGAGTGCGATTTAGTGCTTCATTTTTCAATTTCCAGTATCCTTTCTTTTCCTTAAGGTCATCCAGTAGCTGCTTATGTCTTCCTATTCGTCTTCCCGTCACTTCTCCCCTCTATCTTTCCTTCAATAACGTGTTTTAGAAGGCACAGATGCCACTACTATAACGTCAAATAACTTGACATTTTGCTCAATGAGAATACGCAATATGTTAATTGAAATTACTTATCAGTTTTCATTACCGTCACAAACAGAACTAGCTTCTCGTTGTATACATTGTGTTCTCTGTGAAGTAAAAACAAAACTTCGTAATATCTTATTCATATAACTTCCCTCGTGAAGCAGTAGAGCAGAGAGATGCAAGTACCTCTTTCATGACACGTTTGGCCTCCTCCTCTGCGCGAGGCAGCACGTAGATGGAGCGAGTTAGTTCTGCAATACCTCACGGTGCTGTAGTACCAGTGAGATGGACAGAGTAGCAACTAACAGACTGACATTCATTATTTGTTTTATGTCACCAAGAACCTGAGTTTGTCCTGCACAACCTGAAGGAGAGAAACATTGCATTAAAACACACTCCGCATTATCCTATACCGAGCAGTAATATATTACACCTTTTTTTCAGTTCTTTTAACCAACGAATGCACTTTTTTATTTCTGTTTAATTCACCCTACACATGTTTCGGCCGTGACTCGGCCATCATCAGGGGTACATTGATAAGTTCACTTCACTGTTCACTGGTCCATTTGATATTATCACAGAACCGTTGGACCAAATGGACCAGTGAACAGTGAAGTGAACTTATCACTGTACCCCTGATGATGGCCGAGTCACGGCCGAAACATGTGTAGGGTGAATTGAACAAAATACGAAAATAAAAAGTGCATTCGTTGGTTAAAAGAACTGAAAATTAATGTCAAGATGCACGGTGAACACAACGTGACATTAACATTACACCTTCATCTGTCAGTTAGGGTCACTGTCGTTTTGGATGTGACGTCGTGCAGCCTGGTAACTAGTAACCAAGCGTGATATCAGGCTTCCGCTACGGCGTAAATGAGATCTTCTCTCTTTTGGGATGTTACAAAGCGTACATTTGTAGTCAGTTATCGACGTTTCGATACAACCTATCGGTCTCATCTTGAAGTATCAAGCAGACTTGACCCTTGAATATGGGACCGATTACAAACCTACGCTGCTTTAACATCCCAGAAGAGCAAAGATCTCAAATAGTAACCAACCTGTTTGGACGACTTTATCGCCTCCAGAGTTAGCACAGTTGTTTATACCTTGAAGATAGAAGCGCCGAATTCCTCGAAACGCTATAATGATCAGTTATAAAATTACAACCAATGTTATCGTCGCACTTAAATCTTGGGAACTGTCATTTAGTACACAAGCCAAGTCTAAAGCTCTGACGCAGGTGTTTTTAATGAAATAATGTAGGCTGCATACTGGACTTTGACCACCTCCCCGAAGAAAAGCAATGTACAGCATGTGTGACGCCTTCGTGATAGTACTGATGCGGACGAAAAATAAAATAATTCAAAATGACGGTGAACTACAGTCAAAATACAGTAATTGTAATAATTGTAATAATTGTACTAGCAAACTTTATTCTAATTTCACCGTGCATTTTTTAATATAAATACTGTTTTACACCAAATAAATGCAATATTTATGTAAGAATAATAAAAATTCTATAAAATATCTAAAACCCCTACACGTGTTTCAGCTTATCGATAAGCCATCTTCAGGGTGTGTGTCATAACTGCTTGTTTATAAACAAGCAAGATATTATATATAATATTTTATTATTCTTACATAAATAGTGCATTTAGTTGGTGTAAAACAGTATTTAATTGTACTAGCAGTTTGAAATACGATCCACACCTTAGTAAACAACTTAAGACTGATAGAGTTTTGAGACATTTGCTTAATACTCACCGGGTTCTGGATCATGCAACAGGTAGACCGATCTTGAATTTAATTTCTCTTTAACCGCTACCACAATGTCAACGGTTCTGTCTACGTGTAGTCCAGAAGATGATGACGTTATCAGGAAAAACACAATCAGCAACATTCTAAACGTATTTACAAATGTAATAATCCTATTCTGTAACACCCTGTATTTTTTTGTGCAAGACAGATTCTTTAGACACTGGAACCAGTCACATTGCCATGTCAAAACGGCAGATAAGACAAGACGTTTACGCGAGCGTTATTACACTACCAGAAGAGCGTTTAGACTCTGCACTCTGAGCTCAGTGCGACGTCAGTTTGTTATCTCAGTGTACATTCTTTCCCTTACCCATTTAAAAACCAGGGGTAACTATATGTACTGCCTGTCGTAACATTAGGAAGCTTCGCATTTTGCTCACACGGTGTGTTTATGCGTGCTGCGTATGATTCGCAAAATAAACAGCTATAATGTAATTAATATAACGTAATGTAACAGTATTAACAGGTTAATCTTTATAAACCGTTATGATCAGTGCTCTCTGTGAGGTAGGAATTGAAAGTTTTATATATATAATGAAGATAAACATCATTCTTCAAAGGGTTAAGGGATCACAACTATCCAGTTCAGTTCACAGTCAATTATAAACATGTCCAAACCTGACTCAGCAAAGGACAGACTCGATATGTTTAGCCGGTACGAAATTTCCTACAGGTTGTGACCCTATTAATAAGTAAGGATACGTTGACAGATAAATCAACAGAATGACGTCACTAAATAAAGTACAAGATCAAATGAAATCATGTAACCATAAATCACTAAGATAATTAGGCTGATACACAAGGTAAAGTAATTACACTGAATTCGATGTAACGTCAAAAATTAAACGTGATCAATCCTGTAATCACACTTCACAACGGCGATAGAAAATCACAGTCACATAATTTAATGTTAATATGGACATAGATGTTCGTGTGTATGGCTGACGTCATTCAAATACAGTCAATATTGTCTGCGTATTTCCAAACACAGTAGGACCCAGTATATACGACACCTAGTCTATAACGTCAGATATTCTGTGCTACCAATTAATTCCTCACTGTTAGCAATAACATTATACTCCTCGGTTATAACGACATCTGTTTATACGACACCTCGTCTATAACGTCAGATATTCTGTGCTACCAATAATTCCTCACTGTTAGCAATAACATTATACTCCTCGGTTATAACGACATCTGTTTATACGACACCTCGTCTATAACGTCAGATATTCTGTGCTATCAATTAATTCCTCACTGTTAACCATAACATTATACTCCTCGGTTATAACAACACTCGTTTATAACGACACAAAATATTCAGTGCCTTTCATGACGTTATAACCGAGTTCGACTGTACATCATAAGGCAGACAATATTTTTTCCTACACTGAAAACAAAAATGTTTAGATCTTGAAACGCAATGTTCATCATGTATAATGTTTGTGCATGTAATATCATACAATATACTAGCCACGTGTCCGTCACGTGGCTGGCCGCCACAATATTCACGCTCTACTCCACGGCCTCTTTTAACAGTTCATTCTTTATTCTTACAGCAAAAAGACATTAATTCGATCTATCGATTAGTATGTTTAATACCTTCTAGTATAGATTATTGTTGATTAAGATAAATCGATATAATTCACTCCTCATAAAGTCGATTGTTCTGAATCAACTCACAGCACTCAGTACAACAAAATGCACTGTATTGTTCCCACATATTTTATATTACAATATCACGTTGAACACTGCTACATGTTTCGATCCCTTATGGGATCATCATCAGGGAATCACATTAAAGTAACACTTCACAAAACCGAACTAGGAAACCATGTACAGAATAAAAACATGTCAAATGGTCAACCAGTTAAAATGAATGGAATGAATATAAAAATACATTTAAAGTCCGACAAATGTACAATATAATCAAATGAATTGTGTATTTTCACTGTCCTACATGTTTCGAACCCTTAATTTGGGTTCATCTTCAGGGACACATTATCCAAAATCACACACTAGTTACACCAACTTGCACAATTGTTTACATGAATTCTTTACAATTGTTCACATACACTGTTTAAAACAAATAAAAGTTAAAGATTGTGGTTGTTGGTTTGTTTCAGTCTTACATTGATTAAAAATTATATAAAAGTTGAACAATCTATGCTGTTTTGTTATCCTGTTTATCGGAGTAAGTTGTCTGTTGGGTGATGAGAACAGAGAACAATATTAAGAACATACAAATGTTCCGCATTACTGTACATTATCATCTACCTCAGTGCATTGTTCTTATTACCAATTGTTGTTTTTATTCAGGTTTCCAATCCCTAAAAACAAGAAATGTCACCAGGGATTGTACTATTTTTTAAATTTTTATGTCAGGCTGCCGCAGCGATGTCGATGAAACCTGCCCGTCTTCTGGGTTATTACGCGGCGTCGTGTGGTAATTGTTTACCGACGTTTCGGGACAACGTATCGGTCCCATCCTCACGGGTCAAGAGTCCGAGTGGGAAAGAAAGCCTATAACATAGATTCTGGCAAGTACTGAGGGGAAGCAAAATGTGTGATGTGATGACAGTCAATAGGGTGAGAGAGGGGTGGATACAAACAGCGTATAGCTGCTGGAGGTACCGAGAATGCAAACAGCTGAGACAGTTGGAAAAACATGTATGGAATAGAATAACAGCTTTATTCTTATATTTTCCTCCTTCACTGTTATTCTATTCCATATGTTTTTCCAACTGTCTTAGCTGTTTTGCAGGGGCCGAGATAGCTCAGTCGGTGTAGCCACTCGCTACAGGCTGGACGGTCCTGGGATCGAATCCCGGTGGATGCGAGATTTTCCACAGCCGTCCAGACCGGCCCTGGGGCCCACCCAACCTCCTATACAATGGGTACCGGGTGTCTTCGGGTGTCTTTCCCGGGGGTAAAGCGGCCGGAGCGTGTAGTTGACCACCCACCCTCACCTAGCGCCGAGGTTAAAGAAAGAGTAGAGCTATACCTCTACTTCCCCTCTGGGCCTTCGTGGCCTGTTATAGGGAGAACTTTACCTTTACCTTTACCTTAGCTGTTTTGCATTCTCGGTACCCCCAGCAGCTATACGCTGTTTGTATCCACCCCTCTCTCACCCTATTGGCTATCATCACAACACACGTTTTGCTACCCCGCCGTACTTGCCAGAATCTATGTTAAAGGGACCGATACTTTGTCCCAAAACGTCGGTAAACAATTACTACACGACGCCGTGTAATATCCCAGAAGACCGCAGATTTTATTTTTTTAAATAATTTAGATAGTTTTAATACAAGATTGGCTAGAACTCAATGTATTACGGACGCAAAACAGAAACACACACGTGTAGCATGTTAAGATTTATAGTTACTGTCTTAAAGAGTTCCATATGAATATACGAATATGTCGTATAAACGTTCCACATCGTATCGAAATATCGTCACATTATTCTGGAAAAATGATAAACGTAAATGGAGGTTTTCCCTCTCAAGTCTACAAAATACGTTATTGCCTATATGTCAGCCGAAATTTGTAAACGTAAATTGCATGATATATTTTGTTCACCAAGAAAACTATCAGCGCTTTAACTGGCTTACGAATGTGCAAAGAAGTGAACAATTTTTACATTAATTATTGTATGATTTCTGTCGCCGACTACGATTGTAAATTCAAAAGTTTGAACATTTTCAGAACAGTTATCAATTCAGCTGTGCAAGCACAACAATGTAAGTTATAACAGACGCAATGAAAGTAGACAGTGTCGCTAGGTTCAACGTAAAGAATCCGAAGGCTGTAAACTTAACCCTATTCACTGTCAATTGCATTGAAAACATCTTCAGCTGTTCTAATGTGTCAGTGTTGACCTGCTGACGTAACAATGCACGTTGCACGCTGTCCTGCAACTTATTTGCTTCAGACATCGCCATGTGGCACGATACAATAATGGCCACCTCTCTAAAAATGAAAAACAAAATCCAGCACATTACTGATAATTCACAGAGGCCGGTTTTCTCTGTGGGTATTCTCAAATGCACAATTATAACTAACATGTTAACAATGACTGCTAAAATGTTACGTACGAATTCTAGAAGCACATAAGGTCCATAGATAGAGTTAACACATTCTACAGCTTCATAAATATGTCCGTAAATACGTCTTACATCTAGCAAATTGGATACTTTGAGCGGTTTGTCAGAAATAATCTTGTTTTCTGAAATGTCTTCAATAATAGTCGAAGGGCCCGGTCCTGGTAGAGGATCAATTATCGGCTTTATGTCTATGGAACTCACTTTTGTGCACTTATTGTCTAAACATTTTTTCCCAGTGACATAGAATCTTCCTTCTCCATCTTCGACACTTACACGAAGAACTCTGTTCAGAACCTTCAAACTGTACCGCAAGAAATGAGCCAATTTACAGAACTGCATAATGATGAGGAACTGAATAAGATGCGACATCCTCAGGGTGCCCTCTCCTATTAGACCCATTCTGTGACCCCAAAGCCAGCAATCAAAACATAGCCACGGGATAAGAATAAATAACACCAGACCCATTTCGACCTTGAACCACTTATTTTTTGTTGAATTATATTTGAATAGAGCTATGTCAATACGGTTCAGCTTCTTCAAAAGTTCAGAAAACTTCCGCTGATTTACCGTCAGGTTCAATAATATAGCTAATAATGCCATTAACATTGACATGGGGAATGTCACCATAAAGGCAGTTATGTAGTGGGCAGTTGCACTTATTTTAGACACCATGACCACACAGTAAAGCACTGACCCTACCAACAACGTGCAGAATATCAACACGCTCCATGCAACACTTAACACATCCGAATAAGTGTTTGTGTTAATAGTTTCAACGCCATCTTCGGGATTTACGATAAACGAAAAAGGGACTAATCCTACAATTTTGCATACATAATAAAGTGCTTTAACACTAGATATGATGCCAATATATTTTTCTTGAAAGCACTTCATAGTTTAAAATTTATTAGTATTTTATATTTTATATTATTTGACTGCACAGGAAATTTCCGTGTATCGTAAACTGCTTGTTGCTCATGATCTCCTGCGTTTCAATCGTGTTAGATCGACATCCCAAGCACTAATACTAAATAAATTGTTTTGGTCTGATATTGGATCTATTCTCGTTCCTTTGTCAGAAATGTAGGCACACACCCCTCCCACAGCTCCTAAATTGAATTAAAATGCTGTTAAGATGATTATGCAACTTCAATTGCGCTTTACGCTCAGGAGTACCAACCGTTTCATAAAATTGTGCTACTAACTGTTATGTCTTACTAAAAATATTGATTCGCTCAATAATCAGCTATAATATGCAGAATATTTGTATTGGCCTATTAGAGGAATATATAAAAATCATTAAATCACTAAATGTACATAGAAATTTGTCTTTTGGGCTCTTACAGAAAGATTTTTAAATTGGCATTAGTAGAACAATTAAGTGCCCAATAAAAACACAAAATGACATTTACTTCATTATAAAGCGAGATATCAAGATTGAATAAACAGAAAACGGACCTAATGCACTATCATAATGAATTTATTATTGACTTAACCAATTTCAAGTTTCCTCTGTGGTACTGACATGGTAATAAGGAAAAGGTACATATGTAAACATTTTTCCACTTACAATTGATAAAGCTATGTGCTAATGTTGTATATGTCTTTTAGTATATAGTGATGCTCCGTGGAGATGGCTACAAATAATAGCCGAAACATGTAGCAGTAGTTATCTATATAAGGACAAGTGCAATTTTTTGTTAATTAACGTATTTAAGCTCTGATTATATAGCACTCAAAGGCAATATGACTAACAGAGCAGGGAATGGAAAGGATGTGGGGAAATAACGGTCATGAACTAATTTGAAAAAAAAATACCGGCAAGTGCCTGGAGGGACTGAACAGAACCACGAACATCCTAAGACAGGAGAGTCGCTATTCAGGCCGACATTTGTACCCGGGACCACCCGATATTGGACAGGAACATTCGGTGAAAAATAAAAACGAAAAGTTAGCGATTAGTCATAAACAGACCAAAAGATTGAATCAAAAGGTAATTAGTTTAGATGATTAATTAGTTAATTACAGGTCCTGTAGCACGTTTGTTACAATTCAGCGATCGTTATCAACATGACCCTAGATAAGGGATCAGCACACGTGCCACACGTGTACAAATAGTGCCAGTGCAGCCCCACGTGATGATTATTCATGTCAAGAGCCACGCCCCCCCCTGCTTGGTGAGTGTTCTTGACGTAAGGGCTGATGGCGGGCCAGTGCAGTCCACTGCATCTGCTGTTTGTAAATACGGGAACACGAGCGCCGCGCAATGTTGTGCGGCAAAGTCTGCAGACATTCTTGTTTTGCTACTCGGAACTCTAAATCGTACATATTGATAATGAAATGTGGGAGGAGGAAGAAATGCGTTAATCTAAAATGAAAACAACAGTTGTAGGCCAATAAAAAGAAGCGTGGAGTAACAGAAATAAATTATTTCATTAAAAATGGATCATAACTACTAGTAATTCCATGGAGCAGAGTCCTTCTTCAGAAACTAACAGGTCGGTCAGCTAGTCAAGAAATTCCCCGCGTTTTATGCAACCCGAAGCTTCATTACCGTTTGATATTATTCATACCGTGTATTGTGTTTACAATCATATATACCAACATAGCACATAACAGATTTAAAAGTTATAATGACTTTTAGTTGTTATGTGCTATGTTGCTTTATATGATTGTTCATGACCGTGTTCACAACAGTCCGCCACGTGTCCCTAACCTGAGTCAGACTAATTCAGTTCCCGTCCACCCATCCTATTTCAAAAAAAAACCCTTTTAATATTATCCTCCCATCTATGGCTAGGTCTTCCATGTTATCTCTTTCCTTCAGGTTTCCCCACCAAAGGTCTCTATGTATGTCGCTTCTCCCCATACGTGCTACATGCCTCGCCCATCTATTCCTTCTTCATTTACTCACCCGAGTAATATTTGGTGAGTAGTACATATGAAACTGCTCATTATTTAATAATTTTAATATTTATTTCTATTCGTTTTCTGTTTTGAAACATTAATTTACAGACGACATCTCAGGTACTGTTTCCTATCAGCAATGCCAATTCATCGTATCGATTTTTATCTTCCGGGATGTGATGCCGTGAAATTTATTTATTGTTTATTTAACGACAATGTCGGCATCGCAGACTGTGTAGTGTCGACGGTATGATGACTGGTGGATAATGAACTGGTAGGGATTTGGAAGAAAGTGGTCATAGCCTAGTAAGATTTACTATCCGGGCAATTTGACTGGAAGGACTCGGAAAAACAGCGAAAAACCTTCGTAGGTCGGTGTCCAGGTCAAGATTCGAAACGAGCACCTCCTGAATAAGACCCTAGAGATTTACCGCTGCACTAACCTGCTCAGTATGACGCCGTGTACTTTGTTGGATAAGTACCAAATATTTCGGAAGCACATGCTGTGTTTTTCTTCAGGTAATACAAAGATGGAGACAGAAAATTCTACCGAAACGTAAGTATCCACGTGTCAGATTACAGTACGGCACCATGCAGCCTGCCCCACTCGACTGAAGCCACCACAACACAGTCTGCTGGTACGTCTTTACCTTGCACCGACCGAGTTGGAACTAAGACCTGGTTGTGAGGACCGCAGGGAGTGACGTGTCACGTGGTACTCGGCCTACCATTTATATCACAATCCCAATTCACTGTAGTGTATACTTGAATTATTTTAATTTTATATTGAATTTTATTCGAGCTCAATAACTTCAATTACGCTTTATGTACTTAATGCTCCACACGTTACGCACAGCTGATTAGCTGTACAATATTAACAGCAACCAATTGCACAGATACTTATGAATAACTTGCCTGTTATTTCATAATACTTCTCCTACATGTTTCGGCCCATGACGGCCATCTTCAGGGAGAAGTTAGTTACATAGGAATACATTTTGGTATAAATGTTCTCAAAGAGATGCGTAAGTAATTTACAGTTCCAAGTACTAAAAAATCGTTAAAATGTATAAAACATAAAATCATTATACATATTTTACATTTGTTTACAAAATTATGCTAGAGTTATATTAAAATGTATTCCTTTGCAAATAACCTCTCCCTGAAGATGGCCTATATGGGCCCAAAACATGCAGGAGAAGTATTACAAATAACACATAATTATTTATAAATATTTGTGCAATGTGTATTAATATTGTATAAACTTTATTTATTAATTTTACAAGCACCACATTGTTTCAGCTGTTGAAAGCGTCATTAAATAAAGTAAAAATAAGACTGGTATGGCCTAAAAACAACTGTAAGGGTAATTAACTGGCGCTACAGCCCACTACACACCTTCGTCTTCTTGGAGATACAACTCCAGTCTTTCATAACTTTTGACATTGGATGGAGGTAAAAGGTCAGTGTCATGAGCCGGTGGCTTTGTCCCCCCCCCCCCCCCGCACAAGAAAAGAAAACCCCATGGTACCATCGGAAAGGAGGCTAGTTGGGTCCGTGATAAATTGGAGAGGAGAAATATTTCCGTCCCCACCATTAATCGAACCCCTATTCTGATGTAGTCCAACTCATACTCTAGTCACTATACTGACTGAGCTACACGGCTCATTGATCCATCTCAAACCCTACACAAGTTGTGTCAGATTCCAGAAACACCGTGTCATGTGTATGAACCACTTTGTTAGCTGCAAGAAGTGATACAGCCTAACATAGCGAGTTCCTAAAGCAAGACTGTAACTACTTACATGTCAAATTTGAACCAGAAATGCCCACTACTTCACCTGAAATCCTATTGGCCGGTTCATTATCCACGCCCGCACATCAACTCTCATTTGGTACACTTGTTTTCTTTCGTGGATCTATAACTGTACTAAAGGAACATCAATTAAGCACCCTGTGACAGCTGTGGAAGACAGCAGTGCCTGTGTAAATATCTTGTTACTATCAGAAAATTAACGCACAGACAAAACATAGCTACTAAAAAATACACCAAACACAAAACAAATTATTTTCTTCTAATGACGTGCTTCAAGGTAAATAAACCTTTACCTGTCACAGGTCCATGATACTTGAGTAACAATAAGGTAATAGAATTTAGGTTCTATCCTTCATGGTACCCAGCAAGTGAATTCAAAATCGTAAAAGTGTTTTGTGTTAGTGGATTGTCGGGGGGTTCCTTAGGCGTAGGAAGATACTGTAAGAATTTCGTGTCAATACCGTATTCACCAACCCCATATACCTGTTTTGTCTTAGTTAACCCTCTAAAGCCCAGTGGTTACTTTATGTACCACCATGTTTAACATTCACAAATTCTACGTTCTGCCCACACAGTGTATTTATGTGTTTTGTGTGGATCTCAGAATAAACAGCGATTATTTCACTGTACAGCATTAACTGACTGGTTTGTATAACTGAGACGGAGTGTGTTTACTGCGCGGTACGAGCTGGGTCTGTAAATAAAACAGACAACGTTTCGTCGTTGATGGGTTAATGTCAAGTTTGTTTTGGTCATACTGCATCACCAGCGATGTACCCCACTGTAGCATGCAGTTTACACCAACTGCATTTTACTGTAAATTGCCAATATTCACTTGGCCTGTGTTTGAGGTTTTCGCTCTTCTGGGACGTTGCGCGGTGTGGTTGGGTAGTTTGTCACCGACGTTTCGGAGCAGTAGATCTGTATCATTTTCAACGGTCAAGCAGTGAAAGACTTCTTGACCCTTGAAGATCGTACCGAAACGTCGGTATACAACTGCCAAGCAACGCCGCAGAGCGACGTAAGCCTACAATATGGTCTGTTAATTTTTGCTGGACTAAGTGTACTGCCGGTTGTTCTACTGTTGCACTTCCTGACGAAGATGCGAGTATGTAAGAAACTTATGTAACACCAACAAATGCACTATTCTATATTTTATTCGTACTATCTTTCACATAGCTCCTACATGTTTCGGCGTTATTAGTACGAATAAAATATAGAATAGTGCATTTGTTGGTGTTACATAAGTTTCTAACTTTGTCACAATACACGGAATAAACAACGTAAAAATTCGTGTACATATTTATGGTTATGTGTGTATAGGGTATGTATTTATGGTTACTTCGTTTACTATAGTTAATGTCGGTTATTGTGGTTAATTTGGTTATTAGACCAATATGGTACCTATGGCTGATGTAGTTACTACAGTTACCGGATTTCGAAACTGGAGCTAGTGTCGCTTCAACCTCATACATTTGAGCTTGGCCATATTTTGAACATCGACTGTAGTAAATTTAAAATTGCAACCCTGAATAGCCTCATGCCATACATCGACTGTAGTAAATTGAAAATTGCAACCCTGAAGAGCCTCATGCCATACATCGACTGTAGTAAATTTAAAATTGCAACCCTGAAGAGCCTCATGCCATACATCGACTATAGTAAATTTAAAATTGCAACCCTGAAGAGCCTCATGCCATACATCGACTATAGTAAATTTAAAATTGCAACCCTGAAGAGCCTCATGCCATAAATCGACTGTAGTAAATTTAAAATTGCAACCCTGAAGAGCCTCATGCCATAAATCGACTTTCGTAAATTTAAAAATGCAACCCTGAAGAGCCTCATGCCATACATCGACTGTAGTAAATTTAAAAATGCAACCCTGAAGAGCCTCATGCCATACATCGACTGTAGTAAATTTAAAAATGCAACCCTGAAGAGCCTCATGCCATACATCGACTGTAGTAAATTTAAAATTGCAACCCTGAAGAGCCTCATGCCATAAATCGACTTTCGTAAATTTAAAAATGCAACCCTGAAGAGCCTCATGCCATACATCGACTGTAGTAAATTTAAAATTGCAACCCTGAAGAGCCTCATGCCATACATCGACTGTAGTAAATTTAAAATTGCAACCCTGAAGAGCCTCATGCCATAAATCGACTGTAGTAAATTTAAAATTGCAACCCTGAAGAGCCTCATGCCATACATCGACTGTAGTAAATTGAAAATTGCAACGCTAAAGAGCCTCATGCCATATGATATTTCCTAAAAATCCATCCAGCGGCTACAAATTTTAAATATGCAAACACACAGAGAAATTTTATGTTATTTGTACCGTACATTTATGCTATTTGTACCATACATTTATGTCATTTGTACCGTACATTTATGTTACTTGTACTGTACATTTTCTTCATTATATAGAATCGTGTTCCGACAAATGTACACACTTTATTATCTGTTATTTAATACAGTTTATATTAAAAATAGTCCTTTTATATTGTTATTAATACTATTTTTAAAATAAACTTATTAAATAAGATAATAAAAAATGTACATTTGTCGGAACAGGATTTATATAAACACAGAATGATATGACCTCCATTTAGTGCTTGCCTTTTATGGGCATTGTGCAAATGGACGCAACAATACAGATATTGCCTGTATGCTTTCGGTAGCATCTGGAACCCAACACCTGACTGTCTAAGGACTACAAGACTCCATTGGAACTATAATAATGGTAGTTGACTGTGAACATCCTCTTTAGACCGGATGGCAGCTGTGGATGACTGACATTACTGAGAATTAGGATTCAGGTCTTTTGGGATGTGACGTATCAATGAGTGCTTCCGGGAGATTCGAAGGATCACTGCGCCTATGTCTTCAAGAGACAAGCTCTCTGTCCAAGAATGACTGCTTCATCCTTGAAGACAAAGACACCACAATCTTTCGAAACGTCGGAAACCACTCGCCCTACGACACAGCGTCACATCTCAGCACACCTGAATCCCCGCAGCACAGCTGACAGAGCCTAAAATCTCGAAGGGCTAAAATTTTTGCTACTATGTTAAAGAAAACCAGTTCTGTGGTTTGCAGAATTAATTGGCACTGCATCACATTTCACTGGAAGACTCTATCCTGTGTTTTATGTCCACAGCAACGTATGATTTATCGTATAACTGAAAGGGACAGGTGATTATTTTGAACAAATTCATCCCGTTGTGCTACAATTAACTGACAATAAATTATAAATTTCTGCCAGACACAACAAATTTATTATATTTAACAATATATGCTACATGTTTCAGGCATATTTTGACTATCTTCAGGCATTCATATACGGTACTTTATCTAAAACCAAGGTTGACATGCATTAAAAATATTTTAGTGCGATCTCACTAATTACAATATTTTTAACACATATCCACCTTGAATTTAGACAATGTACATTACTGCATGAAGATGGTCAAAATATGACCGAAACATGTAGTATATAATATTAAATATAATAAAGGTGTTGTGTCTGGCAGAAATTTATAATTTGTCAGATTGTTAGCTTCAAATGTCCACAGATAGCATGAGAGGATTATTTAAACTACAAGACGGTTGTAATTTACTACAGGAAATAATTTTAAGTGAGATATCTCGTGTGTAGCAGTCAAAAGGATTAATGTGGCTGAGTGCCTATAAAATGATAAGGCAAAGTATCGGAAGGCGTCTGTTCGTGTCAAGACGAAGTTCTGTGCTTGTGTTTAATGCAGCTGTAAGCATGTCTGGGGATTGTGTTAAATGCAGCTGTAAGGGTGTCTGGGCATTGTGTTAAGTGCAGCTGTAAGGTTGTCTCGGATTGTGTTAAATGCAGCTGTAAGGGTGTCTGGGGATTGTGTTAAGTGCAGCTGTAAGCGTGCCTGGGGATCGTGTTAAATGCAGCTGTAAGGGTGTCTGGGGATTGTGTTAAGTGCAGCTGTAAGCGTGTCTGGGGATTGTGTTAAGTGCAGCTGTAAGGGTGTCTCGGATTGTGTTAAATGCAGCTGTAAGGGTGTCTGGGGATTGTGTTAAGTGCAGCTGTAAGCGTGCCTGGGGATTGTGTTAAGTGCAGCTGTAAGCGTGTCTGGGGATTGTGTTAAGTGCAGCTGTAAGGGTGTCTCGGATTGTGTTAAATGCAGCTGTAAGGGTGTCTGGGGATTGTGTTAAGTGCAGCTCTAAGCGTGCCTGGGGATTGTGTTAATTGCAGCTGTAAGGGTGTCTGGGGATTGTGTTAAGTGCAGCTGTAAGGGTGTCTGGGGATTGTGTTAAGTGCAGCTGTAAGGTTGTCTCGGATTGTGTTAAATGCAGCTGTAAGTGTCTGGGGATTGTGTTAAGTGCAGCTGTAAGCGTGCCTGGGGATTGTGTTAAATGCAGCTGTAAGGGTGTCTGGGGATTGTGTTAAGTGCAGCTGTAAGGGTGTCTCGGATTGTGTTAAATGCAGCTGTAAGGGTGTCTGGGGATTGTGTTAAGTGCAGCTGTAAGCGTGTCTGGGTATTGTGTTAAGTGCAGCTGTAAGGGTGTCTCGGATTGTGCTAAATGCAGCTGTAAGGGTGTGTGGGGATTGTGTTAAATGCAGCTGTAAGCGTGTCTGGGGATTGTGTTAAGTGCTGCTGTAAGGGTGTCTCAGATTGTGTTAAATGCATCTGTAAGGGTGTCTGGGGATTGTGTTAAGTGCAGCTGTAAGCGTGCCTGGTGATTGTGTTAAATGCATCTGTAAGGGTGTCTGGGGATTGTGTTAAATGCAGCTGTAAGCGTGTCTGGGGATTGTGTTAAATGCAGCTGTAAGCATGTCTGGGGATTGTGTTAAATGCAGTTGTAAGGGTGTCTGGTGAAATACAATAATATCCCTTTACGTTGTTTGCTAAAATGAAACACAGTAAGAGGAATCGATTCAGGCAAGAAAAAGACAGCTGTATGGCAGAAACAAACACATTAAACCTTTATAACAACAACAACTGTGTTTTCCTTTTTTTTTTCGAAAGTGAGTAACTCTCTTTTCACTCTCTGATACTCATCTTACATCCAGCGGCACCGCACAATAACAAGCAGATAACAATTACTGTTTCGTGACAAAACCTAAGCGATACATCAACTATAAAAGAGCCGGAAATTCTGTTAAAGACAACAAGTTTAATTGTGCTACAGCCAGCATATCTCTCAACAATAATAATTTGTGTATAGGATGACACATCTATGTCATCGAAATGTCACAAAGTCTGCATAAATATCCATCTGACATCTGGAAGCATTTAATACGAATGTGGCTGGGTGGGGTTATTATTCTCGTATCTCGCGAAGTGACTAATTGGAGACGTGTAACGTCAAAATGAATGTGTAATGGTGGGGGTGGGGGGGAATTTTGCTTTAAATACTAGTACAACTCACAGGAATAGACCTGCCTTACAGTTGGTCTCCCAACTGTATTAAAATTCTGAATATCCTACAATATCACCACACATTCTTCTCTATTCTAAGTTTGTATTCAATAATTACGTTTCAGGAGAAAATTTCAAGATAACTTTTGACATATTCTTTCCAGTTTCTTAAAAAAGAAGCATTTATAAGATTTTTATTGTGATTTTTTAGCTTCAGTGCGTGTTTATTACATTTGTAAATACGAATAACGATGCTACCTGCTGTTCAAATTATGCGATTTATTTCAATTAATATTTATCTAAACCCTTCATATTCGATATTTGATATTACACAGTAATATTAGTCTCGCAAAATATTTAATTTACACCTAATTATAAACATCATATTTCTTAAGAATAATTACATAATTTACTCAAAATTTATTTCAGTGTCAGATATACTGCATTCTCCTTAAGCAATAAATAGCCTATGATGTGGGCATGTGATTGTGTGGAAGTGTTCGCGTCGTGTTAAGAAATAACGTGGAAGTGCAACATACTAAGTGCAGTTGTGCTTACTAGAAACGTGTCAGTGTTGTATCTACAATAATGTGTGGTTATGTACACTACATGTAGAATCGTAGTGTTAGAAGCAATGAGAAGCTGTGTAATTGTGTTCGTTTTTTTGCTCCACTTGTGTTTCTGTTGTGTTGCATCTCCTCCCGGGGTCATAGCTGCTCTTCAAAGACACTTTTATACAGAGTGCGTCTTCTTATTACATCGCGATGACCACGGTAAGTGTTCTGTTTATTAAAACTGCTTATGAAGACATAAATGTAATTATGTATTGTAGTTATCACAACTATCGTACTGTAATTCATGTTTTTATATATATTTTGTACATTTATATATTTTAAATGTTTATTAATATTTATATTTTAATTAATTTAATGATTTTAACATTAATTTCCTATATACCAGGATCCATTATACAACTACTGTAAAGATTCGCCTATATTGTAACCGTTTGACTTTTTTACACCTTTCTATTGTATGCAAAGGTTGCTAGTTTGGTTTTGTGCAGTGTTGCTGTGATTTGATTCTCTGATGATATTCCCTTGGGGGTCGAAACATGTAGCAGTGTTCAGCGTGATATTGAAATATAAAATATATGGGAACAGTATTGGTCTGAGTACTGTGAATAGATTAAAGCTTTGTGCTATTTCATATTGTGCAGCTCTATTAAGTGTTGTGTTTAATACTAATACGGCTATATTAAACTAACAGTCACGTGAGACTATTATGATATTATAATACTATGATATCAGAAAATTTAGACCTACGGAAGAACTAAAGTGAAACAGGAGAAAAGTGCATAACGAGGAGTTTCAAAAATTGTACTCTTCGCCAAATATGAAAAAAGCAGGGCAAGTAGCATGCATGGGACAGAAACAAAATGCTTTAAACGCTTTGGTCGGTAACGATAAAGATAAAAGTGTACTTGAAAGACCTAGGCGTAGATGTGAAGACAGGATAAAATTTAATCTTAAAAAAATAGAAGAAGAGATTGTGAACTGGACTTACCTGCCTCAGGATGTAGTCCAGGGGCGGGCTGTTGTGAACACGGAAATGAACAATCAGTTTTCATGGATGTGATGCCGCGTATTCTACCAGAATTCACGGTGTCACATCCCTGAAGACAGTGATATTCACAGTCAACGTTGTGAGGACCTCAACATGTTAGCACAGTAATTAAATTTCAGGTCAAGTAAAATGCGGCAAATTTCTTGAGTAGCAAAGCGACTATCAGCTTTTCAAGAAGGACTCTGTTTCTACAGTTAGACATCATCAGTTCTACCAAGCCATTCTCATAAAGAGGCTTGTCATTCACATAATCCTTTAAAGGCACCTACAACCTTCTTAGCCAAGGAATTCTTTGTTCTAAACTTTACTATTGGCCAATTAAAAATAATTATTTAATTCTGGATTTTTCCCGACCAATCCCCATGCATTACTGGAAGCACACAATCTCTGTACATAACTGCATCGACTGAATCGCGTCACAGACATGCAAAGACAAAACTACTATGTGAAAGAAAAATTATATCGTTGAAATTGTTCTGATAGCAACATCAACGTAACCAGCTCCATGTAACACTGTCCTTGTTGAGAAGCTTACAGTTGCTTAGCCACGCAAAAAAAAAATCCCTCGACTTTTATAGTAGCCTTATAGCATCTTCACAACAGCCCGCCTCTGGATCCTATCCTGAAGCAGTTAGATTAAGTCTAGACCGCCTCAGGCTATTTTGAGATCCATTTTAATATTATCTTAGCCTAGGATAAGCTGTTTCTGAGAAAATCGATAAATTTCTTTTCCTTATTACACAAAATACGGTACGGTTTAAATTTGACCGGTGCAAGTTGAAATGAGACTAATAAACACAATTCATAGTGCAAAGCAAATAAATGAAGGGCTGTAAAGAAACCGGACAGACATAAAAATTAAAAGAATAGTTAATAAACTAGCCAATTCCGTAGTTTTATCTCTTAGGTGTAAATCACATAAACGAATGAAAATATAATCTAATGTTCATAAAATAGAATTAGTACGGGTTCGTGTGTTTAACGTTCCAGCGAAGTGAACTTCTCCATTCGTCTAGTAAATATCATCTCAGTGGCCGTAATTCTTGTTTTCCCTTCCCTTTCGATGTCCAACTTTAACTCCCATATAAAAACGTCAGCGATGCTAGCACTACTTGTAAATAGTGACCAGGTAAATGTCGCTGTTATTGTAAATAATGACCGGACACTATACTGAGGCCACGGATACTATACTAACGCCACGGATTCTACACTGTGGCCACGGAAAGAAATCCCATAGATGGTGGGGATGACAGTCTTCGAGGCCTGTTATTGTATACCACTAAAACCGGCCCGAAAACCCCGTAGCTCGCGGTCCACATGTTGCCTGTGGAGACATTTGAAATGAGAAAATGTCTTTTAACACTTTCCTTGCCAGATGGGGGATACAAGTCCGAGGCAATTTTGAAAACGTATGACACATACATTACATACTAATTCACTCTGCAAAAATCTACTAAAAATAGTTACACTCTAGCCTAGATTGTGAATTGCATTTCTTTTTATAAATTTTTCCCATTATTGTCAGTATATTTTTATTGCACAGTAAAATTTGATATTATTCACATCGTGCACACTCTTACGATCCGTATATCCACCAACAAATGCACATAATAAGATACAACTCATACACAAGTCTTAAAATACTCCTACGTGTTTCGGCACCGAGGTGCCATCCTCAGGGAGTTACAAGTGTTGGGCTTATACTTCTTTTTACTTGCAACTCCCCGAGGATGGCATATCGGTGCCGAAACACGTAGGAGTATTTTAAGACTTACGTATGAGTTGTATCTTATTATGTGCATTTATTGGTAAAATTATACATATAATTATACGTGAACTTATTCATTCCTCTTTTGTTTGTATCGAATTTCGTGTTGCCCGCATGAAGACCAAATTTTGCTCAAGTTGCCCTAACCAAATAAAAGGTTGAGAAGCCTTCCCACGGCATCTCTGGCCCATGTCAACCAGCCTACGGCTCTTTTCCCTAGAATGTTGCGCAGTACGGTGAAGCACGATGGGGTTTGAGGGGAAAAGTTCTACGGAGATGTGGAGGGATATGTTTCCGTGGCGTCAGTATACATCGGATATTGTACGAGTGTAGCAATCGAACGTTTGTGGAACACACACGATGCATGTCTTTTCAGGTCTGAAGGCACGAAGCGAGCTTGCGCAGTGCCAGTGGCAACTGTCCAACGAGCACTGCCCCACGGCAATTCTGTCCTCGCTCAGCAACCCCAAAGGAACTGTCCCCATGTGCCATGGAAGTAGGCCTCTCTTTGTCTTACAGTCAGGCGATCCGTTCAGAATAAAACCATTCCTTTCGGTAAGTTCGAGCACAAACCTAAAATTAAATGTGACCTGATGTGCCTAAGGCATCAGAACGAAGCAAAACAAAAGATATTCACATTATCAGGCAAGGTAGGGTCAGAATATACGGAAATTAAATGGTAAATAAAAAATACATTCTGACACCAATCTAAGAAAATGTGACATCAGTATAGTGTGTTTTATCGCACAGCTTACATTACAACAAAAATACACAGATTAGATCCACTTTAGAATGGAAGAAGAACGTATACATGTTTCAATGCAACAAGCACTTACACAGATAAACTGGAATGAAAGATACTCACATAGACATATACAGGGCATACACAAAAGAATGGTGCGGTTCACTATTAAAACCGCACCATTCTTTTGTGTATGCCCTGTATTTCAACCTAATTTTAACATGAAAAATAGAAACATTAAGGGCCAGTTTTTTTTATAGCTTTCGCAGAATTGTGAAAAGCGACTTTTAGCTTCATGTCCGTCCGTCCGTCCGCATGGAACAACTCGGCTCCGACTCAAAGAATTTTCGTGATATTTGATATTTGAATATTTTTTAAAAAATCTGTTGAGAAAATTCAAGTTTCATTAAAATCTAACAACAATAACAGGTACTTTACATGAAGACCTATGTACATTTAAGATAATATCTCGCTGAGTTCTTCTTAGAATGAGAAACATTTCAAACAAAAGTTGTAGAGAAAATCAAAACACATTTTACGTTGAACAACATTTTCCCGAAAATCGTGCCGTTTATGAAATAATATGGACAAATACGGTACAGCCAGACAGGCCACAGATGACAATACAATACGGCGCATGCGCTTTGCATGCCGGATAACTAAGGCTACAGACACACACTCAGAATATGTAATACTTATTGCTTTTTCACGGCAAAAATGGTTACGCGAACGCGCCTCAGTATTATGTTTATACGTATATTACCTGTGTTGCAATTAAGGACTTCTTTAATTAAATGAGCACATCGACATCTGGCTGCTAAAGCATATATATTTGTGTACCATATTTGACGATGATGTATCATGTAGCGGAATGTAAACTACAAAATAGTACAAAATATACTTTGTCATTAAAGAGCAACTACTTGAAATTATATATAATAAGTATAAGGCATCATATTTTTAAATCAAACCAACCAATGCACAAGAATTGTTAACAAAGTATATTTACAACCCCTACATACGTTTCGGCAATCAAGTTGCCATCCTCAGGGGGGGACATCAAAGAATCACAAACATCCATGGCATCCAGATACACACACACTCGGCGTTATAATGAAAGCACGTATGCCGCTAACAACATTAACATGAACTGATATCCACAGTCACAAAACCAAACGTTAAAAATAAACAACACAATGTGTCAATGTGGCAACTTGATTGTCGAAACGTCTGAAGGGGTCGCAAATAACTTTGTTAATAATTCTTGTGCGTTAGTTGGTTTGACTTAAACTTATGACAGAATGCACGGTACATATAATACAGGGCATACACAATAGAATGGTGCGGTTTTAATAGTGTTCACTATTAAAACCGCACCATTCTTTTGTGTATGCCCTGTATAAAATAATACAAAAAAGGCATCATATTGTTTAGAAGATTACGCTTTGATGGGAGAACAATATTAAAATGGATTTTAAATAAATAGGACGGCGGTGGAGTTGATTCACCTGGTTCACGAGAGGGGAAATCGGTGAGATCCTGTAAAGGCAGTAATAAAAATTTTGATTTCAGGCTTCCGCCGCGATGTTGATGAAACCTGCGGTCTTCTGGGATATTACACGGTGTCGTGTGGTAATTTTTTACCGACGTTTCGGGACAACGTATCGGACCCATCCTCACGGGTCAAGAGCCCGAGTGGGAAAGAAAGCCTATAACGTAGATTCTGGAAAGTACGGCGGGGTAGCAATACGTAGATGTGATGACAGCCAATAGGGTGAGAAAGGGGTGGTTACAAACAACGTAGAGCTGCTGGGGGCACCGAGACTCTTGACCCGTGAGGATGGGACCGATACGTTGTCCCGAAACGTCGGTAAACAATTACCACACAACATCGCGTAATACCCCAGAAGACCGCAGATTTCAATGAAAATTTTGGTGCCATAAAAATCGGAGAGTTTTTTGACTAGGTGAAGAGACGTTAGCCTCTCAGAACGTACTCTGTAGCGTGGAAGTACTATTGCCCTGTAAAGAGGGCTTTTGAAAATAATAGTACCCATAAATGCTTTCGCGAACGTACTGTGCACCGAGGTCGGCAGCATGTAAAGCATTATTGGTCCGTACAGGTTTAAGGACACGGTGCTTCAAAGCAGCATATCTCACGCTTTCACTTCAATGTTTATTATACAGGGCATACACAAAAGAATGGTGCGGTTTCAAAAGTGAATAAAAAATTTATTTCTCACCTTACACGGGCACAACATACACCGTCAGCGGAGGCAACTGTCAAAGTTTCTTATTTGGTAATTACAATCCTTCAATGTGTGCATCCTGGGTCACACGACACATCCACACGGTAATCAAACTCATCCCAGACCCGGTGTAGCAATGGAGAAAAGAACCTTCTCCCTTGTCCACCCCGTTCGCCAGATCTTACACCGTGCGATTTCTTTCTTTGGGGGTTCGTTAAAGACAGCGTTTATGTACCACCATTGCCCACGTCCATCCATGAAATTCGTGATCGGATAACGCATGCACTGCAGGCCATTACAGAGGACATGCTACACCGGGTCTGGGATGAGTTTGATTACCGTGTGGATGTGTGTCGTGTGACCCAGGGTGCACACATTGAAGGATTGTAATTACCAAATGAGAAACTTGGACAGTTGCCGCCGCTGACGGTGTATGTTGTGCCCGTGTAAGGTCAGAAATAAATTTCTTATTCACTTTTGAAACCGCACCATTCTTTTGTGTATGCCCTGTATTCCTACCATCTCTGTACCGAAGTAGGCCTATGTTTGTCCAGTTCGTAGAAAACAGACACTTCTCCAGTGCCATCTGGCTGCTGTTCCTGGGCACCAACACGTCCCTGGAGCAGTTCTTCACAGACATCAACATTCCTTTCGACTGCCAGTTCCTGGTGGCTCAGCCACAAGGTGACCACGTCGTCGTGCTGACCGAAGTGTACCGTGTCAGCCCCACACTTCCTCTGCAGACATACCGTTTTGGTAATTGGACTGCTGGTGGCGGCCTCACTTGGCCCTCACAGGGCCTCTACAGGAGGAGGAACAACCTACAGGGAATTGTCCTTCGCGTGGCAGTGAAAAATGTAATGTGTTTCCATTTTGTGTATAGCTGATCTCGGTTTTAGTACATCAGGATGTGTTGACGAAGAAAGAATAGACATTGAACCCAAAGTACTCATTCACCTTCCATAGTAAATTTCATTAACTTGATTTATGAAATCAGAAAATTGTTGATGCAAATTTTTCGCCATGTCTGACAACGTTTTGTATGTTAGTCCCTCGTTCGTTTTTGCAAAAGTGGCAAATTGCAGAAACTTGCCAGGCACATTGTAATGCTGTCCTCTTCTTTAATTACGCACAGCGCCTCGAAGACATATAGGGCATTGGAGGTATAGCGCCAAGCATTCTTAAATTCGCACTAGCTGGCTGTGAGTGATCAGCCTCACGCCCCGGCCGCTTTGCGCCCAGTACCAAGTAAATAGGTGGCTAGATGGGTTCCAGAGCTGGTCTAGACGATTTGGAAAAATCTTGCCCCGCCGGAAATCAAAACTCGATTCCTTGATCGTCCAGTTTGTAGCCTAACCACTGTACTGACTAAGTCCTCCTCCTTTCCTGGCTGTAAAGTGGACCGAGAATGAAACTGACCACTCATGTTCATCTAGTGCCGAGGTTAAGAATGCGTACAGCCACACCTCCACTCCCCAATACGCCTGTATGACATGGTGCTTAATTAAACACAGGGAAAAATTTATCATTTCATATATTCCCACATTAAATATAGGTCCATACATAAACAATCCGCATATATATATATATATATATACACAGTATCAAATACATTATACGTATATACATGATTTAAAAGAAAACCTGAAAATTTTGTTAACAGCTAATTTAGTGTATATGGATTCTACACAACTTTGTCAGTTTTCAACACAGTCCCAGATCTACCACACACAGTACATGCTTCTAACACACGACGATGACTTGTTTATGCCTACAGCTGCACACAGTAGGGTCTCGATTTTTTAAATGTTTTAAGACATTTATATATATATATATAATGGACACATGGAAATTTAATTCTACCTATTTTATATGGATGTGACAGTGTCTCACACTGGCAGGAATACAGAATAAGGATGTTTGAGGAGGGCAAGGTGCAGAACAGAATATTGGGACACACGTCAGAGGGAGAAACCGACAGGGGGGGGGGGGTGCAGAGCACTGTATAATGAAGGGCCTCGTGAGAGGTACTGCTCATTGAATATTACATAAATAACACTACGTATTCCGTCTGAAACAACTGTATTTGTTATTATAATCTCAAACGCTACATGTTACGATCAAGCCGATCATCATAAGTGTTTATTTTATATAAAAACTTAAGACTCAAAGTAAAATAGTAAATTTTTGCGAGATACCACAAATTAATAATAACAATAATACTAATAATATTAAAGGTTGTGTCAGACGCAATACGTAGCGCTATTTATGTAATTCTACACACACAACGGGATAGATAGCGTCAAATTTGCCAAATATTATAAAGTTAATGAAGAGGCAATTGACGCGGCACGTAGCACGTATTCATTCATTCTGTAGTCTGTCTTACGACAGGTCCGTAGCCTCTTCCAAAGCGAGTTCTCCACAGGGTGCGATCTAGTGCTTCCTCTTTCAATTTCCAGTATCTTTTCTTTTCCTTAAGGTCATCCAGTAGCTGTAGCACGTATAGGAGATATAAAAACGTAAAATAAAAAAAAACCTCTTGTAAAGCAGATCAGTTGGACCGATCGTGTGAGAAATGAAGAAGTATTACACAGAGTGAAGGAGGAGAGGAATATCGTACATACAATAAAAATAAGAAAGGCTAACTGGATTGGTCACATCTTGCGTAGAAACTGCCTTCTGAAACACGTGATTGAAGGAAAGGTAGAGGGAAGGATAGAAATGACGGGACGACGAGGGAGAAGACGTAAGCAGCTACTGTATGACCTTAAGGAAAAGAAAAGATACTGGAAATTGAAAGAGGAAGCACTAGATCGCACCCTGTGGAGAACTCGCTTTGGAAGAGGCTACGGACCTGTCGTAATACAGACTACAGAATGAATGAAAGCATAGTCGTAAATGGGAGGATAATATTATTATCCGTGTTAAGCAAATGGAGGACAACAGAATTCAACTGGCTCATGATAGGGACTAGGGACGGCATGTTGTGAACACGGTAATGAACATTGTGACCTATCAGTCTTTATACTTCGTGTCATTATTGTTCATTGTTTTAAAATACAGATGGCAACATTCTACACGACAATCGTTGAAGAAAAGAATGGAAAACCAATCACAATATCCGGCTTCTTCGGTGAAATGTGGAACTTACTGGAGCAGGAACTTAAATTCAAGTAAGTCAACTTAATCCACTCTCACCCGTTATATTTCACGAGCTGTTTATAATATAGTTAATGCCCAAGTTACGCAGTTGGAATCCGGCACGAACTGACTAGTAACATTACAGGTCAACACAGCGGTCAATATGAAGACTGTATTCTTAAGGGATGTGACGCTTTGTGGTTTAGTGTACATGTACCGACGTTTCGGAGAAACCCATCTACCAATTATACCAACGTAATATGCGTATCATGATTGAGGTTTTCTTTTTTACTTTCCTCTTTTCGTCAAAGCGAATTCCAATATACCGTCTTAAAACAGGCCACGACCGCTTCCTTCTATGTAATTCCTGATTCACCATTCTTGACGGTCTTGCAGTATTTCCGCCAAGCAACTGTGCTCCTTTCCCCCCCCCCATGACTCAACAGCCCCTAGGGGTCCTAGGCCTCCTCATTGTCGAGACTTCACGATCACACTCAGACACACCACACTCGGTAGGACTCCTCTGGACGAGTGATCAGCCCGACGCAGAGACATCTACCTGACAACACACAACACTCACAAGAGACAGACATCCATGCCTTAGGCGGGATTCGAACCCGCAATCTCAGCAAGCGAGCGGCCGTAGACCCATGCCTTAGACCGTGCGGCCACTGGGATCGGCAACTGTGCACCTACCCTACACAAACTGTTCCCTAATTGTCTTTGTTGCAGTGCCCCCTCAGTTTGGGGAAAAAAACAACCCTGACGGATTCAGAAACCAACAAAACGCAGAAGCCGTATAATGAAAAACAAATATGGCTAAGCCCGATTATATTAACGTATAATCAAAGAAAATAATAATCAAACATCGAGTATTGGAATCAATATGTTGATTGTAACTGTTTGTTGCGCCTTGTTTAGTTTGCGAAGTAGAATTACAAAAAAAAAATCATTAATATACAGGGGGTTTCGAAAATACACTTACATAGTGAAAGTGTCAAGTCAATTGAATTATTTGTACCAACAAATGCACTAAGACAGTTTTTTCACTGTTTTCTTTATTATAAGGATGCCCCACGCAGACAGGAGGGAAGGAGATCCTACAACATAACACACAGATAACTGGAACACACGCTGAAAATAGGACCACGCTGCCATTAATTAATAATTATACTATAGAGGGTAGTATAATATACTACTTGATTTTATTGTAATTTTTTAAAATGTAATAACATTTAGCAGCTTAACAATACCACTAATTTTACAAAATTTTATACGATGTGGTAACAAATACTGACTCACTGTTATGACGTAACCAAAGAATTGGTCTATGTAAAAAACTCACTTAAAATACCCCCTGATGATGGCAGAATAACTGCCGAAATGCGTATTGGGGCATCCTTATAATAAAGAACACATTGAAAAAACTGTCTTAGTGCATTTCTTGGTACAAATAATTCAATTATAAAAGATGCACGGTGAATGTAAAGTGAAGTTTTGCGAAGTCAATGTATTGCACAATTAAACCAATGTCTTATTCCCCTTATAACATTACTTATTCAATAATTCTGTGGAATTAAATTTCACCCATCTTGATGGGAAACATCCCGTTTAGTTTCATAAATTATTTATATAAGAGATAATACAATCCAACTATTTCATTATGAAAAACAACAAATTTTGATTTTATAATTCCACTACATATTTTGGCCCAACTGGGTCACCGTCAGGCATATAAACATATGTAAATGGAGGCTAGTAATATAGCATTACAGTCATCATTACATGGACTGTGATCTCATCATTATAATCACATTACAGTTTTATTCATTGTAATGTTAATGTTAAGGTTAATATCTCAGATAGTTGTGAAGATACAAAACTAACAAACTTTTACGTATTTTTATAAACCTGAAGATTGCCCGGCACGGTCAAAACATGTAGCAGTTTTACAGAAATAAAATTTATTTTTATAATAAAAAAGTCCCGTTAGATTGTATGGTCTCGAACATTAGTACATTTCACCATTACAGAAGAACTCGCGGAACCTTCGAAAACGGTTCTTGGTGCCTGAGGGCTGCGTAGAACAAGGGTCGGGTGCCACTGGCCTACACAGTCAGCAGGCAGGACAATCGCGTTTCCTGGGACGTTACGCTGTGTATTTTGGTCAGCAGGAAATATCGCTGTCAAAACACAAATCTGGCAATCGACCTAATGCCACAAGGCAGAACTAACTACAATGTCATTATACCAGGTCTGATTTTTATAAGCCGGCCGACAACTTCTTCGGGGCTCCAACTGAGAACGGATCGTGGAACGGCATGATCGGAATGTTGTACAGAGGAGAAGCTGACTTCGCAGTTGAGAAATTTGTGATGAGTCCTGCCCGCCTACAAGCAGTGGACTTCATTTCAACTTTAGAACAAGTGAAGTATGAAACAGTCAGTTGCATATCAGTGTGTAGACTCGTATATCAGTGACTAATGTCGTATATCAGTGATTAATGTATATCAGTGACTAATATCGTATATCAGTGACCACTATCTTACATCAGTGAATACTTGAGGCGGGAATTTTAAAGAAGTAGGATCACACTACATAGCTTCCGTATTTATCTGCAGACAGAAAATCGGACTAGAATACTGCAATGAAAAGTCGTTGAAAATAGACTTGGTACAAAGTTTGAACTCGTTAAATTATAAAGCTCGGGAAAAAAGCTAAAGTAACACATATTATGCGGTTCATAGAATACCAACATGCACGAATGGTGGATCTGTCTAGGTTTTATGTTGATAAAGATGAACACTGTGCTGCTAACTGAAGAAACAGCTTGCAATGTAGCAATCTTCCGCTTGTGTTCGCAACTACTTGCTAACATATATACATGTAGCAACAGAAAGATGACAGAAGAGCAAACAAGTGTGGCTTATTTAATAACACTGTCCACAACTGCGACTATGTAGTTTCAATACGAAAATGGATGGAAGTTGTATTCAGAAAGGGGTATAGGCCATAAGGAAAAAACAAAGTTTAAAGACCAATGAGAAAATGGACCGACAAGAGCACATTTTAGTGAATACAGAGCAAACAAAGAGGTGTAACCACAAAGCCAACAATGATGAAAACCAGGGGTGCACAAATTTCCCAAAAATCTAGACGTCAACTCAAAATTCTAGGCGCCATCAGGGCAACATGAAGCAAGTTCCATATGGAGGACCCAAAAATATCAGGCGCCACTGTACATAATTTAGTCGCCCATGCAGCCTGGCGCCCTGGATTTGTGCTCCCCTGATAATTGCATTCAATGACCTAACAAAACGCTAATCATAAAGTTGCACTGTAGTGCCCTTCATACATGATAATGAAAGATATCTTTGTGTTTAAGGACAAGGATGTTTATCAAGGCACAAAGGGCACTGCATGTGAAGTGGGACGAGTTCCTGAGGCCCTTCACCAGACGGCTGTGGATGCTGCAGTTGTTGTCGATGATTCTCATCGGCCTCTGTTTTGGAGTCACATACCATGTTGGGCAAAGTCTTGGGCTCGAGGCTGGGGTAGCATCAATATTCCAGAACCTCTACGATGCATTATTCTACACTTTTGCTAGTTTCTGCCAGCAAGGTAAAATGTCATATGCAAAAATTCACAACCTGCAACCCCAAAGAATCTTATTACTGTATTTGCTCAAATATAATGTGAATTAGTTGGCACTTCCCCAGTACGAAGTCGAACAAATACGTCTATCAACTGTGCTATATATATCTCTGTGTAAGCCTGCATGTAAGAACACTAAGGCCACTGGTGAATTTTTTTAAAAACGGACAAAAATATTCAAATTTGATTAAAACTTGACCAAAAAAACAGACACCTGTGCAGACCCACACACATTCCTGCATGCATGTCGAGTGTAATTCCATAAATATTATTGCAATGAAAAATTATTTTAACAAAGATTGTAAATTAAATAATGCATATGCCAATAAATACACTGTGTGATAAGATTAAGTGCTGTTTATGAAACACATGGTAGACTTACATACAGCAACCACTGTGTTTTACAGAGTTCCTCGAAACTCCATGTAAATACGAGGACAATGAATGGTGTGTTTATTAAGCGATCCCTATACAGGCCCTTACAGCTCCAGGAGGTTGAGGCTCCCAGAATTTTGTGTGTTTATTATCCAAGAGTTATTGGTGATAACTACTCAGTTTCTTTCATAAGATTTAAGGTCTTCATGGCCGTGAAAATTCAAATTGGTTATTACACCGTGTAGTTTGGTCAGTGATTGCCAACATACAAGAAGCACGTACTGCATCCACCTTTAGAATAAAAAAAACCATACATTCCTCAGCAATGACCGTAAGCACAAACCAGACCAGAAGAAGCCAAAGCCCAAATGGCCATAACACATTAAACATCTTGTTCTCGGACCGCAGGTCGCAGTGTAACCCCCCGCATGCTGTCCTGCCGTGTCGTGTTCCTAACGTCATACTTCACAGCAGTGGTGCTTCTTGCCGGATACTCCGCCTTCCTCATCTCTTTCTTGGCTACAAGAGAAACCAAGGAATTCCCTTTCACAAGCTTCAAGCAATTCCTTGCTGATGGCAAATACCAACTGGGTATGTTGTCAGACTCTGCCTTCACGTTACACTTTGAGGTTAGTATAAATCATTATTCAGTGTGGAAATCATCTCCATCCTTCACCTCTTTGCTGACTTTCCTTTACCCCCTGCTCACTTTTATCTCCTTTCCTCTTTTCTCCATTACAACAATAAAATGTTGCATCTTTATCCTCCAGATGGCACTGTTTTGAGCATAATTTAAATTATATAACATCAGACAATATAAATATTAATATGTAATAAATTGGAGATTATATGAAAGGCAGCAGAGTTGCTTGACTACTTAAGACATTCCCCACCTTCTATGGAACCCAAACGCTCACAAGGTCCTACCACCGGACCCTACTCTGAGTCACTTGAATCCAGTCCACACCCCCAGATCCTCTCTTTATCCTCATCATTACTATCATCATCATCATCATCCCTGCTATGCCTAGATCTCCCATGTGATTTCTTCCCTCCAACACATACAATTAAAATTTACATGTATCTCGCTGCTCCCATGTGTGCTATATGTGCCATCCACTGCACACTCTTGCAACTTTAATACGCTGACAATATTGAGTAAACAGTACGAATTATAAAGCTTTGCATCTCACAACTTTCTCCAGCTTCCTGCCACTGCCAAGTACCGTCCACAGCACTATGTTGACAAACATCGCTAAGTGAGTGACAAAACAAAAACAGGCAATGTCCAAACTTCCTATTCCTGCAGAATTCAACAGACACCATCATGCAGAAGATATACCAGACTATGATTGCACCAAACCAACACAACTTCCCGTCTTCAGATGATGAAGGATTCCAGCGAGTGTGTAAAGTTCCTAACTACGCCTACATGACTTACACAGAGCTGGAGAACCATGAGGCAGGGACCTTCAACTGTGACCTCACAGAGATCCCACAGATTTACATACCAGGGTCACTGGCCATAACAACTGTCAAGCAAAGCCCTTACAAAAGAATCTTCAATTCCATGTAAGTAAATGGGTGCTACTTCCAGGATCTCTCCTGGGGCAGAGGGAGCGGGATAATGCAACCTAAAGTCTGAAATACGTTAATAATTAGAAATACATTTTCCAATGTTCAGACCATATGAAACATAATTTCTAACCTAATGTTTACTGCATAAAACACTGTACATTCTATGATGTGAAAGACAGCAGTTATCAATGTGAAGGGTCCTCAGAACCCACCTGTCGTATTAATTTAAAAAATCACATCAATATTATGTACAGGCAGACAGTAAATCCAATGGCTTCCACACCATAACAATATGAAAAAATGTGTTTTGGTTGTTTCTACAGAATCTGGAAGATGAAAAGAAATGGGCTTCTGAGCAGGCTGCATGAAAAGTACTACCCCACCAAAGTGCCCATATCGGAGATTCCTAGACCAGTGGTCTACCTAGTTCAAGTCACCCCAGTACTAACACTCCTAGGCACTGCAACATTGCTCGCTATAGTGCTGCTACTAGTAGAGAATAAGGCAACTTACATCAAGGCATATCTCCAGCTTGGCTGGCGAAGATTTGAACCGCCTACTGTTTGGTTTGGTCCTGTTCAGTCCTACGCACATCAGGCAAAGAGGACGGATATAGCAGCACTGCCAGAGACCCACCTGTATCATAAATGAAAGTATTCAACACTTCACCCTAGAAATAACAGATAACCCACACATTCCAAACAATCCGAGCTTTAATCAGGTCTTCCTAACAAGTTTTCTTTTTCTAGATCCTCTGAACTTTCACTAACAGCAAATGTTACAGTAAAACACAGTGGAATTTTAGTAACTTTTAAAAACTTATACTACAACATAAATAACCCCTTTAGTGTACAAATGGCATTAAACTTATATTTCCTTACAAAGTATATTTTACTCTTATCAATCATACAGTCACAACCAACACATTTACTTGTAATAACAAGTGAATGTGTTGGTTGTAACTGTACAATTAAAAAGAGTAATATATACTTTGTATATGCATACCAGAGGGGATGTCTAGTATTAAAATTATATTTCCTTACTTTGTGACCTTTCATATACCAGGTCAGGGATGAAGTCCTCAGTGAAAGAACAAAGACGTGATAATACGCTGCCTGGTCAGGGCTATCACACATCTGAGAGGATGGTAACAGATGCATATGTAGCAATGGTGCAGTGATGATTGGCAAGCAAAACTGAAGAAACTCGTTTGCTAGCCCGCTTCATTTCCACTTCATCCATCAGGAATCTCACACGAAGTCACCAGGAACTGACACTGAGGCTCTGCGGTGACCTGTCACCATCTAACTGCCGACACTATGGCACGTTCCTAAAAGTCACATTATGTATATGTAAATTAAAGCAGTTCTATGGACAAATTGTACCAAAAATAAAAATACCACTTATGTGCAGAGTAATAAAACCAAAGTTTTTGTTTACTACCATAAACTTAATTAACATATGGAAGACAAACTTAGACACATACCTATATGCAAATCTGTAATGGTTAAATTTAGTCACAGTATAATTATTAAGTACAAAATCTGAGTAACATACTTTGTAAAAAAAATATCATATATTCATTACAGTTATACTACAACATGTTTTGGCTAATCCACTTGGCCATCAGGCAGTCATACAAAACACATAGAGAAATGATGTTTTTAGGAAGAGGCCTCCCCTTCACAAACAATGATTATCTTATCCCAAATTACACACCAACGAAATGCACTATACCTTTTCACTTTTTTATTCTTTAAACCCTACATATGTTTCAGCCCTTACAAGGGCTGAAACATATGTAGGGTTTAAAGAATAAAAAAGTGAAAAGGTATAGTGCATTTCGTTGGTGTGTAATTTGTGATTTGTTCAAAAATGCATGGTGAAGATAATATGAAAGTGATTATCTTGTTTTATTTTAATATTAATATTATTCCAAACAGTGGAATAACAAAATGTTAAAATATTTGAAAATTGAATATATTGTTAAAATATTCCTGATATTCCTATAGTTGTCAAGTGCTATTCAAAATACCCTATGTCATTGACGGAAGGCAAGTTACTCTAATATATGTTGTGTAGTGGATGCTAATTTACGTAACTTGTATTCATGGAGTTCACTGTTCACATAGTTTATTACTTACAAGTATAATAACCCATTGTGTATAGATATATATATATATATTCATCTCCTGTTTACCTACATTTGCTCTCTGTGTTGTTAGTCAAAGGCGGGGTTCTTAATTGAGGCATGTAAAAGTAAAGTTCACCCTAGAACAGGCCATGAAGGCCCAGAGGGGGAGGAAGAGGTATAGCTCTACTCTTTCTTTAACCTCGGCGCTAGATGGGGCTGGGTGGTCGCCACGCCCCGGCCACTTTACCCCGGTCCCCATTGTGCCATGGTAAATGTAAAAAAAAAGTAAAGTTTTCCCTATAACAGGCCATGAAGGCCCAAAGGGGGAGTAGAGGTATAGCTCTACTCATTTTTGACCCCGGCACTAGTTGGGGGTGGGTGGTCAGCACCACGCCCCGGCCGCTTTACCCCCGGGAAGGACCCGGTACCCATTGTATAGGAGGCTGGGTAGGCCCCAGGGCCGGTCTGGACATATGCGAAAAATCTCGCCCCCAACGGGATTCGATCCCCGGACCGTCCAGCCCATAGTGAGTCGCTATACCGACTACGCTATCCCAGCCCCTACCATGGTAAATGTAGTTTACATAATTCTGTATTCTATGGGGGTTGTCAATACATGCAGTTTACTAGTGACTGAAGGGAATGTTGTGTGTTATGCACTTCATCCACTACAACATTCCTTTACATATTTTGTATGACTGCCTGATGATGGCCAAGTGGATTGGCCAAAAAATGTTGTAGTATAACTATAATGAATATACGATATTCTTCTACTAAGTGTTGTGTTATTCAGATTTTATACTGAATAATTAGATTGATCAACACATCAGGATGGCTGTGCCTAAACTAGTCGCAGTAGACAACTCTCACGTTCTGGTCAGCACTCAAGCTCACTGCTGTCACAGGACATAAAATATGAAAGAACAAAGAGTGACCATACCTTCAAACTAAAGATATGCACCACCATTTTGCAACACAGCACAGCAAGCACACAACAATCCAACATCAGTGTTTACACCAAAAACTACACTGCCCAGCAAGATGAATACCTTCCAAGAATAACCCACAATTCTACTAAATTTACGTACTGAATTTCAATCACAAACTGAAGATTTTGTGTCACCTACCAGTTTCATGGAAAACAACCAAAACCTATCATACAACATGCAATGACATAGTCAGCTGGATACAGTGTGGTGGCTTTTTGATCAATCAGTGTATAAAATGACACTCTACTGACCAACAGTTGAATGACATTATAGAAACCAACAGCCAATCAACTGCCATGGTCAGTGCCAGATCTTTGGGACACAGTACACATTTTAATATTTTTCAAAGAAGTTACAACTGTAGTTTTCCAAGCAAATGATGCAAATAAGAATACACTCAAATCACCCAACTTCACAATAAGGACAAAGGCAGTGATGTATACTGCAACTGATTCTTGTTGCCTTTCTAAGAATGACACTGCTTGAAATAAGAACATCACATTCCACAGTCTTAACCTCCTTCATCTGATAAAATCAAGCTGTGTCATTCTGTCCTGGAACTTTTTCCACATTGTGAAAGTCACATTTTCTGAAACTTTATAACGTACAACTTCAAATAAACTTCATGACATTCAGGTGGAATTTTAGGTACCCACAGCTACCAAAACAACGATCTTCCGAGATGTGGCACCATGTAGTTTGATTCATAGCGCCAGAAATATACCAAATTACATCGCGTCACAGCCCAGAAGATGATAACCTTAATTTAATTCAATTGGCCCAAAATGGACCATAAAATATAAAGACCAAATTTTGTCAAAAATATTTTCACAAAAATTATACACAACACAAATATACAGATATGATGTAGATACACGGATTTCCATCACAGAAGGTACCAGAAAGGACAGCAATAATATGCACACACACTAAAGAAAATGTCTTTAATAAAGAAAATCGGGTAATTAAGTTATTTAATGTAGGAATTACAGCAAAACTGTATGTTACAAGTACCAATATTACATCCTTATTGGTAAGAAAGAACAGTAACACAAGATTTAACCACATTAAAAGTTCAGTGTTTTCCCATTACAAAGGTATCCCATGACTTCCACGATTGCTGCGCTCCCAGGAAAGGACACGTAACATAAAACCTTTGCCCATTTTTGTCACAACTTTTGTTTCACTGCCTTTAATTTTCAGCTTAAAATATGTAATTCAAGTGGCTTATAATACCATTCATTTTGCCCATTTCTGAATCTCAGTGTTTTTGCCTTAGACAAGTAACTTCATTGACTTCTAGTATTTGCTAAGAAATGAAACTAAAAAAGTTGGTATGGAAGTGTTATTTGTGTAAATGCAGAGGGGATACCTGTACTGTCATGTAAACCCAAGGCAGTGGCAATGCTAAACAGATTTCTCTGTATCAAATGTCAAACATTATGGAAATCTGTTTGTTCATAAACCATAGGAAATGCACACCCTTTGTTATGCCATTAGAAATACGATGCATCAGTCTCAGATAAAATACATCAATACTTAAAACCATCAAACACAACAATATTCAAAATTCAATGTACAATCGAACCTGGTTATAATGACAGCAGTTTATACAACAACTCACCTATAGTGTTACATATTCTGTGGTACTATTTAATTCCTCATTGTTAATCATTAACACTATACTCATCAGTTATAACAACACTCGTTTATAACAACACAAAATATTCAGTCCCTTTCATGACATTATAACTGAGTTTGACTGCATTTAAATATACATTACAAGCACCTTACATGTTCTGTAATATTCAACTTAAAGAAAACTGTTGGAAGTTGTCTATGACAATAAGATACTAAGTAAGTAACTAACTCCATGGAGCAGAGACCTTCCTGAGAAGCTAACAGGTCCTCAGCTAGTCAAGAAATTCCCCACATTTTATGGAACACGAAGGTTCATTACTGCATTCAGAAGTACCTGCGACCTGTCCGTATCTTTAGCCAGAGCAATCCAGTCCATGCCTTCCGGACAATAAGATACACTTGACATAAGATATGTAGTTACTTCATTTATATGCTGCCAAATGGATCAAAAACTGTGCAGCAGCCTATAAAGAAATGAAATAAGAATTTATACACACAAAGAACCAAGATGTGAACAGTTGGTTGTGCGTATATCACAGTTGTTCACATGAACCACACTCATGGCAGTGCTAGTAAATACAGCTGCTTGCAAGCAATTACATGTCCATGTGAATGACACACTAGCAGTTAAATCATGGGCGGTGCAACAGAATACACACGTCAGAGCAAACGTGAACAGTGCAACAAACTCAAATGCTGCAAATCCAGGCGCACAATCCATCCGAACAGTCCAAGCCATCTATGCAAATTATACAGTATGCTCCAACATCACTGGATTGCTGAGCCATCGCTGGGGATACATCAGCTAATGTGCCAACAGCACGCCTTCCTCAACACCCTTGGAAACTAATTTTAATGGCCTCTATTCCTTCACCCAGAGAAGTCCCCAAACAGGTTTCATTTGAACAAGCTTCACAGGTTAGTGTATTTTAATGTCACAGTAAATTTTGAAGTTTTAATTTAAACTCAGCCTTAAAAGAGCCAAGGTAATGCTGCAATGTATAGTGCTTGTAATTCATATTTAATTGTAACAAATTTTAAGTACTGCTTTATTTAATGGCTTTGAATACTGATGTATCATGAATAAATACAGAAATGGCATCCAATTCTTTATGTCAGACGGAACAGTTACACATTCAGATTGACCCCATGAAGTATAAACCGTCTTGAGCCAATAGTGTCTCAATTACTCAGGCAATTCCCTGCCTTCAGTATGACTCAAAAGTTCAATAACATTCACAATAGCCCACCACTAAGCCCTGTCTTGAGCCAGATGAGTCCAGGCCACAACATCCCTGCCTATTTCCTTATAATCCACTTTAATATTATCCTCCTATCTAGTGCCTCGATTTTGCAAGTGGTCTCGTCCCTTCAGGTTCTCCAACTAAAACTCTTTATGCACACTTTTACCCCTCTGAAGTGTTCTACACGTGCTGCCCATCTCATCCTCATTGATTTGATAACCCAAATAATATTTGGTGAAGAATATACGTTATGAAGCTCCTCATTATAGGTTTCTTCAGCCCCCTCTCACTTCTTCCCTCTTAGGTCCAAATGTTCTCCTCAGCACCCTATTCCCAATCACTGTCAGTCTACATTCGTCCCTGAATAAGACAAACCAAGTTTCACACCCATACAAAATCACAGATAAAATTATAGTTTTGTGTCTTATTAAAAAACGTTATCCAATACTGACACACTGCAAACAGTTGCAACTTGTTAAAGCAGATTACTTCACGCATTATCAAAGTAAAATTGCTAGACAGTTCTTAGCCATTTAGGACCAAGATCATGTAGTAAAATTTCAGGCAACAATAAAATAATTTTGGTCCAGAATACCTAAAATACAGGGTGTATCCTTAGCCTCCAGTCTCAGTAAGACAGCTGCTGCAGGAGCTTGACCGCACATCAAGCCTGCCTCTGCCAGTTTACAAACCATTTTTACACTGCAGCTGAACATACCATATTTTACAAATACTCCCAAAATTCCAACCTCCAGCTGCTAAATATTCCTTGACACATAATACACCTCTTATATTGAAAGAGTGGCAATTTCTCTTCGATATATTGTCTTTCATTTCTTGCAAAGAATGTGACTGCTTCACAGTTCCTCTGCTACTGCCAGTTCCCTGAATAATGCTGTCAGGATTAATTTAACATAATGGGCACAATGTCTTTGCTAAAAACCTTGGGCCTTATGATTTTGTGCCCATTCACTGCACTTTAAGATGGCATCAAGGAAACTTCACAATCTGCATGGGGATTTTTGTAAAATCGTGTTATTTTGGCTGTTCACGTTCTTACTTACAGCAAAGCATGTGTCATACACAAAATTTACAGCTTCTGTTGCTGTGTCTTTGTCCAACAGTGAACCTGCGATTTGATATTTTCCCACTATTCTGTATATTTTTCTTTTTTTATGGGATATTTTTTTACAAAACTTTCCATGTCATTATTTTCCATGGCACGTATGTACTTTGGAAAACCAATGCAAATGAACACCCTTTGAAAACATGTTTGTGAAGCAATAACCTGCTCTGTAGGGGGGACATCATACACAACTACGCTACAGAGTCAATCTGCAGCGTCGAAAAGATGGCACAACGTGGCCGACTCACCTTCCGTTACAAAGCCGATATTTCTGTATGGTCAGGATGATAAAGACACACTCTTTATTACAAACATGGGATTTGTGGCACTTACGGCAGTAAATATCAAGATGTCATGTAGTTTGGTAAAGGTCAAGGTAAAGTTCTCCCCAGAACAGGCCATGAAGGCCCAGAGGGGGAGTAGAGATAATAGCTCTACTCTTTGTAGTTTGGTAGAAAAAACAATTGACTAATGTCATGTCAAACAGACACATGCCATACACACAGTTTTTCTAACAGTTTTGACTGTCACAGCCATGATTGGCAGAGATAAATCTGTCTGCTAAGCTGATGCCACACCAGTCTAGAGCTCTCCAAAATTTGCTCCATGAACTTTGACTGCAGTTCTTGACACCTGCTTCTGACACACAGACACACACACACACAAACACACACATTTAGAATGGGTTAGAATTGTGATCATTTCCAGCAGTGAGGTTACCTGTTCTCTTTCTAAAAGAAGAAGAATTATTTATATTTTACCTTTCCATATAACCAACATTTAACCCATCAGGATAGTGTTTAGATGTATTCATGAACGGTATATCATTCATGTGTACAATGATACAAATATCATGTCTTTTCTTACACAAATACATAATTCTGTGTCAACAAGAAAACTGCAGGTCATATTTTTAAGCAGGACAAAACATGTTTGTCCAGATAACGTCCAGAGACATCTCAATGATTTTAATCTGGTAAAACTGGGTTCTCATAGTAGCAATTGTAACATATAACCCTCTGGCTCCTCATTACACAGTCATGTCAAATAACAGTTTTCATTCACTGCAAGTTGTAGCAACAGTTCTCCATTTTGGTTCAAGTCTGCAAATAACACATGTAGTCTCAATACTAAGTACGTTACCTGGTCCATAGGCCAAATAATGCCCACAGAGTGCTCTTAACTTACATTATCTTCCCTTCATTTTTCTGTAGGAACTATCTGTATAAGGAGGTGAAACGGTTTAGCTGGGTGGCATGGGCCAAACTAAGTGTGTGTATGAAAGGGCAGTTCTTTCCTTCTGAAGAACTACTGGCATCTCCTCTTTACAAAATACAAAAAGAATCTTATTAAAAGCACACACAACTACTCCTACCTTCTTTTCAGAAAGAAAGCAGTGAATAAGGAGAAAACACTTGGAGAGGGAAGTTCACATATTTTGATGACCTATACCAGGGGTGGCCAAACCGCGGCTCGCGAGTCACATGCGGCTCTTTGACATATAATGTGAGGCTCACGGAAATATGTCGGCTGAGCTCCTTCCTGCATTACAATTCATATAAAAGGTAAATAAAAAAAATGCTGAAGCCTTATAATTACTTACCGGGTATAAACTGAGAGTGCACTGGATTAAAACGTAAGTTTAATGTTCATGGTGAGTAAATATATTTAAGAATTTTTGTAACAAAATGTGCATGCAACCATAAAAACGTGTGTGTAATATTTGTTCATGTCATGCGGCTCTCAAACATCTGAAGTTTATTGTATGTGGCTCTTACGTTAAGCAAGTTTGGCCAACCCTAACCTATACCTTAGTTATGTTCGACAGTAACTTCATTCACACCTTCTTTCATAGCTCAGACTCTCAAACTGTTATCCATAAACAAAACAGATCTTCGACTAAGATCTATTGGCATGTGTGCGCATATGACGATTCAGTTTGGACTTCGTGTAGAATGATTTTTTGCACAACTGACACAAATAAGGACGTTCACCTGTGTGTATTCGTTCATGGATTATAAGATGCTGGTTTTCGATGAACGATTTGTTACACTGTGTACACGTAAAGCGTTTTTCACCTTTGTGATATCGCATGTGTCTTGTGATCTCAGACTTGGTAAAGAAGGACAGTTCACACAGCTCACAAGGGAATGCCTTATGTCCAGTATGAAGCAGTTCATGCCGTTCAAGCCCCGACTTTGTGAAGAACGTCTTTCCACATGATCCACAGGAAAAATCATTAATTCCTGAATGTCGTTTCTGGTGCGTCTTGAGGTTAGTGAGTGTTGTGAACGTCTTCTCACAGAGTGTACACGCATAAGGCTTCTCCTGTGACAAACAAAACATACATTCTTTGGTGATTACCATTTTTGGTTTATTTAATAACACTGTGATAATTACATATGTTATGTTATATCACCTTAAGGAAAAGAGAAGATACTGGAAATTGAGAGAGGTAGCACTAGATCGCACCCTGTGGAGAACTCGCTTTGGAAGAGGCTACGGACCTGTCGTAAGACAGACTGCAGAATGAAGAGGCTACGGACCTGTCGTAAGACAGACTGCAGAATGAAGAGGCTACGGACCTGTCATAAGACAGACTGCAGAATGAATGAATGAATAAATGAATGTTATAACAAAGCAGTGATGAAAGGACAATTATGACCGGCGATTTGGCAAGGAATGTGGAAGGAAGGAGCCATAACCTTCCCATTTTAACCCTCTCCTGTACAATGTTGGAACGTTGACAAGTCCACTGTTAGAAACCATGTGTCATCAACTTTACAAATCTACCACCACATTACGATGTGTTATATTTGCTATTAAAATTCCTTTATATCACTTCCAGTAGTTTATATAAAGCAGCAACAAATGGCAGATATTTTATATTTTCATATACCAAAAGTTCAAGGTTGAAACACATTGGATAATTAGGCAGCCACACAAATAGCGTAGTAACCAGAAAATAATGTTTCAGTATTTTGTGGCACCTGACCACCAGTCTTGCCTCTGACCAGTATGACAGGTTCGTTTCATCCTGTTATTCTGTTCATCTGAAACAGCTGGAGGTCAGACATAAAATGACAAAGAATAAAGATTGAAAGATAAATTAATTGCTGTAATGTACCAGTTACGTTGATCTCAACTTCTGTGTATATGGTGCACCATTTTCTGTATCATAAGTGATGGAATGCGAGTGCCAGAACACTAAAAACCAATTCCATATTGCTAAGACAAAAAATCAGCCAATGGCCAAAATTCTTCTGTTGCCACTGGCAGACTGTATTGCTTGCCATCCATGAACGTGGCCATTCCTGTCACTTACATGCAAACAAACTGTAGCTGGCAAGAGTGGGGTTGTAAATAAAAAGGACAAACAGTTCGGCGTTATTCTACAAGCATTTGCCGGGACAAAAGAGGGAAAATTGTGAACACCGGAGTACAAAATTGTAAACACCGGAGTACAGTCTCCTCACTGAGACCCAAAACACAGCCCACATGAATGTGCAGCAGTTGTACTAATATGACAATCTGAGGTTCTCACAGTGGTGTCAATGAAGAATCAAGTCTTCTGGGATGTGGGACGTCATACCATGTTTACTGGTAAATAGTTACTGATGCTCATGAAAGCTTGCTGCCCCCATCTGAGCCTTTAAGATGTTGGGAGCAATCTCCTTCAATACATCTGTAACAAAGCATCACACCCCAGTGGACTTGCACCGTGACATCATATCTGGTGGGTACAGGTGTACATTTACACACAAACGAAACAGTATTGAACACAATATACACATACGTTCACAGGAAAATGGAACAGGACTGAACACAACACACGTACGCTACACTAGTGTCCTCCAACTTCGCTTTGGCCAGGCTGCACATAGTGTTAAATGTGCTTTACTTTGGGACACTCATCATACGCTATTACTTCCAGCTGTTTGGTGAAACTAACTTAAAATTCTACACACTGCATTTTTTAAGTTACAAGAGAAATAAAACAGAGTAGGCCACAACACTTTCTGTAGTCATGCCAGAGCAAAGGAACAATGGAAAAAGTAAGACAACTTGTGAAACACTCAGCCGCTTGGAACTGTGTGATGAACACTGAGATACGATTGTGTTTATTGAAAATGAGGAAGTACTGTATCTTCTTCTGGAAAACTACTGTGTTCCTGGCCAGTATTGGAACATATACTGTGGTATCTAAAACTATAAAGAAGGAATAACAATTCATTCAGAAGAAAGGCCAAAGAATGAGGATCTGCATCACATTCAAGAGTCTACCATATACAGAATGTTGCTCTAACAGACACCACTACCATACATACTGGTAACCACAGAAAGTAAATTTAAAATCTATGGATATTCCATCAGGTCTGTGGTATAGTAAAGGAAAATGGAAGGAGACAGGACACTGAGATGAGGTTACATTTTATTGTATTAGATAAAAAACCTTGCACACTTCCTGCGAAGTATACAAGCAGTCTCGCTTAGAGTTGGAGGCCCTTCTGGTCTTACTGTAATATCTGACAAGGCCAGTACAGTAGTCAATGCAAATTTGTGAGCATGACTGTCACTGGATGTCACTTCAGATAAAGTCAATCTGAAAATACATGGCTAGGCACATTATGATTTACTTCCATTCCCTAAGCAGGCTTTCAACTTGCACATGGAGGTGTGCTAGTAACTGAATGTTGGCTCCATGCACTTTGCCACTCAGTTACACCTACTTATGCCACTCAGCTACACCTACTTACCAGAGTCATGCTGGCCACTACAGAAGCAGCCCCTTTTCAGCTCTGCCAATAGTCAATGTGCCACTTTCCAATAATAGGAATTATATGTTGTCACACACATATACCAACGCAAGGTGTCAAGGTACAAATTACCAAACACAAAATACCAAACAACCTCTTTTGTTAAAAACTCAGTACGGAAAAAAATAAAAGTTAGAAAATATAAAACATAGCCTATGAATTCTCATGCATTTGATCCTTTTTTTTTTTAATTCTCTCAAAAAACACAACACTTATAGAAAAAGTGTAAAGTAAAGTTAAAGTTCACCCTAGAACAGGCCATGAAGGCCCAGAAGTGGACCGAGGTATAGCTCTACTCTTTCTTTAACCATAGCACTAAATTGTGGTGGGTGGTCAATGACACACCCTGGCCACTTTTACTCCTGGGAAAGAGAGCCGTTAACCATCATACAGGAAGCTGGGTGGGCCCCAGGGCCGGTCTGGACAGATGTGGAAAATCTCGCCCCCACCAGGATTTGATCCCGGGACCGTCCAGCGAGTAGCAAGTCACTATACCAACTACACTAAGAGTACTGAGCATAAAATTTGTGTTTAATTTTTCTCTACAATTGTTGTTGAAATCCTTCTTTACTTCAACAAAAATTTAATGAGTTATGTATGTGTTATGCTAAGAAATTTGAGCACAAACACATTGAGATTTTAACGTAATGTGTCTGCTACCGCTGTATGATTCAATCCATTCGGCTGTTCTCAAATTGTCACATAGATAACCACATGGAGAAGCTAACACGTGCAGTTGAAACTTCATGTTGCAATCACACAAGAAGCGGAATGATTTATTTACATCCATGCACCCACATAACACATGCAAGAATGCTTACCTGTGTATGCACTCTTTCATGATTAGTGAGCTGGCTTTTCTGGACAAACGTCTTGCCACAAGCATTACAAAGAAAAGGTTTGATACCATTATGTCTGTTCTCATGACTCTTAAGCCCAGAGTAACTGTGGAATGTCTTATCACAGAGGCTACACGCGTACGGACGTATTCCCGAATGGTAGCGCCGATGCACGTTTAGGTCCTGTTTCCGAGCAAATGACTTCCCACACTCCTCACACAAATATGGTTTCTCCCCTCGATGTATAATTTCATGTTTCTTCAAATTGTCACGCTTCGAAAACGATTTTGAACAGATCCTACAAATAAATGGCGGCTTGTCTTCAGCAAGACTATCATCATCCTCATCTTTTTCTTCTTCCTCCTTCAACACTGATGGTAGCGGTGGTGGCAGCGGCTGCGATTTGGATGTGGGAGCTGGAGGAGAAATATTCTTTCTGTTTCTAACTAGCCTTCTCAAATGTACTTTTCTGCTTCCTTTTCGAATTTGTCCTCTTCTTCTCTTCTTATCTTCTTTCCGAGAGGCATCCTTTGAAAATGGCGATTGTAATGCAGCTAGGCCGTTTCCAAAAGCATCTACATTGCACAGTATAACAATTTTTTCAGACTGTGATGTACTTTCTTGTTCTCCAGGTGGAAGAATATCTCTGAATTTGGAGCAGGTGCCTGAAATTTCCATTTTGTCTCGGCTATCTTCATCATGACTGTCTTCCTTTATTACTGTGTCACAGCTATCCTCATCTGGACTCTCTGCCTTTACACCCGAGTTCTGCTGAAAACAAAATTTATATGTTTTATTAACATAAGCAGGCACCCACAGACTTTCCAAAAATCTAGAAGCCACCACAAAAGTCTAGCTGCCAAGATGATAACATAAAGGAAGTTCCATACCAATTACCCATAAACATCATCAGGATGACCTGGAAACTGGGATTTGTGCATCCCTGAACATAAGTATGAGAGTCTTAAATTTTACATTATTCAACAATGTCATTTCAATTGCAGAGGGCTTCAACAGGTCTGTGGAGCAGTGTAGATTGACTTGTATTTGGAAGTGCCTACTTTGAATATCATCTGAGACAATGGTTATCATAACCAAGGATTATCATGCTTTTCCACAGTCCCTTCAGGCAAAATTCCATAAATCCACCACTGCTTCCTTCTAAATATGTTCCATTTCATCAATCACCCTGTCATTCAATGGTATGCATTCTTCAGTAATGACAACATCATTAAATGACCCACAAAAAAACAAGGAAGAGGTTACAGAAATGCCTGAGATGGGATAATGATTGCAAACGTGAATAAGAATTTTGACGACAATGGCCGATAGCAAATTGTAAAGGATTATTCTGACAACGGACATGGAAAATCATCAAACCCTCAGTCAGGGCAACTGATAATCTGTCCTAAGATTTGAAATCAGTACCTCCCATATACAAAGTGTTCTTAACGCACGATTGTACACCATTGAGCAGATAATACTTTTGCTGTACAATGGCTTATACCAGCACCCACTCTGCGTTACTCAGTCTCAGATTAAAAAACATTTTGTACAGGCACAGAGCATTACTGCTTCACCAACATGTTCAGCAGTAATGCAGTCTGGTTTATGAAGAGAGTCTGTTGCAAAAACTGTTGCCTTGACTGGGAAATGAACTCAGCTCTCACTGTACATGAGAGTGCCTTTTCCACTAAGCTACTAAGAACAGCCGATACATTTCACCTTAACTACCCAAGACAAAAAAGGTTCAATTGTACTATTCAATGGCCATACCAGATTTTTCACATAAAGCAGGAAAATTAAATTTAACATTTATCATCCTAAGAGACCATAGGCTGGTCTCTAAAATGTACTAGCAACTGGCCTGGCATATGAGATGCTGGTCTCTGCTTGTTCACGTGGTAACAATTTAAATGCCGTTGCTTAGCCAGAAAAACTCAGGCCATCGCAACGTACAATTGGCATTTAAATCCATCTCCTAAAGGTTAACCCAAGGCTGACTGAATAAGTGTTTGTGACAAAGAAATTAATTTAACAATACACCAGTTTCCCAGAAATGTAAATTTAGCAAAACTTTACAACAAAGTGATGGCAAGGAAATGAAACTTCTTTACAGTTACTGGACCTACAATTCAGGTAAATGGAAAAGGTAAAGCTACAAGACATTTGGGGAAGGCAGGTATAAAACCCTGCATTCTTAACATTCAAAATAAGACTGAGGTCAGAGGTCGGTCTCTCACATGTTGAATGTTTTATGCCTGGGAAAAGAAACCCCCACACCCATTAATTTTGAGGCTGTGTGTACCTCACAACCATTCCAATCAATGTGGAGAAGACAAGAAAGTCAACCTTTGCTATAAAGTGAGCCCTAATTCCCTGGTCATCCAGCAGCCCACGTCTTATTCACTGAACTTAACATAAACCATTCTACGTACTCAAACCTTACAATGTGTCATCAGATCTGTTCCAATTAAGGTCACCAGCCTTAATCAAAACTGTTGTACAGTTTGTCACACAACTGGACACTTCATTTTGAAGACTTACATGATTTTACAATCTTATGTGAAGAATTAAACTGATAACACATGAAACATGGGCACATAGATGTCTTCTCGACTAGTTTAAAAACCATACTATTCACACAAATATGAAATATATTTTTATTTATTACAAAAGAAAAATAATGATACAGATGTTATGTTACCTCAGCAACACCTTCATCTTCCGAGTTTACAGGGGATTTCTTAGTGTACTGCTTCAAAGTGGCATCAGAAGTTTCACACTTCATTTTAAACTTGTAAGATCTATTGACTTCATGGCAGCACTGCTGGCAAATCAATGTTGGAAGGCCATCTCCTTCATATATCTGTAAATTATTACAACTCTTAATGTAACATTACAGACCTATCAAACACGATCCACAATAGGCAGTTAGTTACGCCCTTCACAGATCATCACTGTGCAAATGAATGTTACAATGCTTCTTCATATTCAGAGGTCTCCAGTTCAAATCTTGTGCAGCAGACTGGGTATTCTGACAGGAGGTGCTGAGCATACAGCACCTCCTGTCATGATACACACCGACATATGCCACTGGGGCAGGATCCTCTTGGATCGCGTAGAATGGGATCAGATGTTTGTATGCATGCACTGCACATAATGTAAACAGTCACTGGACACTGGCCTGGACCTCGTCAGACTTATGATAAACATAATGTAAATAATGCTGTAATTTTATACTGACCATTTATATATTTTATAATTTTCATATTTTTATATATCTTAATACTTGGCATTGTACTTCCCAGACTGATGTATCGGTGCTTGTATTCCTTTGCATTTGAGACTCCCTGAAGATGGCACTTCTGCGCCAATATATGTAGGAGTTATTTAAAACTTTTGTACAATTTGTAATCCTACTGTGTGCATTTGTTGGTGAATGTATCGACTGAAAATCTAATTTCAGAAATACAAGTTAGATATGCTTACAAACAAATGCTGTGAGGGTAGCACTCCTCCATATTCAGGAGGCACCAAGCTCAAATCTTGGCCTGGGGACCATCTATCTCAAGCGTTATAATGGGTTTTCTCTGCCCCTCTAGCCAAATGCAAGGAGAGTACCTGAAATTAGGTGACAACCGCTTCTTTCCACTCCTTTCTAATGCATCATTCACCAACAACCCACAAGTTGGCGCTGTACTGTCTGAGCTATTGACAGTGTCAGTGAATAAATCATACATAGAGGGATAAGAATTGTCCTTGCACTTAATTTCACATCCCATGAAAGCATATGGAGCAATGGAAGTATTTATCCACACATTCTTAACGTCAGCACTACATGAAAGTGTGCTCACTGTCACACCCCCACTGCTTTACCCTGGGGAAGGAAATCCGGTACCCACTGAACAGAAGACAGGATTATCTTCAAAGCAGGTCTGGACGCTTTAAAGAGAAGAAAATCTCCCGAACATGGTGGGAATCGTCCATACCATAGCCTTATTAATGACTGAGTTAACCCGAAAATGAAGAACTTTGGTTAATAACAAGCGATATTAACGAAGTGAGAAGACTTCTGCTTCGTTAAACACCAATCTGGTAATTAATATGAGAAAAAATGTTTTACACACAAAACAAAAATATTCTGTATTTACAACAAAATAAGCAATTTATAAATAACCTGACATATCCTTCCAGTACCTACCCATCAGGAGCAAACTCCGTATTGTGCAGGGAAAGCATACATAAATACATTTCTTCATACTAACCTCAAAAGATACAAAAGACATAATCCGCTTCGGAAGAGGTACTGTAAAAATAGATGACATATCGCCTTCTTTTAGCAAACAAAGACGGCATATTTCATTAAAATTCAGTTTCATATTGTAGTTATTCATTTACGATTATAAAACAATAACGTATACAATTAAACCGAATAACAACTTTTACAAACAAAGCGAATAAAAATACTTCAACACAGTCATCACAACCCATAGCCTTCTTGTTATGACACAGTCTTCTCGTTGGCCTGCATGCTTTAGATTAGATGTTGTAACTTCACGGACCCTAGAATCAACCAATACTGAAACATTTAACCAGAGAACATATTTACATTCCTTCCCAATAGTTCTTTCCAGAACCGGTTGATCAAAGATTATTACGTTTCACGTCGACAACATAGCCATCTGCGAAATCGACACAAGTAACTGCAGCGATCGTCAATCGTCGTGTGTTGCTACAGTACGATCCCTGGTGATAGCTTATGGAACTATGAAGCTTGTCCTCCCTATCATGCGAACACCCCGGTGATGGTTCAATAGGTAATTTATGGGTTCAATGGACCCCTAGAAACAAGGTCTTGTGGCGCCACAAGCGGCGCCTACGTGACGGCGCTCAGTGGCTGTGTTGAGTTCCACATAGATGGCAGAGAACGGCACTTTTGCGGGCAAATATGTCTCACAAGATTTTTAACTACCAGGGTTCTGCAACAGTATCCCCGACTTTGAACCAAGAAGGTAGTGTTAAGCAATTGCCTTTCTGTCCACTGGGACATAGTACATGAGGCGTATCTGTACTAAAGGTATGTAGCACATCAGAATCTTCACATTATTGCCTTCGAGCTGTCCTGTTTGATGTGATAAGCTGCACCTCATATTTAAGGTTTAATTGGGGTGTGCAACAGTTTGATGGAGGAAGGTGCCTGAATCAGTGGGCTAGTGAATGTAACATTGACAGTGTGTTAGGCGTCTGTTGGAGTGTAAGGAATAGGGTTTGTTTTTTTTTTTCCATGGCCCAACAGCCCCTAGTAGGGCCTCCTCTGTATGGAGGCTTCACAATCACATACACAAACAAGGAATAGGTCATACGATCTGAATATTATTCATATGACATGCATTAATCATATACAGACGGACCCCGACTTACGTAGCTCCGACATACGTAGATCCGGACTTACGTAAAAAAACTTCATGCCACTACCACCACAACTACCACTCCAACCACCACCACCACACCCACCCCTGCCTCTGCCTCAATTGAATACGACAGTGACTCCAGTATCGATTATTAATTATTATTATTATGTTTTTATTAATTGTTATTAAAATTATTAATTATTATTATTATTGTTGTGTATAATAAAACATGGCTCCGAGTTACGTAAAAATCGACTTACGCATAGGGTTGCGGAACGATCCACTTACGTAAGTCGAGGACTTTCTGTAATTCCAAGTAAAGGCAAGTGCATTTAGTTGGAATTATATAAACAAATGTCATATGATAGCATGGGAAGGGCAAGATATTTGCTGTACTATTTGAGACAGTTTGTTCCCACTTTATGTGACTGTTCAATATTTGCCTTAAGCACTGCAAAAACATTCATTTATATAGCTGAATATAGAGACCAAAAACTTATGGCACAGAGTCCCTCATGAGGAGCTAGGGGTTGCTCAGAAAGTTATTGTACTTTATGGAAGCTGAAGTTAAAAAAATGAATAACATAACCAAACCTAATGACCAATAAGATTACATATAACAGTAAATTAAAATATAATGATATACATTTCAGTGATATGTCTGCCTTGCATTGCAGGTGAAATGTATGTGGCATTTGTGGTTTTGAGTGAGTCTGTAGGTAATGCTCCATCTGCTTAAAACAATGAAGAATCAAGATTTTGAAACAGCAATTATAAGTGCTGACTTTTTTTTTTTTTTTTCTTTCTTTCTTTCTTTCTTTTTTTCTTCTCCCCCTGAGTTATGGATGTGAATATTCTGGATGTAATGTTTGGTTGGAGGAAATTATTACTTCCTGCAAACAAACAAATGAATAACTAAATAAAAAAGTAAATAAATAACTAACCTACCCTGCCCTATCCTAACCTAACATAAATGTCCTGAATGACCAGAATGGGAAAAAGTTGAAACCACTGTTGTAGTGAATGTCTTTGTTGTACTTGGGTGTTTGACAAGAGTGACTGTATTCCAGTCTTTTTAAGTATACGATATTGTGCTCTCTATTACATTTTCTGTAGGAAAAGTCACCAGAGGAGAAGGAGAGAACACTGGCATTAACAAACAGAAGGAAGTGTTTGCCTTCATGGTGAACCTTTTCCCACAGGAACTAAGGGATACTTAGCTCACCACTGTCCTGGAACTTTAAGTGTACATGTATAATTTTTATAATTTAAAATTATGGACATTTTGTGAAGTATGTGCATTGTGTTATTACAGTTGATAGTGCACTACACCGCATAGTAAAATGTAATGTTCACCAAATAATGTCAAAGGTTACAATATTAAGAAGGGATTGGCAGGCCAAGTAGCATGTATGGGAGGTTTCAGAAATTATATGCTTCGTATGTTAGGGAAACTGAGTGGAAGAGAAAGCAGTTCACTGACCACTGTTCACAACTCAATGGAAGACATTAGTTGTGGGGCCTAGACATAGATGGAAGATATTAACATCATCTTACATAAGGTGTGATGTTCCTGGTGAGATTGATCTGGCTCAGGGTGTTTGTAAACCCAGAATGAATGTCCAGTCTCAATGTAATGTGGGAAGCTTCTGTACTTGTTGCGCAACTGGTTGCTTTAGAAGAAGGCAGTGCTGTGGGCTGGATGACCGGGGAATCATCCATCATTTTCTAGCAGGAGGAGCGTTCTCTCATCTTGAAATGATCAAGACAACCTCCTGTTCATTGCATGCTCAGGGTAGTGGCTCAGCCAGGAAACAAACCACTTATCTCTGTCTAGTGCCAGGGTTAAGGATGTGTGGAGCTGTATGTGCTGTACCTCCACACCCATCTATACGCTCACTGTGTTGTGCTTAATGAAACATGAAGACAGCTTTACCTTATATTAAGTGTTTTCATGCTAATGAGTTGTGTTGCTCACAGCACAAACTGTTGTTTGGGAGGTGGATTTACCATTTAAAATAATGTACTTTTTCACAAGCAGCAGTGACAAAATGCCGTTCCAAGTGATGAAGAATGACCATGTGGTTATTGTCTGTGCATGCTATCCTCTGGGACCTCAGTGACTTCAGATTGTACTTGTATTTTGTATTACACTTTGTGTTGTTGTTTTGTGTGTTGACTGTTGTGTAACACAGGGCAGTGCTGCAACTTTAGTGTATTAGTGTTGTACTGTGAAGAAAGTATGACCATCAGAAATGAATTTTTTATTCATGTAATCATAGTTATGTCATATGTAATTTATTTAATGTGGTGACAGTTGTGTAATGGAGGCAGTTGTTTCTACTCTAAGAACGTTCAACATTGTCAGCAGTTTCGAGTGTGTGATTATACTTGTGGTATCATTTAGTAGAACTTTGAAATTCATCCTATGTGGTCCTGACCCTAAAAATGTGTATTTATACTGATAATGTTTGTAACGAGACAGTGTTCCACATCTCGTTTCCTCAGATTGTTCAAGAGGCAAAATATGAAAAACGTGTTATACAGTTGGTGGAAGGATGTGGTATTAAATACTGTCTTTAAAAAACATACTGCACTTCTTGTAATTCAGTTTTCCCAACGTGACATTTCCATCCACACTTCACTTATTCTTTATATCCTTTGGTGCACGATTTGAGGTGCTCAAAGTGGGGAGGGTTCATAATGTTGTCTGGGTTAGGACACCGTGTAGTCTGGTACAAGGTTATGAATGTTTTGGAGGAGCATTCTGGGTCTGTCTTCACAGGCAGTTGGAAGATGGCGGCAGTATGTCCTGACCGAAACCTCGGTACCCACCACACCACACAGTCCCATAACTCGGAAGACTATATAGACCTCGGACCAGTCCTCTGCCACACTGATTACAAAAGCCTTAATCACACCATAACTTAACCTCCTCTTTCACTTTCAATATACAAACGTCAATAGAACTCATGTTGCAAAGCACATTTCCGTGCCCTGATATTCAACATCCGTTACAAAAATCTTCTTTTCACCATTTCTATGAGGCAAAATATAAAGTAAATCTCCATGCTTTCCCCATACACATTCATTATAAAAGTGTTCATTTTATTGTTTATCACAGGCAAAATATAAAGTAAACTTCCATCAACTCCTTTTGTATTCACCATAAAAGCCACCATCATAAAACTGTCACAGGCCGAAGACAGAATATACCTCCAAGCCAGCCTCCACTGTATAATTTATCAGAAACCACATGAGCTTCCAATACACTCCTTCCCTTTCAAAATAGTCCTCAATAGTCTGTATGTTACAAGCCTTCAACCTTCATATTTAGTACAAGAAGCCTTCATTGTTAAAGTTTATCAGAGGTAAAATATAAAATATATCTAGACACACTCCACTCTCGCAATCATTATAACAATCCCATCTACCATCTGCCAGAAACCAAACATAAAATTCAGTACACTACACCTCCCCTTCCACTATACAAGCCACAGTAATGCTGTCTGTTATAGGACACACATACCTACCACAGAGAAAACACTTCAGCCTCAAAACACTGCACCACTATAAAGAAACTCTAACAATGATCAGAAGGCATAAACAAGAGATCTTTGCTCTTCTGGGATGTTATGCAGCGTAGATCTACTCCCAATCTACACAGTGACATTTACACCATGGCAGAAGCCTGACATCATGCAAGCATAAAAAATTAATATGACCAATAAATTCTAAAACGTTCTGACGATGGTGTACAACATTGAGAACCAATTGTCTTCTGGACTTTGTCCATCGTCCGGATAGAATATAAAATCACGTTTCGGAAGCTGGTTCTTCTTCTGTCTTCAAGTGAAGGGAGGGGAGACAAAGTCCAGAAGACAATTGGTTCTCAATGTTATAGGTCCAAGATTAGCTCGGTCTAAGGGACCCATCTGAGTAGGTGTCTCCCCTCCCATCACCAGAAGACGGAAGAAGAACCAGCTTCCGAAACGTCGTGATTTTATATTTTATCCGGACGATGGACAAAGTCCAGAAGACAATTGCTTCTCAATGTTAATACGACCAAGATTATCATTTTCTGGTATGTGATCTTTCAATTTTGTACATTGGCACCAACTTCTCAGTGGGACATGTATTCAAAACACTGATACCCATCTACTCATATTTCTGTGCAAACCGACATGTTGGAGTGCTTGCACCTTGCCATCCTTTCTCCACAATGCACATCCACCTACATCAGTGAAATCCTGCATTTTTCTGTAGCAAAAAGGAAGTTTACGCTCAATTAGGTGATGACTTCATGCAGTGTGTGGCATCTGGAACATAGTCTGAGACAAGCAGAAATCTGAGGACAGTTTAACTCAGGAATATCTAAAAAATGTTTATGCAGAGGTGGCAGGGAGGAAATACGTGGCAAATAGCAGTAAAACATCTTGTCACATTATCTGGAATCAAGTTTATAAAGGAAGTCAGGGAAACTAGTTCAGAATCTTGAGGTAATTTAAGCTACACACAACAACTGCCAGTACCTTTAAGGTGCTCCCATGCCTCTGCACCCCACCATCACACGGGTTCTACGACAGTACAGCAGTAAAGCTCAATTTCAGACCTCTCACTGCACCCATTTTCACCAGCACCACTCGATACGTCCCAAAGCTCTTCTGGATGTGATGAGGGAACTCCCAGTGCCTCCACCAGGAACAGAATTTTGCTCATCCAACCCTGTGCCGAGCTCTTTCGACTGAACCATGGTTTGCAGCATTGTAATCTAACTATACCACAAGGAGAAACAAGCTCAACTCTTAGTTTTTAATACTGATTTTACAGTAGCAACTTCATAATAATAATAATAAACCATCAAAACCATGTAAAAACTTCATAAAAATTAGTTTTTATTCAAATTCTGAATGACAGATTATTAAAATTTAATTTAGACATCCTGTTGTGATATTATTGAGGAAGGTATTATATATACATCAATCAATGTGGCTGATAGATATATACCTTCCTCCACACAGCATTCCTGTATCTCTCAGACATCCCAAAAAGCACTATTCAGTGTGGGATACCTCTAGTACATACCAGATTCTGCACAAGTTAACATCCTTTAGGAGATTTATTTGTACAGATTTCTAAAAGTTATTACAGCTAAACCAAGTGTAATCCATACCACAAGAGAAAATATGCATAACAAAATGAAGAAAATAACACACTCCTGTCAACTGCTCTTATGACATTACAACAGAAGAGACAAAGGTACATGGAAGATTAGATAAGAGTATGCAGAGAAACCACACACGCCCTGTGTAATCAAACTCCAAATGGCTGGCAAAGTTATGGCTAACAATCATTATGCCGTGTGAAAACATCACAAAATACAACAAGAAATTAATGTGTTGCATAATACAAACATCATCTCACATATGACTACTGAACACACATTTTTATGACACATAATTACTTGGTTATTGATTGACCACATTTGGAATGAAGACTATTTTCCCACTCTTTCCTATACATTAAATATAACTGCATTGCTGTTTTTGCATCTACCACTGAATCATGTTCCCCCTGCTGTATTTTAACACCTAGTACTTCTTCGGCTAGTTTCCGCAAACTTGGCGTACGACCGTTGGTGAACTTACGAAACAGTTTGTATCTAGATGTATCCCGCATATATTTCCTGGGATGACTAAGGAACAGTACTTTCATGTCATTTCTTAACGCATGACCAACTAAAATTCGGCCGTGTAAAATGTCTGCCACTTCTTTCTGAACAGTCTCAAACGTTTCTCCATTATGTAAATCCTTCGGTCGAATGCCACTAACGTGGGTTCTGTAATCCACAACCGTTCTGAGGGCAACACATATTTATCATATATACAACGTCCATGTTTATTTACCAACGACACTCTTGCCAGCATGCTCTCCTTTCCATTATCAATGCCTACCATTTCACAATCCATAGCAATAACCTTTGTTCTTTCCTTCCAGTCAATCAACACTTTGTTCACATGTCGATCAGCCGAAGAGATGGACGACGGGTTGGTATTCGCCGTAGACTTCCTTCCATAAGCAACAGGAATCGTTTTACTTTCTACTCTATGAACAGTAGGTTTCTGCAAATGCAAATGATTTCGCTGAAAGTTTTCCCAGTTGCTTGAAATACCATTTTTCCTAACAATATTTGCATAATCATTTGCTTGCTTTTCCTTGCCATTTATAACTTTCTTTCTTTTGCGTCCACCACTCTGCTTCTGAGATTCAACAGGCTGCTGCATTTTAACACACCCCGGCAAGTTTCGGTTTTCATTGGACATTCTTACACATTTAGAAAAGTTCAAACGAACGTCCACTAACATGCCACACAACCACTCGCAACAGACATCCAACAATCAAATTCGTTACTGCCAACCTAAGAGGAACAAAATGGTAGGTTGTCACGGATAACCTTAGTTTCTGCCACTACCATGCAGGTTGAATGACCGTGGCTCGATGACCGGAAGGGACAATGCGTTAAAACTTCTACAAGCCGCATGCATCTAATCTTATCCATGGGCCCTGGAGCCACACCGACTATTCAGTTGGTATTGGGGGAATGTCCCATTTACTTCCATCTAGTGCCTGCCCCGGCTAAGAACGTGTGGTGATATACCTCTACAGCATGGGCCTCTAAACTTTTTATGGCAAAGGGCCACATCCGTTATTGTAAGAATGTTGGGTGGTGCGGGGGGGGGGGGGGGGGGGGGGGGGGAGGGCTGCACGTGGAAAAATAACAATAAGTGGTATTCCTGCCAGCCTAAGATATTGTGCAATTTTATAGTATACTATATACGCAATTTACAAATGTGACTGCGGGATTGGAGACCCATGCTCTACAGTAGTAGCAGTACTAAGCCATCTTCCTCGACTACCTTGCACATTTTGAACTTCTAATCAGGCACAAGCGCATCACATAAACAGAAGACCAACTGTCTGCAAATTGTCACAAACATCCTATCCTATAATAGTGAAAATCACAAGAAATAATAAAAATAAGGGACCTGATACAAATGGCATGCTTCAAGGTGACACCCATGGTTCCTATTGTTACTTACACAGCCATGACCCTCTTAACAGGAAAAATGAGCCTAACACATATGGTGTACTGCACTGGCACCATTTGTCCAACCACAAAGTCTTGGTGGCAGAGTCTTTCATGACAAGCTAATAGTTCCTCGGCTAGTCAAGAAATTACCCACTTTTCATGCAGCCGAAAGGTTCATTACCATGTTCAGAAGAGACAGTCACTTGTTCCTGTTCTGTGCCTAATAAATTCAGTCCACACCTTCACGCCCTATTTTTTAAGATCTATTCCAATACTGTCCTCCCACCTCCATTCTTTCAGGTTTACCCGCCAAAGCCCCGCATTTCACTTCTGTACATGCCACATGCCAAACCCACATCATTATCCTTGGCTTTATCACCCATGGAATAGTTGGTGAGAAGTAAAATCACAGAGCTCCTAATTGTAAAATTTTCTCCACTTGCCCATTACTTCCTCCCTCTTAGGCCAAAATACCTCCCTCAACACCACATTTTTGAACACCCTCAGCTTTGTTAACACAGTTGCAGCTTTAAATATACAATAATAACCTGTTAAATTTGTACCACTGGGACTTCAGTCATTTTAATTAAATAAATGTCTTGTATGTAAGGGATTTTCATATATTTTTAACCTGTGCCTGATGATGGCTTACAAATATGATGAAACATGATGTACATTAGGCAATAAACATTGTCCGATACAGTTGTGGGTGGCAGTCTTTTTATTCATCTGTTTATATATGCATCATAATGAGATCTCACCCTAAGGTAAGAGCCCACATTATGATGGGTAACATTACAGTTCTGCATGTTTTGACCTTTATGTTCTTTGACACTGAATGGGAAGACAAAGAATTGTGGACTGAATGCTAGTAAACAACTTGTTTGACCACATCACCTCTATCCATGTACTTTACACAAAACCCTTAAATAAACATAACCTGTAATTAACAACTTCTGAGAGTATCACTGTTCACATGAATACTTATCAAGATATAAATATAATTATACCCAACACAATACATGCATGTCACCATAACCTCTTTGTAAAAAATGTGCATTAAAGGACAGGAAAATTAACAATCTTCCATAATACATACATTGAGAACCAATTGTCTTCTGGACTTTGTCCATCGTCCGGATAAAATATAAAATCATAACATTTCGGAAGCTGGTTCTCCTTCCGTCTTCAAGTGATGAGATGATGGACAAAGTCCAGAAGACAATTGGTTCTCAATTTTATATACCATCTTCAGATCCTTTCAGAATTCATTATAATAAATACAACACTACACACCTCGATAACATTTCAATTACATGGTTTGCTACAATGCGAAAATACGGATGAAAATAGTGTGCAAAATGATACCTTTAACACATGCACAAGAAACCATATTTTTCCCACACAGAGGGAAATTAGAAAATGTCCTAGGTTCTGAATTTAAAATCCATAATTATATTTCAATAAAGCACTGCTGCATTACAGATGGAATGTTACCTTTAAAATGCACCAGCACTGTGGCATTCGATAATGTGCAATGCATTTTTGCATTGACACCCTCCCGGAAGTGGAGAATGGCTCTTACACAAACATAGTCAGGACCATTCGTACTTGTAATTCCTTTCTGTGTTCTAGGTGTACCTGGTGCACTTCACTTGATCTTAGACAAGAAAAACTAAAACATTGCCAACCATCCCCCTACATCACTCATCCACATACACAGAAAAGCCAATGATGTGCTACATATTTTCATTTTTATTTGTATTCATTATTTTTTTTTTCAATGGTACATGGCCGTTGGATATAGAATTTGTCATTAAAAACATCGCTCAAAAAACATTACATTGAGTTTGTCATAAAGTAATAATACAGACAGTTTGAAAAATATTAATATAATATAAACATAATAAAAATATGAATATACATATGATATATCACTGACATACGCACGCATACGATTTGAAATTAATCATTTGTTTAGAAAATTACTTCCAGTTGAATTTGTTGTGTTGTCTCTTTAACAAATTTTAATACTTATCCCAATTTTCTATAATTTCAACCTATATAATAAAGGAATATACTGTATAGATTCCGTATGGATGTAACAATTTTCACTTCACTGATGTTAACTCACACCCTCACAGCAGAAAATTAATATTTTGGAAGTATTCTTTCAGACCAAATACAATTCTGAATATTTATTTTACAATGGTAAGGCACAGCACTTAACAAAACTCAGTGCACAGTCAAGTCCATTTGTTATGTCACATACAGAACATGCATTAAAAAATCTGCCTTAATCTATGCGCTGACTCATAATTCTGAAGCAAGACAATGCGAGATGCCAACACTCTCTCTCGGCACAGCGGACATACTTGCTGGGCATGTACCCACTCCAGGATGCAGTTCCAACAGAAAAGATGGCCACAAGGCGTCACGGCTGTGTGTTTCCTGTCCTCCAAACACAGTGCACAACGCAGTTTTGAAACAGACATCGCAGTACCTCTCGATTCAACTTCTTGTAAAGCGCGCGAGTTTAATGAATTGTGTTGTAATTTGTACCAGGTGACATAAGTACGGACAGCCAGCAGAAGCAGGTACAATAAAGAAACTATTCCCAAAATCTGGAAGCCACTGTGTGATATTTCTGCCTTTAGCCACTGCCTTACCAAAATATACTTAATTCCAGTAAGTCTCTTAGAAATGTGATAATAGTTGCCACTGAGATAGAAAATACCTTTATGTAATCTATAAAAATATGGAATCAACACTTTAAGAATGTCCACATATGAAAGCAACTTTGTCTGAATTTCTGGTCGCAGATGCGTGGCTCTTGACGGTGATTTGAGATGTTCTTGCAGTCTACTGAGGAGATTAAAAACAAGGACTTCACCTCCACAGCTGAGCATAATCATGGAAGTTCTAAGCAACTTGCTTGGCACATTCTTACCTGTTTTATCAATCTGAATCATCCCTGTATATTCTTCACCTAATGTCTGGAAGCCCGCTACGGTTGTGAACCCATAATACAAAACATTTGCAAGAGCATCCCTCAAATTTCGGGATTTCAACCATCGTCTGTTTCCAGCAAACATGTAAGTTACATCAGATACAAGATCACTGAGTTTGTCTGTAACTTGATCATCTTTCTGAGCTGCACGAAGAATTTCTGCTTGGCCTGCTCTAGTAAAATTCTTTATTGAAGCCATGATGGACTAATAATGCCTCTCAGAGGCATAAAAGATACTGAAATTCCTTTCTGGTGCTCTGTAATGAGATCCAGAAGAACATCCCCTGCAAAAAAGATTATTTGTGAATATAATTACAGAGAACTGATAAAGGGTCCTTGATATTAGTGACACAGGTCCTGGTTTCATATAAGTCCTCTTACAGCTACATTTCAGACTATGGTGAACACAACTGTAAAATGAAAGGAAGTACTTACAAATAACCACAAATGTGTTATAAATATATAATTACATTTTTGTGTAATTCATTAATGTATTAATACACTCCGTAAGAAATACTCCCATACACGACTTCCACATGCTTCATCTGCAACATCTTTGCAACTCACCAGTACGGCATGCCCAACAGTTTGATAGGTACGAAATATCACGTCACATCATCATCTTCTGGCCCTTATGGACCAGCAGCAAATAAGCCTCACGAATGTATAACAATACAACTAGACCTTGTTCCAGTCTACAAAGTTATGTGCAGCACATGTTAATACATTTCAGTAATAAGACAATGAAGGCAACAGTGACAACAGATTGGTTACAGTTTCTTTGGGTACACTACAAAAACTAAATATTATTTTGAATATGAGCACAACATAATTCTATCACACAAGTTTCTAATGAGTGATGTATAAATAAGGTTTCAAGTAACTGTATTATGACACATGTATGCATGTTGTTTTAACCGACAGATGGACTCACCTTTAATAGCTGTGTGATATACTTATGTGCACTGCCTGATGTTCAACTGTTTACATTTACATGCTGTGGTCTGATGAGGGCACTTTAGAAACCTGGTAAAAGCACACCATGCTGATGCCAATGGAAGAGAATATACAAGCTATAAAAATCCTTTTACTAACCTTCTAATACAACTTCTCCTAAAAGAATATTATAAAACTGAACGTAGGTCCAGTATTGTTCTTTCACATCCATATGACTATCATATTCAGCTTGGTCTATTTGTCAAAGCTGCCCCGTCTCGCTGTTTACGTATACTGCTTAAAACGCATGTAGCACATTCTCTTTATCTCTAACCTTACTTTTGACTAAGGATATTCATTTACGCAAAACAGCTGGTTGAAACAAGATCTTGACACAGACTACGACAGTAATTACATAAACATAGAAATTGATTAAAGTCTTATCACCATCTAAATGCACTATAATTAGTAAAAAATGCATGAACTTAGAATAAAATACAAACTGATATATGTCTAATTCTAATCCTAAATATTCTTGTGAAATCGTGGCATATCATTACCCTACGTTCATCGTGTTTTGACCTACACAAACGAGTAAGAATGTCCTTTATATTTACCGCTTACAGCTACACAGCAATGGCGCCTTACACCCTTTGCAAGTAAGCCCTTTTTGTATGCAAAGGTTTCATTCCTTTTGGTTTATTGTAAGTGCCAACATTCCGCAATTACGTCATGTACAGAAAAATACGATCAATATTCCGTTTCCGACACCAAACGAAGACTTCTTGCACCGAATCACACCACTTCTTTAACATACAACAGCACAGATCACCATACTCTTAACCCTCTTGACCTTGCTTCCTACACCACAGCTGTCACAAAACACTGTACCACGGATGAAAACAGTAACATTTTCTCTTTGCTCTAAATTTTCATAACACCCATACATTACGTCACATCCGTATGGTTTCGGCAGAAGATATAATGAATATGGCCTAAAGCCAGCAAAATATATTTCTAAAATGCATTGCAATATAATCGACTCCATGGAGCAGAGTCTCACAGAAAGAACCCTTAAGATTGCAGAAGAGAGACGGGAAGCAAAAGTAGGAAACAGGGCAGAAGTAAGAAGATTGAACTCTTCAGTTTCAAAGAGATGCTAGGAAAGATTCGTAAAAGAAAAATGCCGCGACTTAGAAGAGAAAGCCTGGAAAAAGAGGCCCTGGGATATGTTCAGGACAATTAGAGCTCACTACGCAGTTTATCCCCAAAACAGGTGCACTCAAAAGAAAAAATTTTAGGAAGATGGAAGGAGTACACAACAGAGTTGTACAAAACCAATGAACAACCCGAAGACTTAAACGGCATCACATACGAGAAAGAACCGTGGACTCTGGAGAGTGAGGTAAGGTGAGCTTTAGATCAGCTGCCTTACAACAAAGCCCCTGGGCGTGACAACATACAAATAGAATTGTTAAAAGCTACCAAAGAAGTCATTCCAGTAATGACTATATTGTGTAATGTATTATGGGAGGTGAAATGGCCACGAGTGGAATCGGTCATCTTAATACCTCTACCCAAGAAAGGAGATGTCCGAGTGCTCAAATAATCCCACCATTGCATTAATCCCTCACGCAAGCAACATTCTACTGAGAATAATTCAGAAACGACTTGAGCCATATATAGAACGTGAAATGCCATTGGACCAAGCAGGATTCGCGAGGGACAAGGGACCAAATCGCCAATGTAAGGTGGGTCTTGGAAAGGACCAGATAGCGCAACAAACCTGTATATTGGAGGTTATCTCCTGTGTGGACTTCGGCAAGAAAATTTGGGACGCATAGCCTGGTTAAATGCCAAAATGCAAATATCACACCTGTACAGTTTCTCAACTGTTTGAGCATTTACGTGGTATTTTGAGTTGTATGGACCCCTGAATTGTTCTTGAAATACAGTCTTTCGAAATGCCAAAAAACACATTTCAAAGGTTTATCGCACAAGTGGGGGCGTACATCACTCCATTAGCTGCTAGAACTACAGAATGTCCCAAGACACATTTTACGATGCAAAGTTTTGTCGATATCAGCAGTGCCGTTCCTTGAAGCACAAATAAATATGACTCCAAACCAATTACATGTATGGCATTTTGTAACACTAGAAACTCTACAGCATTTGACTGGGTGGTGACCTGCTTTCATGCTCCAGCTGTACCTCCTGCCATGTTATCACCTGCATTTGCCTAAGTACTACTAGCCCCATCACCTCCAGTGAAACTTACTGCAGTGGCTCCTGCATTCCCAGCATTTGCCACTGTAGCATTCATCTTCTGACAACTCTCACACTTCGCAAATTTCCCACTATCCTTCTCGACTTTCCCAGCATTATGACGGCTACATTCCACACCACAAGAATCAAAACATTTCTGATTGCTATCGGTCTGTTCTTAACATGCATGCATTTCTGGTTGCTCTAAAGCTCACCAGCAAAATCAAAACATTCTCCATAGATATCACATGTATAATGACAATTGTAGATGCTGCCTGATTGATCTACACTGTTGCGGTTGTCACACTGTTGTTATTATGATTCGTCTTATGATAGTTCAGGAGTGACAGATGGGCAAACTCAAGACCACAAATGACACACATGCATGTTGCTGCACCTCCAAACGGCACCTGATTCACAGCAGCACAGCTGTGGCAGAATGTCAGCGCTACAACATACCAGTAACATCAATTTACATCACCAGTAAACCCCCAGGAGGAACAGTCACTGCAGAGTTTTGTTAGTGCACTTTTTGCAACATTTTGACATTAAAACATAATAAGAAATCAGATGCTCTAGCACTGCTTGTAGCCGCTAGTTGCTCCTCACTCTTATCTGTAGAAATACATAGCAAGCAGTTTTACATTTTACGTTACTTGTACCGTACATTTTTAATTACATATATGTTAATAAAAATTGTGTTAAATAACATAAAACTGTGTACATTTGTCTGCATAACATATATACAGTTTTACATTATTTCCCACACTTCACAAAGGAGCCTAATATACTGTCAGGCCAATGTCAACAATGGTCTAAATCTAAACACTACTTCCCAGAATAATGCACACACCAAACAGCTTACACTTTATATACAGCATGTTTCTCTGACCATCTTGGAGTCGGTACATTGACAACACTATGGGCAGCATGAACGTGGGTTCAATTCCAAACATGGGCTAGAGATTATTCTGCTCTCCAAATGTCAAGACTGATTCTAGGGCCTACACAGCACCATATTAAATGCTCAAAAGCAGCTCTCTCCCAAGACGGTACAGAAAGCAAAGTGTGATGCTCACCGCTTACCTCTACTTACTATCAAGATTATGAATGAGTGGAGGTATGCTTCCAATCTCCTATATGCATTCATAGCATGCACTGGGATAACTTTACATGAATATTCACAGTTTTGCATGCCATGACACAATAGTTTACACTTCAAGATATTTCCTTTACTGTAGCTAACTTGCTATAGTGAGTACACAAGGCAGTGCACAACCAAAGAAAACATGGTTTCATGTATGCAACACACACTACATCACACCCTCTGCCACAGTCTCTCTACAGTTCTGGGGCCTGGCAAGTCTCTTATCCAACATGTACCGACTCTTGTTTTGATTTCAGGCTTCCGCCACGATCTTGATGTAATCTGCGGTCTTTTGGGTACTTACATGGCATCGTGTGGTAATTATTTACCGATGTTTCAGGACAACGTGTCGGTCCCATCTTCATGGGTCAAGATTCCAAGAAGGAGAGAAAGCCGATTACAAGGAAACTTGGCAGCATAGCAGTGTAGGGAACCGTGCGATGTGACAACAGCCAATAGGATGGGGGGGGGGGGGGGTTGGATGCAAGGTCACAATATGATGTACTGCGGCAGGGTGAGAAATGGGAAAAATATGTCTGGAATTCAGCGACACTAAAAGTGAAATGGCCGGAAATGAATGAAAGAGTAAACGAATGGAAGAGTAAACGTACAAGGACCAGGGAAATAAAAGTAGAAAAAACAATAGGAATAAAATAAATTCAGTTTCACTATGATTTTTATACTGAATTTAATTTATTCCTATTGTTTTTTTCTACTTTTATTTCCCTGGTCCTTGTAGGTTTACTCTTTCATTCATTTCCGGCCATTTCACTTTTAGTGTCGCTGCATTCGAGGCATATTTCTCCCATTTCTCACCCTGCCGCAGTACAGCATATTGTGACCTTGCATCCAAACCCCCCTCCCCGTCTCTCATCCTATTGGCTATAGTCACATCGCACGGTTCCCTACCCCACTATGCTGCCAAGTTTCCTTGTAATCGGCTTTCTTTCCTTCTTGGAATCTTGACCCGTGAAGATGGGACTAACACGTTGTCCCGAAACGTCGGTAAATAATTACCACACGACGCCGTGTAATTACCCAAAACACCACAGATTACGACTCTTGTTTCTTTGGCAAGAAGTATCAATTACATCTCCATTCCCTCTAAGTTTTTGCACGCTGAAATATGTATATCAGCAATCCCTGCAATCATCACATTACACACAATTTCACCTCACTGTCCCCATAAGTCACAACCATTTGCAGCATAGCAAACCATTGCTGCAGAGGACAAAAACAAGACACTACATCAACAGAACACACACAATGCATGACAAACAGCATAGATATATATAAAATACGGGTCAGTACACCTGCAAGGAAGGATCTCCTTGGAAATACTTGTAATGGGAAATTAAATACAAAACAGCACTTGCAAACTCTCTCAAAATAGCATCACAGTAAAAAATGAGTTCAATGTGTCAATATGGGACGCTGAAGCTAAGTATGAATTATTCTTGGAAATTGAGAATTGTATATTTTCTGTTACAATGACCGACATTAAAAAAAAAAGTCATAATGGCCATGTATAGTCACTGGTTTGAGTAAGATCTGTTTGTTAGAAGCCCTATACCTTTGTACATCACATGATTAGAGAACATCAGAACCACAAAGGTATTAATGTAGCTTCAGTTCACCCTCAGTACTGAATAAACAATTACAAATACCATGGTTATTCTGACATTTGCCACTAACATAAGTTATGCCTTTTCAGGTAACTCTTCCTACTGAATGACTTAGTACACACATCACAGTGATATGGTCACTCCCCACTATGGATACGTAGACGTATCTTCAAATTACATTTGTCATTAAATGAGTTACCACAAATATCACACTGATATTGTTGCTAACCACTATGGATGTACTGATGTGTCTTGAGTTTACTCTGTCACTGCACAACTTACTTCACACATCACAATGATACGGATGCTACCGACTATGGATGCGTAGATGTTTCTTCAGTGAACCCTTCTCACTGAATGACTTACTACAGACATCAGTTATATGGTCGCTCACCATTATGGATGTGTTGATGATTCTTCATAACATCCTTGTGCGTAAATGATTTACCACACACATCACAGTTATGTGGTCGCTCACCACTATGGATGCGTAGATGATTCTTCATAAAATCCTTGCGCCTAAATGTTTTACTACACACATCACAGTTATATGGTCGCTCAGCACTATGGATGCGTTGATGTTTCTTCAAATCACCCTTCTGATTAAATGACTTACTACAGATGTCACAGTTATATGGTCGCTCACCACTATGAATGCGATGATGTCTCTTCAGATTACTAGTCTTACTAAATGACTTCCCACAGACATCACAGATATATGGTGGCTCACCACTATGAATGTGTTGATGTGTCTTCAGATCACCCTTCTGATTAAATGAATTACTACAGACATCACAGTTATATGGTCGCTCACCACTATGGATGCGTTGATTATTCTTCAGATTACTAGTCTGACTAAATGACTTCCCACAGACATCACAGATATATGGTCCCTCACCACTATGGATGCGTAGATGATTCTTCATAACATCCTTGCGCCTAAATGATTTACTACACACATCACAGTTATATGGTTGCTCAGCACTATGGATGCGTTGATGTTTCTTCAAATCATCCTTCTGATTAAATGACTTACTACAGATGTCACAGTTATATGGTCGCTCACCACTATGACTGCGATGATGTCTCTTCAGATTACTAGTCTTACTAAATGACTTCCCACAGATCACAGATATATGGTCGCTCACCACTATCAATGCGTTGATGTGTCTTCAGATAAAACCATTCTGATTAAATGAATTACTACAGATATCACAGTTATATGGTTGCTCACCACTATGGATGCGTTGATGATTCTTCAGATTACTAGTCTTACTAAATGACTTCTACAGACATCACAGTTATATGGTCGCTCACCACTATGAATGCGTTGATGTTTCTTCAGATCACCCTTCTGATTAAATGACTTTCTACAGACGTCACAGTTATGTGGTCGCTCAACACTATGAATGCGATGATGTTCCTTCAGATTACTAGTCTGACTAAATGACTTCCACAGACATCACAGATATATGGTCGCTCACCACTATGAATGCGTTGATGTGTATTCAGATCACCTTACTGATTAAATGAATACTACAGACATCACAGTTATAACGTCGCTCACCACTATGGATGCGTTGATGATTCTTCATAACATCCTTGCGCCTAAATGATTTACTACACACATCACAGTTATATGGTCGCTCACCACTATGAATGCGTTGATGTTTCTTCAGATCACCCTTCTGATTAAATGACTTTCTACAGACGTCACAGTTATGTTGTCGCTCAATACTATGAATGCGATGATGTTCCTTCAGATTACTAGTCTGACTAAATGACTTCCCACAGACATCACAGTTATATGGTCGCTCACCACTATGAATGCGTTGATGTGTCTTCAGATCACCTTTCTGATTAAATGACTTTCTACAGACGTCACAGTTATATGGTCGCTCACCACTATGAATGCGTTGATGTGTCTTCAGATCACCTTTCTGATTAAATGACTTTCTACAGACGTCACAGTTATATGGTCGCTCACCACTATGAATGCGTTGATGTGTCTTCAGATCACCTTTCTGATTAAATGACTTTCTACAGACGTCACAGTTATATGGTCGCTCACCACTATGAATGCGTTGATGTGTCTTCAGATCACCTTTCTGATTAAATGACTTCCACAGACATCACAGTTATATGGTCGCTCACCACTATGAATGCGTTGATGTTTCTTCAGATTACTAGTCTGACTAAATGACTTCCCACAGACATCACAGTTATATGGTCGCTCACCACTATGAATGCGTTGATGTGTCTTCATCACCTTTCTGATAATGACTTTCTACAGCTCACAGTTATATGGTCGCTACACTATGATGCGTTGATGTTCTTCAGATCACCTTCTGATTAAATGACTTTCTACAGAGTCACAGTTATATGGTCGCTCACCACTATGAATGCGTTGATGTGTCTTCAGATCACCTTCTGATTAAATGACTTTCTACAGACGTCACAGTTATATGGTCGCTCACCACTATGAATGCGTTGATGTGTCTTCAGATACTTCTGATTAATGATTTACTACAGACATCACATTATATGGTCTCACACTATGATGCGTTGATGTGTCTTCAGATCACTTCTGATAAATGACTTCTACAGACGTCACAGTTATATGGTCGCTCACCACTATGAATGCGTTGATGTTCTTCAGATACCTTCTGATTAAATGACTTTCTACAGACGTCACAGTTATGGTCGCTCACCACTATGAATGCGTTGATGTGTCTTCAGATCACTTCTGATTAAATGACTTCCACAGACATCACAGTTATATGGTCGTCACCACTATGATGCGTTGATGTTTTCAGATTACTTCTGATAAATGACTTAAGACATCACAGTTATATGGTCGCTCACCACTATGATGCGTTGATGTCTTTCATATTACTAGTCTGACTAAATGACTTCCCACAGACATCACAGTTATATGGTCGCTCACCACTATGAATGCGTTGATGTGTCTTCAGATCACCCTTCTGACTAAATGACTTCCCACAGACATCACAGTTATATGGTCGCTCACCACTATGAATGCGTTGATGTCTCTTCATATTACTAGTCTGACTAAATGACTTCCCACAGACATCACAGTTATATGGTCGCTCACCACTATGAATGCGTTGATGTGTCTTCAGATCACCCTTCTGATTAAATGACTTTCTACAGACGTCACAGTTATATGGTCGCTCACCACTATGAATGCGTTGATGTCTCTTCATATTACTAGTCTGACTAAATGACTTCCCACAGACATCACAGTTATATGGTCGCTCACCACTATGAATGCGTTGATGTCTCTTCATATTACTAGTCTGACTAAATGACTTCCCACAGACATCACAGTTATATGGTCGCTCACCACTATGAATGCGTTGATGTGTCTTCAGATCACCCTTCTGATTAAATGACTTTCTACAGACGTCACAGTTATATGGTCGCTCACCACTATGAATGCGTTGATGTGTCTTCATATACCTTTCTGATTAAATGACTTCCCACAGACATCACAGTTATATGGTCGCTCACCACTATGAATGCGTTGATGTGTCTTCAGATCACCTTCTGATTAAATGACTTCTACAGACGTCACAGTTATATGGTCGCTCACAACTATGAATGCTGATGTGTTCTTCAGATACCTTTCTGATAAATGACTTCCCACAGACATCACAGTTATATGGTCGCTCACCACTATGAATGCGTTGATGTCTCTTCATATACTAGTCTGATAAATGACTTCACAGACATCACAGTTATATGGTCGCTCACCACTATGAATGCGTTGATGTCTCTTCATATTACGTCTGATAAATGACTTCCCACAGACATCACAGTTATATGGTCGCTCACCACTATGAATGCGTTGATGTGTCTTCAGATCACCTCTGATTAAATGACTTTCTACAGACTCACAGTTATATGGTCGTTCACCACTATGGATGGTTGATGTTTCTTCAGATGACACTGCTCATGAATGACTTACTACAAACATCACAGTTATATGGTCACTCCCACTAGGGATGCGTAGATGATTCTTCATAACATCCCTTGCCCTAAATAATTTTCTACAGACATCACAGTTATATGAACGCTCACCACTATGGATGCGTTGATGTCCTTCAGATAACCTGCTCTGACTAATGACTTCCTACAGTAATCACAGTTATATGGTCGCTCACCACTAGGGAATGCGTTGATGTTTCTTCAAACACCCTCTGACTTAGATGACTTTCTCAAGACGTCACAGGTATATGGTCGCTCACCACTATGAATGCGTTCAGTGTATTCAGATCACCCTTTCTGATTAAATGAATATACTACAGACATCACAGTTATAATGGTCGTTCACCACTATGGATGCGTTGATGTTCTTCATAACATCCTTTCGCTAAATGATTCTACACAACATCACAGTTATATGGTCGCTCACCACTATGAATGCGTTGATGTGTCTTCAGATAACCTTCTGATTAAATGAATTATACAGACATCACAGTTATATGCTCGCTCACCACTATGATGCGTTGATGTTCTTCAGATTACTATCTATAAATGACTTCCCACAGACACACACGTTATATGTCGCTCACCACAAATGAATGCGTTGATGTGTCATCAGATTCACTATTCTGATTAAATGACTTCACAGACAGTCACATTTATATGGTCGCTCACCACTATGAATGCGTTGATGTGTCTTCAGATCACCTTATGATTATAAATGACTTTCTACAGACATCACAGTTATATGGTCGCTCAACACTATGATGCGTTGATGTGTCTTCAGATCACCCTTCTGATTAAATGACTTTCACAGACGTCAGAGTTATATGGTCGTCACACTATGGATGTGTTGATGTTTCTTCAGATACCCTTCTGTTAAATGACTTATCACAGACTCACAGTTATATGGTCGCTCAACCTATGGATGCGTTGATGTTTCTTCAGATGACTCCTGCTCCTAAATGAATTACTACAAACATCACAGTTATATGGTCATCCACTCTATGGATGCGTAGATGATTCTTCATATACATCCTGCGCCTAATGATTTTACACAGTATCACAGTTATATGGACGCTCACCACTATGGATGCGTTGATGTTCTTCAGAAACCATGTCATGATATGACTTACTACAGAATCACAGTATATGGTCGCTCACCACTATGGATGCGTTGATGTTTCATTCAGATCACTCTTCTGATTAAATGACTTTCTACAGACTTACAGGTATATGGTCGCTCACCGCTATGGAATGCGATGATGTGTCTTCAGATTACGATCTTACTAAATGACTTCCCACAGACATCACAGATATATGGTCGCTCACCACTATGAATGCGTTGATGTGTCTTCAGATAACCCTTCTGATTAAATGATTTCTACAGACAGTCACAGTTATATGGTAGCTCACCACTATGAATGAATTGATGATCTTCAGACTACTAGTCTTATTAAATAACTTCCCACAGACAACACAGATATATGGTCGCTCACCACTAATGAATGCGTTGATGTGTATCTCAGATCACCTTTCTGATTAAATGAAATACTACAGACATCACAGTTATAAGGTCGCTCACCACTATGGATGCGTTGATGATTCTTCATAACATCCTTGCGCCTAAATGATTTACTACACACATCACAGTTATATGGTCGCTCACCACTATGGATGTGTTGATGTTTCTTCAGATGACCCTGCTCACTGAACGACTTACTACAGACATCACAGTTATGTGGTCGCTCACCACTGTGGATGCGCAGATGTTTCTTCAGATCACACTTCAGATTAAATGACTTTCTACAGACGTCACAGTTATATGGTCGCTCACCACTATGGATGCGTTGATGTTTCTTCATAACATCCTTGCGCCTAAATGATTTACTACAAACATCACAGTTATATGGTCGCTCACCACTATGGATGTGTTGATGTTTCTTCAGATGACCCTGCTCCCTGAACGACTTACTACAGACATCACAGTTATATGGTCGCTCACCACTATGAATGCGCTGATGTGTCTTCAGATCACCTTTCTGATTAAATGAATTACTACAGACATCACAGTTATATGGTCGCTCACCACTATGGATGCGTTGATGTCTCTTCAGATTACTAGTCTGACTAAATGACTTCCTACAGACATCACAGTTATATGGTCGCTCACCACTATGAATGCGTTGATGTTTCTTCAGATCACCCTTCTGATTAAATGACTTTCTACAGACGTCACAGTTATATGGTAGCTCACCACTATGAATGCGATGATGTCTCTTCAGACTACTAGTCTTACTAAATAACTTCCCACAGACATCACAGATATATGGTCGCTCCCCACTATGGATGCGTAGATGTGTCTTCAGATGACCCTTCTCAATGAATGACTCACTACATACATCACAACGATATGGACGCTCCACGGTGTGGATGCATTGATGTTGCTTCAGATGATGCTTCCTAGTGAATGACTTATTACATACACCACAGTGATACAGACGCTCTCCATTATCTGTGTCTTGATATTCCTGGTAAAGAAATATGGAAAGATTAACCCGTAATGCAACAGCTTTGAAAACAAGATATCAATGAAATAATACACTTATTACTGAATTGCAAGGGTTTTGTGCACATTAATATACATAACAGAATGACTGGTAAACATTTTATAAATACAAGGTCACCTGCAATATGACAGCGAAAAAGAGAAGGAATGAAGGTTATTAGGTTATGAGTAAATAAGAGAAAAAATGCAATCACTACATTTTTAATAACTGAGGAACAAAGAATTCAACGTTTTATGAAAGTGATCACCAATAATAAGCCCAAGAATGCTGGTTATTGCTTTTTTTTTTTTACTTAAAAGTGACACCTCACACAGAGCACCAGTACAATGCATAGGTCAGTTATGGAGACTGTAAGCACTGGATAATAGTCAGACAATCTGTACATGATAGCAAATGCTTACACAGAAGGTCAACCAAAACTCAAAGCACCTTGCAGAGGGTGACAAGCTACACAGGAAAAACTACACTCAAACAATGTAGTCAAATTATTACATCAACTTATGCACTGAATAAAATACATTCAATAGCAAGCATAAAAGTCCCGTATGTTTCAGCACCCAGGTGCCATCTTCAGGGAGTTATTCAATACAAAGGATTGTAGGCCCAACAAGCTAATCCAGTTATTATGTCGCCGTTATTGAAATGATTAAAACATCAAACACTGAAATTGTAAAATACATGAATTTAATAACCATCAAATTACAATGTTATATATTAAAAGTAATAAAAGTGAGCAGTTCCAGGTATAGCAGTTGTTTGCACACTGTATCGATCATGCAAACAAACATCTGACTTGAACGTATGTAGAGATCTCGTCCTGATAAAGTGTGTGCAGTGTGTCATGTCGGTGGAGTGGTACACTGAATGTAAATATACTACATAACCAACAAAAAATGTTGATTCATAGCTAACTCAACACAAAATTCAAACAAGACATCACAAATCACCTAACTTCATTGTTGGCTCACTGGCAATCGCAGTGGCAACACAAAAACCTTTAACTGGTTACGATCCTATTTCAAATTCAGGGCTGAATGAATGTTAATTTCAATAACTTTAGAACTAGTGATAAATAACTGCATGTATCATTAATACACAATTATAATTGAAAATGTATTGCTGATGCAACTATGTAACATCTCACATGTTACACTTTTGCTTGAAATATGTTTATCACATTCATTTGTTGATATTCCCTGTGCAATTATCAAGAAGCACTGGTACAAGGAGTAGCACAGAATACAGTTTAGATGTAAGCAAAGAAGAACTTATTGTAGCGCTGTGCCAAGACGTGCACTGTTAGAGGCCTGGAACTCCTGTGTCATGTGCACCTATGTGTACTGCTTTCCTTACTAAAAGTATCTAAAATGGTGCATACCAAATATGCAGCTGGTGCACATCTAGCTGAAGGATAATACTGAATGATACAATACTGAAGTTCCTAGTATTAAAAGTAAAGGTAAAGGTCACCCTATAAACTGCCATGAAGGTATAGAGGGGGAGTACAGGTACAGTTCTACTATTTCCTTAGCCTCTGCACTACATGGGGGTGGATGGTTAGTGCCACCCCCTACCCGCTTTACCCCTGGGAAAGACCAGGTATCGATGACATAGAACGCTCGGTGGGCCCGTTTGGAGTGGTGCAGAAAATCTCACCCCCACCAGGATTTGATCCCCGGGATCGTCCAGCCCGTAGCAAGTCGCTATTCTGACTAGTCTACTGCAGCCCATGAAGTTCCTAATCTTTCAAGATGGAATTCTAAGACTGACAAAGACAGAAGGACACATCTCAAAACCACAAATACACTCACGAAAAAAAAAAAAAAAAGATTGTCAATTTGGTGGACTTCTTCTTGTAAAGTATGGAACCTTACAAGCTTAAGTGCATAAACTGTAATTGATATGATGATCATCATGATGATAATGACCAACATGACAACAACAGCATATTCTTAAATATTTGAGTAAACTTCATGGTTATAAATTCTTCATTAAACTTAATATTTATATATTATTTTCCCGTACAGCCAAGCAATAGATTAAAAGTGAAGTGTGTAAATTACATACTACTTGATATCATACGATGAAAATGACTTAACACAAAGTGAAAGTGCTCTTCCACAAGCAACTTACAACACAATACAAACCTACTGGCATACTGACAAAACAAGGCCCTACATGCATACACTGTATTTCTGCCATGTGGACAAACTGACTGACACAGACTGACATGAGCAAACACGTATGCAATTCTAGATATCTGTGAAAATTACTTAATAAGACATACAGACAAGCTTACCTCATGTTCAGACTTTATTGATCGAAATGTTATAGCCACAGCATTCTGTTCCTCTTCTACACCAGTGCCCTCCTCAACTCTCATACCGACAAGTTCAATTTCATCATCTGAAGATGTCGGATATCTCTCAGTACATGAATACGGTTCAACTTTCACTAAACCCATGCTGATCTATAAGAAAACCAAACAATTATCAGCCATGACTGTGCTCTCTCTCTCTCTCTCTTACTGCATTTTAAGAGCTGAGGTTCTCACACCAGTGATGTTTTAGACTCAAATAGTCTTGGAAGTAGTGCACTGCTGACCATTAAAAAACTTCCAACATTTTGGAGGATACTGCTGCTCCCATCCTGATTGCATTTAAAGACATGTTACGTATTCCTGCCACCATTCTTGGGTGACATTAAAGATGGAGACAGCGAGGTCTTCCAAAATATTTGTACGTATATACCCAACCACACAGCGTCACTTCCAAGAGGAATGTGATCTTGACTCTATACCAGTTCCATACTGGGCAATATTTATGGTGTTCAGTCTCGCAGCTTTAGGAATAAAAGTGAATTCACAATGTCAAACTAATGACCATCAACATATATGTATGCAAGCATAAAGAACGACCCTTCAAAACACTGGAAACTACTTGAAAGTCAACACGGTGTAATATCCCAGAAGACTTGCTTCTTTACAATACACTTTCACTATAAACATTCCTACACTGCATCAAACTGGTCACATCTGAAAAATGGAGAATTAACAAAATCTTTTCACAGAACTTATTTTCTGTGGCCCTATAAATACACAGACAACAGAAGGATACAATCATTTTCTGAACACAGAAAACTCACCATGCTCTCCATCACAGCAGGATACAATTCTTCAACTCTCTGCAGTATGATTTTCGGCACTTTTGTTTCCAGAGAGTGCAGAATGGTTTGTAAGCTTACACCTCGTCTATCACACATGATGGCTTCCAGGCTGCATATGGAAATAACTTTCATAAATCTTAAACACACAGCTTTACAGCTTTTATAAAAAAAATGCAATTTGCAATATTTGCACAGATCCTGAAAGGAAACATAATAATTAGATGCAGTATTTACACATCATATTTCACTGGATATCTCAACTTATATTCCTACTGAGGCATAAGGTCACTTGCTACACATGTGAATATATTGTAAACGAAATTAGAGGCCAGAATATCACTTCTCAACATTCTATAATAACAAAATAACAACTGCTTCAGCTAACAGATGAGAGATAAAACAAACTCCTGCAATGTGTATTAAGTCACAAACATGAGCGTGGTGAGCATGATGCATAGGTTCTAGGAACCACAATGAGAAGTCTTAGGAAACATTATTCATAAAAAGTGTTCAGTTTTTATTTGACAACTATGTAGTGCTGACGTTAAATGAGTTTGAGCAGGGTTCTGTGGAATGTTACTGACATGGTAAAATTGAAGTGCTCAGGAAAATCTGCATTCCAGAAACGCTGCAGATACAAATCGCACACACACTGCACTGAGCTCTAGCCCTGTCCTCTGCACAACTGAGAAAATTGTGACTTCACACCTGAACCCTGCCATGGCTGATTTATGGCAGCTAAACTCTGTGGACATTTTGAGGTCAATGTGATGTGCTATTGGCATACCACACTCATCACAACCTATACACTAATCACATACTGAAAGACTTTCATCTCTCTCTCGTGCCATCACATACAATTTAATATATACAGAAACATAAATAACACTTCAGATTAACATCAACAGGGAAACATCAACGTATAACAATACAACTAGACCTTGTTCCAGTCTACAAAGTTATGTGCAGCACATGTTTATACATTTCAGTAATAAAACAATGAAGGCAACAGTGACAACAGATTGTTACAGTTTCTTTGGTTACACTACAAACACACAAAAAATCTAAATATTATTTTGAATATGAGCACAACATAGTTCTATCACACAAGTTTCCAATGAGTGATGTATAAATAAGGTTTCAAGTAAGTGTATTATGACACATATATGCATGTTGTTTTAACCGACAGATGGACTCACCTTTTATAGCTGTGTGATATACTTATGTGCACTGCCTGATGTTCAACTGTTTACATTTATGTGCTGTGGTCTGATGAGGGCACTTTAGAAACCTGGTAAAAGCACACCATGCTGATGCCAATGGAAGAGAATATATAAGCTACAAAAATCCTTTTAATAACCTTCCAATACAACTTCTCCTAAGAGAATATTATAAAACTGAACGTAAGCCCGGTATTGTTCTTCCATATCCATATGACTATCATTTTCAGCTTGGCCTATTAGTCATAGTTACCACATCCTGCTGTATATGTATACTGCTTAAAACGTATGTAGCACATTCTCGTTATCTCTAACGTTACTTTTGTCCAAGGATATTCATTTATGATAAACAGATGTTTCAAACAAGATTTTGACATAGACTACGACAGTAATTACATCAACATACAAACTGATATATGTCTAATTCTAATCCTAAATATTCGTGTGAAATGGTGGCGTATCATTGCCGTACGTTCATCGTGTTTTGACCTACACAAACGAGTAAGCATGTCCTTTGTATTTACTGCTTACACCTACACAGTAATGGCGCCTTACACCCTTTCCAAGTAAGCCCTATTTGTAGGCAAATGTTTCATTCGTTTCGGTTTATTCCAAGTATCACACACTCCATAATTATGTCAATTTCAGAAAAATAGATAACATTTCTCCTTCCGACACCAAACGAAGACTTCTTGCACCGAATCATACCACTTCTTTAACACACAAAACCACCCACCGCCATACTCTTAACCATAGACGCTTACCCTCTCTATACCACAGATTACTACTACTATACTAGATAATCTGTGCCCTCTCTTGACCCCTCTACGAACCACGATTCAGAACAAAACCTTGTACCACGGATAACAGCAGTAACATTTTCTTCTTGCTCTAAATTTTCTTATCACCCACACAATACGTCACATCCGTATGTTTTGCGCCAGAAGGTATGATGAATAATATGGTCTAAACACAGCAGAACATTATTCTAAAACGCATTGCAATATAACCGACTCCATGGAGCAGAGTCCTTCTTCAGAAGCGTTGTAGGCTGTGTGTGTGTTACAGTGTGCGCGATATTTTAACTTTGTCCTGGACGGATAGTAATTGCATTGCCACTCCACAGGAACTTAGGTTACTGTGTAGGCTGTGTCTCTTCTGCATATTAAGTACATTGCCACTCGAGAGAAACTTACGTTAGGGTGTAGGCTAGGTTAGGTTACTTTTGGTTAGGTTAGTTTGCGTTCGGTTACGTTACGTGTATATTAACTACATGGCAACGCCACACAAAATTAGGTTACGGTGTACGCTATGTCTGTTACAGTCCGCGCGATATTTCAACCTCGTCCGCCTCCACAACCTGTTTTCCGTCTATTATGCTGCCGGATTCACCCTCCCTTTCGGTGCCCATACCAAGACATACAGGGAACCTGGAGACATGTCAAGGTTTTCGTCAACGCCTACATGCGCAAGACAAACTACATCTACTACATTTTACGCAACTGTTTGCTGCTCACGTGCCATTCACCCCGTCACAATGTTCCATTACGTCATCACACATGTTGGCTGGTCGCTCCGGCCTGCGCACGCATCACCGCACTCTCCACCACACCAAACAAATATGTCACATTGCTCCGCTTCTTTCCATCTCCCCTATCACGCAGAGTCTTCTAGACGCACTCTGCCTTCATCCCACTGAAAATTTTCCTACTCTGGTCGATCGAAGGTAGGTTAGAGCCTAAAATGCTACATACACACATTTTTATTAATTGTTATTCAAATAATTTCAATTATGTGCAAATGCATTTAATTTTTAGTGAGGCTGTCTCACTTAAGGCCTGAAGCTGTAGTTTGTCCAGTTTATACGTAAATTCAGCTCTCGTACTGTACCGTGTTCACATGAATACATCACTTAAATTCTATCATGAGCCAGATCAGTCCTGTCCCCCCCCCCCCCACCTTCTTGAAGATCTATTTTAATACTACCCTCCCATCTACTTCTAGGTCTTCCAAACGTTGTCTTTTCTTTAGGATTCCCTACCAAATGTTGTACCCACCTCTCCTCTCCTTTAGTATACCACGCTATAAGAAAGTTGTACACCATCATTACAGAATGCACCCAGTCTTTGTTTTTGGGCATCTTCATTTCACCTGCTTTACTGTACACATTAATGTGCTGCAATTGCACACACTCCCCACTTGAACCAAAATATCGTAGGCACATGTTCCCTGCAGACGCAGCACATACCATCTCATTCAGTATAATCTTATTTTACATTCCAAGATGGGCATCTTCATGGGTCCAGGCTACGGTGAAAAATGTCCCAGATGAACGGGAGTGCTGAATTCAGCACTGCCCACATTTTGTTCTTCAAAATTTGAGGATTGCTGCAATGTAACGTCATCAAATTTAAGTAAATTTTAAGGCTGGATCTTCTCGTACACATACAGATAGTAAAGGAAGTATGGGTTCTATCATGCGTAATTTAATAGGCAAGCTAAATAACACCTGACCCTCAGTCTTCTGTAATGTGATGCCACATAGTCTCGTAGATACTGAGTTACATTTCATAGGAACCTTGGTCCTGCAGTGTCACATCTCTTATCTTCACAAGCATCAATGTCAGAGCCTCATGTCTTGCCGAGACAGTACCATTTTGAGAATTGAATTTCCTTCTTCTTCCTGAACATATTGCTCCATACTCTTAACACATAACTCTGTGCAGCAAGATCCTGCTGTGAGTGGTACACAGTCCTTCAGCCATTCAAGAATTCTGCAAATGTTCATGACCTAACATGCATGTGGGATCAAATGTAAGTTACCATGATAAAAATCGTTACTCATGTGACGTCTCCCACATTACAGAACATGAAAATACAGTAGTCCCCACTGCTCCACCTCTCCCACACTTCCATCACTATAGTTCCTACATATTTAGTTTTAGCCATGTTGCAAGTATTCCTCCACTCTTCCATATGCCTTCATCTTCATGGGGTGGACTGGGCCCATGCTGACATGGCAGGATTACATGTAAGACCTGATGATGCACCTAAACTTAGCCTGGACTCTACGTCAGTGGTACCCAAATATTTTCAGTTCACTGCCCCCTTAGTTCCATATGCACACCCACAGCGCCCCCCTACTTTTTTTTTAAAAAAAAACATAAAATGCGCTTCTGTTTCCAATTTTATTTTATATTTAAAAAACCGTTTCATTAAATTATAAGAGTTAATCTTAATGTTTTATCTTAATTAGTGAATTAAAATTTATTATATTTTTTATGATTAACAATAATTCATCTAGCAATAGTTTATTAAAAAATAATGTGCTTGAATAAGATTCATAAATTAAAATACTAAGAAATTTAGTTCATTTTTTATTTTTAACACAAAAATTACTTTATTTGAATTTTATTATAAAAATATATGCACTACTTGTATACTAGCGCCCCCTTCCACCTCTCGTACCTATTAGCGCCGACCTCGGTAATCCCACCGCCCCCAGGGTGTGGTACCGCCCACTTTGGGAACCACTGCTGTAGGTCATAATGTGAGCCAAATCACCCCCCCCCCCCCTTCACACACACCATGCAGTAGATGATATGACAACATTTATAAATGTGACAGGATTCTGGAGGTAAAAAGAACAAAACTAACTAAAGAAAATTATACAGCTTTAACATTAAATTCATGTTACTCACTTCTGTAAGACATTCCTAAGAACAGCCATGAAATGTGAACAAACATGAAAAAATACTTCTCTAAAACAAAGATTAAACAAGCATTTCATATTTTATCAATTAGCTTGAAACGATTATGTTGAGGGTCAGCTATAACATTATAGTATTTCTTGTAAAATGTTTGACCAATTCTTCCTTCATAATTCCTCATGACTGAAGTGTGTTCCCAGTTAAGATCCACTTTCTCAAAAGTCACCATTACTCTTCCTGGGCCTGATTGTTCTACACTGCTGAGGTTGTCACACTTGTTATTATGAATCATCTTGTGATAGTTCAGGAGTGACAGACGGGCAAATTCAAGACCACAAACGACACACTTGCATGTTGCTGCACCTCCAAAGGACACCTGACTCACAGCAGCACAGCTGTGGCAGAATGTCTGCGCTACAACATACCAGTAACATCAATTTACATCACCAGTAAACCCCCAGCAGGAACAGTCGCTGCAGAGTTTTGTTGGTGCACTTATTGCAACATTTTGACATTAAAACATAATAAGAAATCAGATGCTCTAGCATTGCTTGTAGCTGCTAGTTGCTCCTCACTCTTATCTGTAGAACTACATAGCAAGCAGTTTTACATTATATCCCACACTTCACAAAGGAGCCTAATATACTGTCAGGCCAATGTCAACAATGGTCTAAATCTAAACGACATTACTTCCCTGAATAATCCACACATCAAACAGCTTACAGTTTACATACAGCATGTTTTTCTGACCGTCTTGGAGTCGGTACAGTGACAACACGATGGGCAGCATGAACGTGGGTTCAGTTCCAAACATGGGCTAGAGATTATTCTGCTCTCCAATTGTCAAGACTGATTCTAGGGCCTACGCAGCACAATATTAAATGCTTAAAAGCAGCTCTCTCCCAAGACGGTACAAAAACCATAGTGTGATGCTCACCACTTACCTCTACTTACTATCAAGATTATGAATGAGTGGATGTATGCTTCTAATCTCCTATATGCATTCATAGCATGCACTGGAATAACTTTACATCAATCTTCACAGTTTTGCAAGCCGTGACACAATAGTTTACACTTCAAGATATTTCCTTCACTGTAGCTAACTTGCTATAGTAAGTACACAAGGCATTGCAGAACCAAAGAAAACATGGTTTCATGTACACAACACACAATATATTACACCCTCTGCCACAGTCTCTCTACCAGTTCTGGGGCCTGGCAAGTCTCTTATCCAACATGTACCGACTCGTTTCTTTTGCGTGAAGTATCAATTACATCTCCATTCCCTCTACGTCTTTGCTTGCTAAAATATGGATATCAGCAAACCGTGCAGGCATCACATTACACACAATTTCACCTCAGTGTCCCCATAAGTCACACAGTACCATTTGCAACATAGCAAAACATTGCTGCAGAGGAGAAAAACAACACATTACAAACAGAGGAGGACTACATCAACAGAACACATATAATGCACGGCAAACACAGCACATATATATAAAATACGGGTCAGTACACCCACAAGGAAGGATCTCCTTGGAAATACATGTAATGGGAAATTAATTACACAACAGCACTTGCAAACTCTCTCAGAATAGCATCACAGTAATAAATGAGTTCAATGTGTCAATATGGGATGCTGAAGATAAGTATGAATTATTTTTGGAAATCAAGAAATGTATATTTTCTGTTACAATGACTAACAGAAAAAAAAAGTCATAAAGGCCATGTATAATCACTGGTTTGGGTAAGATCTGTTTGTTAGAAGCCCTATACCTGCGTACATCACATGATTCAAGAACATCAGAACCACAAAGGTATTAATGTACCTTCAGTTCACCCACAGTACTGAATGAACAATTACAAATACCATGGTTATTCTGACACTTGCCACTAACATATATGTTATGCCTTTTCAGGTCACTCTTCCTAATGAATGACTTAGTACGTACATCACAGCTATTGGTCACTCCCCACTATGGATACGTAGATGTATCTTCAAATTACACTTGTCATTGAATGAGTTACCACAAATATCACACTGATATTGTTGCTAACCACTATGGATGTACTGATGAGTCTTGAGTTTACTCTGTCACTGCACAATTTACTGCACACATCACAATGATACGGACGCTACCGACTATGGAAACGTAGATGTTTCTTCAGTGAACCCTTCAAACCGAATGACTTACTACAGACATCACAGTTATATGGTCGCTCACCAATGTGGATGCATTGATGTGTCTCCAGATTACTAGTCTGACTAAATGACTTCCCACAAACATCACAATGACATGGTCTCTCCCCACTATGGATGCGTAGATGTTGCTTCAGACGATCCTTCTCACTGAATGACTTACTACAGACATCACAGTTATATGGTCGCTCACCACTATGGATGCGCTGATGTTTCTTCAGATGACCCTTCTCCCTGAACGACTTACTACACACATCACAGTTATATGGTCGTTCACCAATGTGGATGCGTTGATGTGTCTTCAGGGTACTCGTCTGACTAAATGACTTCCCACAAACATCACAATGACATGGTCTCTCCCCACTATGAATGCGTTGATGTTTCTTCAGATGACCCTTCTCACTGAAAGACTTATTACAGACATCACAGCCATATGGTCGGTCGCCACTATGAATGCGTTGATGATTCTTCAGATGACCCTTCAAACTGAAAGACTTACTACAGACATCACAGCTATATGGTCGCTCACCACTATGAATGCGTTGATGTTTCTTCAGGTTACACGTCACACTGAATGACTTCCCACACACATCACAGCTATATGGTCGCTCACCACTATGAATGCGTTGATGTTTCTTCAGGTTACACGTCACACTGAATGACTTCCCACACACATCACAGCTATATGGTCGCTCACCACTATGAATGCGTTGATGTTTCTTCAGGTTACACGTCACACTGAATGACTTCCCACACACATCACAGCTATATGGTCGCTCACCACTATGAATGCGTTGATGTTTCTTCAGGTTACACGTCACACTGAATGACTTCCCACACACATCACAGCTATATGGTCGCTCACCACTATGAATGCGTTGATGTTTCTTCAGGTTACACGTCACACTGAATGACTTCCCACACACATCACAAAGATATGGTCGCTCACCACTATGAATGCGTTGATGTTTCTTCAGATGACCCTGCTCACTGAACGACTTACTACAGACATAACAATTATATGGTCGTTCACCACTATGGATGCGTTGATGTTTCTTCAGATCACCCTTCTGATTAAATGACTTTCTACAGACGTCACAGTTATATGGTCGCTCAACACTATGAATGTGTTGATGTGTCTTCAGATCACCCTTCTGATTAAATGACTTTCTACAGACGTCACACTTATATGGGAGCTCACAACTATGAAGGCGTTGATGTGTCTTCAGATTACTAGTCTGACTAAATGACTTCCCACAGACATCACAGTTATATGGTCGCTCACCACTATGAATGCGCTGATGTGTCTTCAGATCACCTTTCTGATTAAATGAATTACTACAGACATCACAGTTATATGGTCGCTCCCCACTATGGATACGTAGATGTTTCTCCAGATGACCCTTCTCACTGAATGACTTCCCACAGACATCACAGTTATATGGTCGTTCACCACTATGGATGCGCTGATGTTTCTTCAGATGACCCTTCTCACTGAACGACTTACTACAGACATCACAGTTATATGGTCGCTCGCCACTATGGATGCGTAGATGTGTCTTCAGATGACCCTTCTCAATGAATGACTCACTACATACATCACAAGGATATGGACGCTCCACGGTATGGATGCGTTCATGTTGCTTCAGATGATGCCTCCTAGTGAATGACTTATTACATACACCACAGTGATACGGACGCTCTCCATTATCTGTGTCTTGATATTCCTGGTAAAGAAATATGGAAAGATTAACCCGTAATGCAACTGCTTTGAAAACAAGATATCAATGAAATAATACACTTATTACTGAATTACAAGGGTTTTGTGCACATTAATATACATAACACAATGACTGGTAAACATTTTATAAATACGTCACCTGCAATATGACTGCGAAAAAGAGAAGGAATGAAGGTTATTATGTTATGAGTAAATAAGAGAAAAAATGCAATCACTACATTTTTAATAACTGAGGAACAAAGAATTCAACGTTTTTTGAAAGTGATGACAAATAACAAGCCCAAGAATGCTGGTTATTGCTTTTTTTTTTTTTACTTAAAAGTGACACCTCACACAGAGCACCAGTACAATGCATAGGTCAGTTATGGTGACTGTAAGCATTGGATAATAGTCAGACAATCTGTACATGATAGCAAATGCTTACACAGAAGGTCAACCAAAACTCAAAGCACCTTGCAGAGGGTGACAAGCTACACAGGAAAAACTACACTCAAACAATGTAGTCAAATTATTACATCAACTTATGCACTGAATAAAATACATTCAATAGCAAGCATAAAAGTCCCGTATGTTTCAGCACCCAGGTGCCATATTCAGGGAGTTATTCAATACAAAGGATTGTAGGCCCAACAAGCTAATCCAGTTATTATGTTGCCGTTAGTGAAATGATTAAACCTCAAACACTGAAATTGTAAAATACATAAATTTAATAACCATCAAATTACAATCTTATAATATTAAAAGTAATAAAAGTGAGCAGTTCCAGGTATAGCAGTTGTTTGCACACTGTATCGATCATGCAAACAAACATCTGACTTGAACGTATGTAGAGATCTCGTCCTGATAAAGTGTGTGCAGTGTGTAATGTTGGGTGGAGTGGTACACTGAATGTAAATATACTACATAACCAACAAAAAATGCTGACTCATAGCTAACTCATTACAAAATTCAAACAAGACATCACAAATCACCTAACTTCATTGTTGGCTCACTGGTAATCGCAGAGGCAACACAAAAACCATTAACTGGTTACGATCCTATGTCAAATTGAGGGCTGAATGAATGTAATTTCAATAACTTTAGAACTTGTGATAAATAACTGCATGTATCATTAATACGCAATTATAATTGAAAATGTATTGCTGATGCAACTATGTAACAACTCACACATTACACTTTTGCTTGAAATCTGTTTATCACATTCATTTGTTGATATTCCCTGTGCAATTATCAAGAAGCACTGGTACAAGGAGTAGCACAGAATACAGTTTAGATGCATGCAAAGAAGAACTTAATGTAGCGCTGTGCCAAGACGTACACTGTTAGAGGCCTGGAACTCCTGTGTCATGTGCACCTATGTGTACTGCTTTCCTTACTAAAAGTATCTAAAATAGTGCATACCAAATATGCAGCTGGTGCACATTTAGCTGAAGGATAATACTGAATGATACAATACTGAAGTTCCTAGTATTAAAAGCAAAGGTAAAGGTCACCCTATAAACTGCCATGAAGGTACAAAGGGGGAGTACAGGTACAGTTCTACTATTTCCTTAGCCTCCGCACTACATGGGGGGTGGATGGTTAGTGCCACCCCCTACCCGCTTTACCCCTGGGAAAGACCAGGTATCGATGACATAGAACGCTCGGTGGGCCCGTTTGGAGTGGTGCAGAAAATCTCACACCCCACCAGGATTTGATCCCCGGGATCGTCCAGCCCGTAGCAAGTCGCTATTCCGACTATTCTATTGCAGCCCATGATGTTCCTAATCTTTCAAGATGGAATTCTAAGACTGACAAAGACAGAAGGACAAGTCTCAAAACCACAAATACACTCACGGGAAAAAAAAAATTTATATATATATATATCTCAATTCGGTGGACTTCTTCTTGTAAAGTATGGAACCTTACAAGCTTAAGTACATAAACTGTGAGTGATATGATGATGATCATCATCATGAAAATGACCAACATGACAACAACAGCATATTCTTAAATATTTGAGTATACTTCAAGTTATAAATTCTTCATTGAACTTGATATGTATATATTATTTTCCCGTACAGCCAAGCAATAGATTATCAGTGAAGAGTTCAAATTACACAGTACTTGATCTCATATGATAAAAATGACTTAACACAAAATGAAAGTGCTGTTGCACAAGCAACTTACAACACAATACAAACCTACTGGCATACTGTCAAAAGAAGGCCCTACATGCATACACTGTAGTAGAGTTCTGCCATGTGGACAAACTGACTGACAGACTGACATGAGCAAAGACATATGCAATTCTAGATATCTGTGAAAATTACTTAATAAGGCATACAGACAAGCTTACCTCATGTTCAGACTTTATTGATCGAAATGTTATAGCCACAGCATTCTGTTCCTCTTCTACACCAGTGCCCTCCTCAACTCTCATACCGACAAGTTCAATTTCATCATCTGAAGATGTCAGATATCTCTCAGTACATGAATACGGTTCAACTTTCACTAAACCCATGCTGATCTATAAGAAAACCAAACAATTATCAGCCATGACTGTGCTCTCTCTCTCTCTCTTACTGCATTAAAGGGAATACCCTTTTAAGAGCTGAGGTTCTCACACCAGTGATGTTTTAGACTCAAATAGTCTTGGAAGTAGTGCACTGCTGACCAATAAAAAATTTCCAACATTTTGGAGGATACTGCTGCTCCCATCCTGATTGCATTTAAAGACAGTTACGTATTCCTGCCACCATTCTTGGGTGACATTAAAGATGGAGACAGCGAGGTCTTCCGAAATATTTGTACGTATATACCCAACCACACAGCGTCACTTCCAAGAGGAATGTGATCTTGACTCTATAACAGTTCCATACTGGGCAATATTTATGGTGTTCAGTCTCGCAGCTTTAGGAATAAAAGTGAATTCACAATGTCAAACTAAGGACCATCAACATATATGTAGGCAAGCATAAAGAACGACCCTTCAAAACACTGGAAACTACTTGAAAGTCAAATGGTGTAATATCCCAGAAGACTTGCTTCTTTACAATACACTTTCACTATAAACATTCCTACACTGCATCAAACTGGTCACATCTGAAAAATGGAGAATTAACAAAATCTTTTCACAGAACTTATTTTCAGTGGCCCTATAAATACACAGACAACAGAAGGATACAATCATTTTCTGAACACAGAAAACTCACCATGCTCTCCATCACAGCAGGATACAATTCTTCAACTCTCTGCAGTATGATTTTCGGCACTTTTGTTTCCAGAGAGTGCAGAATGGTTTGTAAGCTTACACCTCGTCTATCAGACATGATGGCTTCAACGCTGCATATGGAAATAACTTTCATAAATCTTAAACACACAGCTTTACAGCTTTTATAAAAAAAATGCAATTTGCAATATTTGCACAGATCCTGAAAGGAAACATAATAATTAGATGCAGTATTTACACATCATATTTCACTAGATATCTCAACTTATATTCCTACTGAGGCATAAGGACACTTGCTACACATGTGAACATATTGTAAACAAAATTAGAGGCCAGAATATCACTTCTCAACATTCTATAATAACAAAATAACAACAGCTTCAGCTAACAGATGAGAGATAAAACAAACTCCTGCAATGTGTATTAAGTCACAAACATGAGCGTGGTGAGCATGATGCATAGGGTCTAGGAACCACAATGAGAAGTCTTAGGAAACATTATTCATAAAAAGTGTTCAGTTTTTATTTAACAACAATGACAACTATGTAGTGCTGACGTTAAATGAGTACGAGCAGGGTTCTGTGGAATGATACTGATATGGTAAAATTGAAGTGCTCAGGAAAATCTGCATTCCAGAAACGCTGCAGATACAAATCGCACACACACTGCACTGAGCTCTAGCCCTGTCCTCTGCACAACTGAGAAAATTGTGACTTCACACCTGAACCCTGCCATGGCTGATTTATGGCAGCTAGACTCTGTGGACATTTTGAGGTCAATGTGATGTGCTATTGGCATACCACACTCATCACAACCTCTACACTAATCACATACTGAAAGACTTTCATCTCTCTCTCGTGCCATCACATACAATTTAATATATACAGAAACATAAATAACACTTCAGATTAACATCAACAGGGAAACATCAACGTATAACAATACAACTAGACCTTGTTCCAGTCTACAAACTTATGTGCAGCACATGTTTATACATTTCAGTAATAAAAGAATTAAGGTAACAGTGACAATAGGTTGGTTACAGTTTCTTTGGTTACACTACAAACACACAAAAAAGCTAAATATTATTTTGAATATGAGCACAACATAGTTCTATCACACAAGTTTCCAATGAGTGATGTATAAATAAGGTTTCAAGTAAGTGTATTATGACACATATATGCATGTTGTTTTAACCGACAGATGGACTCACCTTTTATAGCTGTGTGATATACTTATGTGCACTGCCTGATGTTCAACTGTTTACATTTACATGCTGTGGTCTGATGAGGGCACTTTAGGAACCTGGTAAAAGCACACCATGCTGATGCCAATGGAAGAGAATATATAAGCTACAAAAATCCTTTTAATAACCTTCTAATACAACTTCTCCTAAGAGAATATTATAAAACTGAACGTAGGCCCGGTATTGTTCTTCCATATCCATATGACTATCATTTTCAGCTTGGCCTATTAGTCATAGTTACCCCATCCTGCTGTATATGTATACTGCTTAAAACGTATGTAGCACATTCTCGTTATCTCTAACGTTACTTTTGTCCAAGGATATTCATTTATGACAAACAGATGTTTCAAACAAGATTTTGACATAGACTACGACAGTAATTACATCAACATACAAACTGATATATGTCTAATTCTAATCCTAAATATTCGTGTGAAATGGTGGCGTATCATTGCCGTACGTTCATCGTGTTTTGACCTACACAAACGAGTAAGCATGTCCTTTGTATTTACTGCTTACAGCTACACAGTAATGGCGCCTTACACCCTTTGCAAGTAAGCCCTATTTGTAGGCAAATGTTTCATTCGTTTCGGTTTATTCCAAGTATCACACACAACATAATTATGTCAATTTCAGAAAAATACATAAACATTTCTCCTTCCGACACCAAACGAAGACTTCTTGCACCGAATCATACCACTTCTTTAACACACAAAACCACCCACCGCCATACTCTTACCCATAGACGCTTACCCTCTCTATACCACAGATTACTACTACTATACAAGATAATCTGTGCCCTCTCTTGACCCCTCTACGAACCGCGAAGATCAGTCCAAAACACTGTACCACGGATAACAGCAGTAACATTTTCTTCTTGCTCTAAATTTTCTTATCACCCACACAATACGACACATCCGTACGTTTTGCGCCAGAAGGTATGATGAATAATATGGTCTAAACACAGCAAAACATAATTCTAAAACGCATTGCAATATAACCGACTCCATGGAGCAGAGTCCTTCTTCAGAAGTGTTGTAGGCTGTGTGTGTGTTACAGTGTGCGCGATATTTTAACTTTGTCCTGGACGGATAGTAATTGCATTGCCACTCCACAGGAACTTAGGTTACTGTGTAGGCTGTGTCTCTTCTGCATATTAAGTACATTGCCACTCGAGAGAAACTTACGTTAGGGTGTAGGCTAGGTTAGGTTACTTTTGGTTAGGTTAGGCTAGTTTACGTTCGGTTACGTTACGTGAATATTAACTACATGGCAACGCCACACAAAATTAGGTTACGGTGTACGCTATGTCACAGTCCGCGCGATATTTCAACCTCGTCCGCCTCCACAACCTGTTTTCCGTCTCTATTATGCTGCCGGATTCACCCTCCCTTTCGGTGCCCATACCAAGACATACAGGGAACCTGGAGACATGTCAAGGTTTTCGTCAACGCCTACATGCGCAAGACAAACTACATCTACTACATTTTACGCAACTGTTTGCTGCTCACGTGCCATTCACCCCGTCACAATGTTCCATCACGTCATCACACGTGGGCTGGTCGCTCCGGCCTGCGCATGCATCACCGCACTCTCCACCACACCAAACAAATATGTCACATTGCTCCGCTTCTTTCCATCTCCCCTATCACGCAGTCTTCAAGACGCACTCTGCCTTAATCCCACTGAAAATATTCCTACTCTGGTCGATCGAAGGTAGGTTAGAGCCTAAAATGCTACATACACACATTTTTATTAATTGTTATTCAAATAATTTCAATTATGTACAAATGCATTTAATTTTTAGTGAGGCAGTCTCACTTAAGGCCAGAAGCTGTAGTTTGTCCAGTTTATACGTAAATTCGGCTCTCGTTCTGTACGGTGTTCACATGAATACATCACTTAAATCCTATCATGAGCCAGATCAGTCCTGTCCCCCCCCCCCGCCTTCTTGAAGATCTATTTTAATACTACCCTCCCAGCTACTTCTAGGTCTTCCAAACGGTGTCTTTTCTTTAGGATTCCCTACCAAATGTTGTACCCACCTCTCCTCTCCTTTAGTATACCACGCTATAAGAAAGTTGTACACCATCATTACAGAATGCACCCAGTCTTTGTTTTTGGGCATCTTCATTTCACCTGCTTTACTGTACACATTAATGTGCTGCAATTGCACACACTCCCCACTGGAACCAAAATATCGTAGGTACATGTACCTTGCAGACGCAGCACATACCATCTCATTCAGTATAATCTTATTTTACATTCCAAGATGGGCATCTTCATGGGTCCAGGCTACGGTGAAAAATGTCCCAGATGAACGGGAGTGCTGAATTCAGCACTGCCCACATTTTGTTCTTCAAAATTTGAGGATTGCTGCATTGTAACGTCATCAAATTTAAGTAAATTTTAAGGCTGGATCTTCTCGTACACCAACAGATAGTAAACGAAGTATGGGTTCTATCACGCGTAATTTAATAGGCAAGCTAAATAACACCTGACCCTCAGTCTTCTGTGATGTGATGCCACATAGTCTCGTAAATATTGAGTTACATTTCATAGGAACCTTGGTCCTGCAAAGTGTCACATCTGTTATCTTCACAAGCATCAATGTCAGAGCCTCATGTCTTGCAGAGAGAGTACCATTTTGAGAATTGAATTTCCTTCTTCTTCCTGAACATATTGCTCCGTACTCTTAACACATAACTCTGTGCAGCAAGATCCTGCTGTGAGTGGTACACAGTCCTTCAGCCATTCAAGAATTCTGCAAATGTTCATGACCTAACATGCATGTGGGATCAAATGTAAGTTACCATGATAAAAACCGTTACTCATGTGACATCTCCCACATTACAGAACATGAAAATACAGCAGTCCCCACTGATCCACCTCTCCCACACTTCTATCACTATAGTTCCTACATATTTAGTTTTAGCCATGTTGCAGGTATTCCTCCACTCTTCCATATGCCTTCATCTTCATGGGGTGGACTGGGCCCATGCTGACATGGCAGGATTACATGTAAGACCCGATGATGCACCTAAACTTAGTCTGGACTCTATGTCAGTGGTACCCAAATATTTTCAGTTCACTGCCCCCTTGGTTCCATATGCACACCCACAGCGCCCCCCTACTTTTTTTTTAAAAAAACATAAATGCGCTTCTGTTTCCAATTTTATTTTATATTTAAAAAACCGTTTCATTAAATTATAAGAGTTAATCTTAATGTTTTATCTTAGTTAGTAAATTAAAATTTATTATATTTTTATGATTAACAATAATTCATCTAGCAATAGTTTATTAAAAAATAATGTGCTTGAATAAGATTCATAAATTAAAATACTAAGAAATTTAGTTAATTTTTTATTTTTAACACAAAAATTACTTTATTTGAATTTTATTATAAAAATATATGCACTACTTGTATACTAGCGCCCCCTTCCACCTCTCGTACCTATTAGCGCCGACCTCGGTAATCCCACCGCCCCCAGGGGGTGGTACCGCCCAGTTTGGGAACCACTGCTGTAGGTCATAATGTGAGCCAAATCACCCCCCCCCCCCCCTTCACACACACCATGGAGTAGATGATATGACAACATTTATAAATGTGACAGGATTCTGGAGGTAAAAAGAACAAAACTAACTAAAGAAAATTATACAGCTTTAACATTAAATTCATGTTACTCACTTCTGTAAGACATTCCTAAGAACAGCCATGAAATGTGAACAAACATGAAAAAATACTTCTCTAAAACAAAGATTAAACAAGCATTTCATATTTTATCAATTAGCTTGAAACGATTATGTTGAAGGTCAGCTATAACATTATAGTATTTCTTGTAAAATGTTTGACCAATTCTTCCTTCATAATTCCTCATGACCGAAGTGTGTTCCCAGTTAAGATCCACTTTCTCAAAAGTCACCATTACTCTTCCTGGGCCTGATTGTTCTACACTGCTGCGGTTGTCACACTTGTTATTATGAATCATCTTGTAATAGTTCAGGAGTGACAGATGTGCAAATGCAAGACCACAAACGACACACTTGCATGTTGCTGCACCTCCAAAGGACACCTGACTCACAGCAGCACAGCTGTGGCAGAATGTCTGCGCTACAACATACCAGTAACATCAATTTACATCACCAGTAAACCCCCAGCAGGAACAGTCGCTGCAGAGTTTTGTTGGTGCACTTATTGCAACATTTTGACATTAAAACATATTAAGAAATCAGATGCTCTAGCATTGCTTGTAGCTGCTAGTTGCTCCTCACTCTTATCTGTAGAACTACATAGCAAGCAGTTTTACATTATATCCCACACTTCACAAAGGAGCCTAATATACTGTCAGGCCAATGTCAACAATGGTCTAAATCTAAACGACATTACTTCCCTGAATAATCCACACATCAAACAGCTTACAGTTTACATACAGCATGTTTTTCTGACCGTCTTGGAGTCGGTACAGTGACAACACGATGGGCAGCATGAACGTGGGTTCAGTTCCAAACATGGGCTAGAGATTATTCTGCTCTCCAATTGTCAAGACTGATTCTAGGGCCTACGCAGCACAATATTAAATGCTTAAAAGCAGCTCTCTCCCAAGACGGTACAAAAACCAAAGTGTGATGCTCACCACTTACCTCTACTTACTATCAAGATTATGAATGAGTGGATGTATGCTTCTGATCTCCTATACGCATTCATAGCATGCACTGGGATAACTATACATGAATCTTCACAGTTTTGCAAGCCGTGACACAATAGTTTACACTTCAAGATATTTCCTTCACTGTAGCTAACTTGCTATAGTGAGTACACAAGGCATTGCAGAACCAAAGAAAACATGGTTTCATGTACGCAACACACAATATATTACACCCTCTGCCACAGTCTCTCTACCAGTTCTGGGGCCTGGCAAGTCTCTTATCCAACATGTGAAGTATCAATTACATCTCCATTCCCTCTATGTCTTTGCTTGCTGAAATATGGATATCAGCAAACCGTGCAGGCATCACATTACACACAATTTCACCTCAGTGTCCCCATAAGTCACACAGTACCATTTGCAACATAGCAAAACATTGCTGCAGAGGAGAAAAACAACACATTACAAACAGAGGAGAACTACATCAACAGAACACATATAATGCATGGCAAACAGAGCACATATATATAAAATATGGGTCAGTACACCCACAAGGAAGGATCTCCTTGGAAATACATGTAATGGGAAATTAATTACACAACAGCACTTGCAAACTCTCTCAGAATAGCATCACAGTAATAAATGAGTTCAATGTGTCAATATGGGATGCTGACGGTAAGTCTGAATTACTTTTGGAAATTGAGAAATGTATATTTTCTGTTACAATGACTGACAGAAAAAAAAAGTCATAAAGGCCATGTATAATCACTGGTTTGGGTAAGATCTGTTTGTTAGAAGCCCTATACCTGCGTACATCACATGATCAGGGAACATCAGAACCACAAAGGTATTAATGTACCTTCAGTTCACCCTCAATACTGAATGAACAATTACAAATACCATGGTTATTCTGACATTTGCCACTAACATATATGTTATGCCTTTTCAGGTCACTCTTCCTACTGAATGACTTAGTACGTACATCACAGTGTTATGGTCACTCCCCACTATGGATACGTAGATGTATCTTCAAATTACACTTGTCATTGAATGAGTTACCACAAATATCACACTGATATTGTTGCTAACCACTATGGATGTACTGATGTGTCTTGAGTTTACTCTGTCACTGCACAACTTACTACACACATCACAATGATACGGATGCTACCGACTATGGATGCGTAGATGTTTCTTCAGTGAACCCTTCAAACCGAATGACTTACTACAGACATCACAGTTATATGGTCGCTCACCACTATGAATGCGTTGATGTGTCTTCAGGGTACTCGTCTGACTAAATGACTTCCCACAAACATCACAATGACATGGTCTCTCCCCACTATGGATGCGTAGATGTTGCTTCAGACGATCCTTCTCACTGAATGACTTACTACAGACATCACAGTTATATGGTCGCTCACCACTATGAATGCGTTGATGTGTCTTCAGGGTACTCGTCTGACTAAATGACTTCCCACAAACATCACAATGACATGGTCTCTCCCCACTATGGATGCGTAGATGTTGCTTCAGACGATCCTTCTCACTGAATGACTTACTACAGACATCACAGTTATATGGTCGCTCACCACTATGAATGCGTTGATGTTTCTTCAGATGACCGTTCTCACTGAAAGACTTACTACAGACATCACAGCCATATGGTCGCTCGCCACTATGAATGCGTTGATGATTCTTCAGATGTCCCTTCAAACTGAAAGACTTACTACAGACATCACAGCTATATGGTCTCTCACCACTATGAAAGCGTTGATGTTTCTTCAGGTTACACGTCACACTGAATGACTTCCCACACACATCACAAAGATATGGTCGCTCACCACTATGAATGCGTTGATGTTTCTTCAGATAACCCTTCTCACTGAATGACCCACTACAGACATCACAAGTATATGGTCGCTCCCCACTATGGATGCGTAGATGTGTCTTCAGATCACCCTTCCGATTAAATGACTTATTACAAAAATCACAATGATATGGACGCTCCCCGGTGTGGATGCGTTCATGTTGCTTCAGATGATCCTTCCTAGTGAATGTCTTATTACATACACCACAGTGATACAGACGCTCTCCATTATCTGTGTCTCTATATTCCTGGTAAAGAAATATGGAAAGATTAACCAGTAATGCAACAGCTTTGTAAACAAGATATCAATGAAATAATACACTTATTACTGAATTACAAGGGTTTTGTGCACATTAATATACATAACAGAATGACTGGTAAATATTCTATAAACACAGGTCACCTGCAATATGACAACGAAAAAGACAGGGAATGAAGGTTATTAGGTTATGAGTAAATAAGAGAAAAAAATGCAATCACTACATTTTTAATAACTGAGGAACAAAGAATTCAACGTTTTTTGAAAGTGAAGACCAAGAACAAGCCCAAGAATGCCGGTTTTTTTTTTTTTACTTAAAAGTGACACGTCACACAGAGCACCAGTACAATGCATAAGTCAGTTATGGAGACTGTAAGCATTGGATAATAGTCAGACAATCTGTACATGATAGCAAATGCTTACACAGAAGGTCAACTGAAACCCAAAGCACCTTGCAGAGGGTGAGAAGCTACACATGAAAAACTATACTCAAACAATGTAGTCAAATTATTACATCAACCAAATTATACACTGAATAAAATACATTCAAGAGCAAGCATAAAACTCCCGTATGTTTCAGCACCCAGGTGCCATCTTCAGGGAGTTATTCAATACAAAGGATTGTAGGCCCAACAAGCTAATCCAGTTATTATGTTGCCGTTATTGAAATGATTAAACCTCAAACACTGAAATTGTAAAATACATGAATTTAATAACCATCAAATTACAATGTTATAATATTAAAGTGTTAAAAGTGAGCAGTTCCAGGTATAGCAGTTGTTTGCACACTGTATCGATCATGCAAACAAACATCTGGCTTGATCATATGTAGAGATCTCGTCCTGATAAGACTGTGTGCAGTGTGTAATGTTGGGTGGAGTGGTACACTGAATGTAAATATACTACATAACCAACAAAAAATGCTGACTCATAGCTAACTCAACACAAAAATTAGAAAAAAATGTCTCTCTACACAAGTTATGTCTAAAAAATAGAGCTCAAACAAGTAGACACATAACAGAAACATGATGTGTCCAAAATATAAACAAGACATCACAAATCACCTAACTTCATTGTTGGCACACTGGCAATCGCAGAGGCAACACAAAAACCATTAACTGGTTACGATCCTATGTCAAATTGAGGGCTGAATGAATGTTAATTTCAATAACTTTAGAACTTGTGATAAATAACTGCATGTATCATTAATACACAATTATAATTGAAAATGTATTGCTGATGCAACTATGTAACAACTCACACATTACACTTTTGCTTGAAATCTGTTTATCACATTCATTTGTTGATATTCCCTGTGCAATTATCAAGAAGCACTGGTACAAGGAGTAGCACAGAATACAGTTTAGATGCATGCAAAGAAGAACTTAATGTAGCGCTGTGCCAAGACGTACACTGTTAGAGGCCTGGAACTCCTGTGTCATGTGCGCCTATGTGTACTGCTTTCCTTACTAAAAGTATCTAAAATGGTGCATACCAAATATGCAGCTGGTGCACATTTAGCTGAAGGATAATACTGAATGATACAATACTGAAGTTCCTAGTATTAAAAGTAAAGGTAAAGGTCACCCTATAAACTGCCATGAAGGTACAAAGGGGGAGTACAGGTACAGTTCTACTATTTCCTTAGCCTCCGCACTACATGGGGGGTGGATGGTTAGTGCCACCCCCTACCCGCTTTACCCCTGGGAAAGACCAGGTATCGATGACATAGAACGCTCGGTGGGCCCGTTTGGAGTGGTGCAGAAAATCTCACCCCCACCAGGATTTGATCCCCGGGATCGTCCAGCCCGTAGCAAGTTGCTATTCCGACTATTCTATTGCAGCCCATGATGTTCCTAATCTTTCAAGATGGAATTCTAAGACTGACAAAGACAGAAGGACAAGTCTCAAAACCACAAATACACTCACGGAAAAAAAAAACTTATATATATATATCTCAATTCGGTGGACTTCTTCTTGTAAAGTATGGAACCTTACAAGCTTAAGTACATAAACTGTAAGTGATATGATGATCATCATCATCATGAAAATGACCAACATGACAACAACAGCATATTCTTAAATATTTGAGTATACTTCAAGTTATAAATTCTTCACTGAACTTGATATGTATATATTATTTTCCCGTACAGCCAAGCAATAGATTATCAGTGAAGAGTGCAAATTACACAGTACTTGATCTCATATGATAAAAATGACTTAACACAAAATGAAAGTGCTCTTCCACAAGCAACTTACAACACAATACAAACCTACTAGCATACTGTCAAAAGAAGGCCCTACATGCATACACTGTAGTAGAGTTCTGCCATGTGGACAAACTGACTGACAGACTGACATGAGCAAAGACATATGCAATTCTAGATATCTGTGAAAATTACTTAATAAGGCATACAGACAAGCTTACCTCATGTTCAGACTTTATTGATCGAAATGTTATAGCCACAGCATTCTGTTCCTCTTCTACACCAGTGCCCTCCTCAACTCTCATACCGACAAGTTCAATTTCATCATCTGAAGATGTCGGATATCTCTCAGTACATGAATACGGTTCAACTTTCACTAAACCCATGCTGATCTATAAGAAAACCAAACAATTATCAGCCATGACTGTGCTCTCTCTCTCTCTCTCTCTTACTGCATTAAACGGAATAACCTTTTAAGAGCTGAGGTTCTCACACCAGTGATGTTTTAGACTCAAATAGTCTTGGAAGTAGTGCAGTGCTGACCAATGAAAAACTTCCAACATTTTGGAGGATATTGCTGCTCCCATCCTGATTGCATTTAAAGACATGTTACGTATTCCTGCCACCATTCTTGGGTGACATTAAAGATGGAGACAGCTAGGTCTTCCGAAATATTTGTACGTATATACCCAACCACACAGCGTCACTTCCAAGAGGAATGTGATCTTGACTCTATAACAGTTCCATACTGGGCAATATTTATGGTGTTCAGTCTCGCAGCTTTAGGAATAAAAGTGAATTCACAATGTCAAACTAATGACCATCAACATATATGTATGCAAGCATAAAGAACGACCCTTCAAAACACTGGAAACTACTTGAAAGTCAACACGGTGTAATATCCCAGAAGACTTGCTTCTTTACAATACACTTTCACTATAAACATTCCTACACTGCATCAAACTGGTCACATCTGAAAAATGGAGAATTAACAAAATCTTTTCACAGAACTTATTTTCAGTGGCCCTATAAATACACAGACAACAGAAGGATACAATCATTTTCTGAACACAGAAAACTCACCATGCTCTCCATCACAGCAGGATACAATTCTTCAACTCTCTGCAGTATGATTTTCGGCACTTTTGTTTCCAGAGAGTGCAGAATGGTTTGTAAGCTTACACCTCGTCTATCAGACATGATGGCTTCAAGGCTGCATATGGAAATAACTTTCATAAATCTTAAACACACAGCTTTACAGCTTTTATAAAAAAAATGCAATTTGCAATATTTGCACAGATCCTGAAAGGAAACATAATAATTAGATGCAGTATTTACACATCATATTTCACTAGATATCTCAACTTATATTCCTACTGAGGCATAAGGACACTTGCTACACATGTGAATATATTGTAAACAAAATTAGAGGCCAGAACATCACTTCTCAACATTCTATAATAACAAAATAACAACTGCTTCAGCTGACAGATGAGAGATAAAACAAACTCCTGCAATGTGTAGTAAGTCACAAACATGAGCGTGGTGAGCATGATGCATAGGTTCTAGGAACCACAATGAGAAGTCTTAGGAAACATTATTCATAAAAAGTGTTCAGTTTTTATTTAACAACAATAACTATGTAGTGCTGACGTTAAATGAGTACGAGCAGGGTTTTGTGGAATGATACTGACATGGTAAAACTGAAGTGCTCAGGAAAATTTGTATTCCAGAAACGCTGCATCCACATTAATAATCACAGAAACATAAATAACACTTCAGATTAACATCAACAGGGAAACATGAACACTGTCATGCTCATATTGCAATAGAGACAGATGATCTATGGTCGGTAGAACATTATTTTGCATCTGTCCAAGTATATGTGCTGAACACAGTCAAGGGTTACAAACCGCAGCACATAACTGCATCTTATGTACAGAACCTACGTGCTCTAAGGAGTTACAGTGTCTTCACACATTGCAGTCACTGACAGCCAGATTCAAGTTCATTACACAAATGTTTCCACTGAATGATTATAAGGATTATTTTGTTCCATTTAATATCTATATCTTACTTTTACACTGAATTTAAAGAATGGACACAAACACACATATAGTTCACCTCCTAGTATCAAGTTTTACCCCTTCACTTCAAACTATTTCACTCTTTCCTCAGCAGTATACCCTTGAAAAAGTATATTTTCACTTATTAATGATATAGTCATAACAAACACTTCGCTTTTCAAAACATATACAGGCTACCAGTTTCAGCTCAAAGAGCCATCATCAGGCCACACAGAAACCATAAATTAAAAACTCCATACATTTTGGAAAGTGGACCATGAACTGTATAGTACAGCTACAGCAAGCATCAAAACATAAATCCCTGCCTCAACACTTAAAACTTCTGCAAGGGGTTCACAATAATAAAAAGCCTACTTCCCACATATGCTTATGGTTGACTCCACTGAAGACCTGCAGATATGGACACTACATAAACACCAGGAGGGCCAAAGAAATGTATACAAGTGCTCTGCCTCGAGGTCCAGGCAAAACCATTTGCACAATGACCCATCTGTAAAGTGCAACACTGATGGCAGTTTAAATTCGTGTTGCCACTCATATTATATATCTTTAACTTCTGAATCCATCTCTCATTTATTATACCTTTTATATTTACATCTTTCATATTTTAAAGTTTGCCTTTTATTTTTATCTTTCTTACGCAACACACTAACATATGATATACATTTTTATGTATTCACTACATTCACTATTGTAAAAGTGGAAGATCTTCCACTTTCCAGAACACATGGAGTTTCAATTCATGGTTTCTGTGTGGCCTAATGATGGCTCTTTGAGCCGAAACCGGTAGCCTATTTACGTTTTAAGAAGCGAAGTGTTGGTTGTGACTGTGATTAATAAGTGAACATATACTTTTGTGTCTACACACCTACTGGGATGTTCTGTATTAGAAGTATAATGTTGCTTTTGTTTTACTTCATTTTACTTGGGTAACAGTTTGGGGTGGCATAGGTTACGTTATTTTTCATTACGACAGTTTGTGATAGTATAGCCTGTGTTCAGATATATTACTTTCGTTGAGAATTATTTACAAAGGCATACCTTACTAATGTACACTACGTATTTACAGTATTCACATCCAAGGCTGGATTAACACGTGGGCTAGAAGTGCAGCTCCCCCGGAGCAGCAATCTATACGTAGCCCTTAGACATCACTGGAATGACTACAAATACGGTGCTATTAAACTCGGGTTTCCACGCGCCGAACAATTTCTCCGAAAGTTATCCGCAACTTACATACGTGTCCGATATGGAAGGTTTATGCCATAAAACACCACTACCTCAGCTTCCCCGACCTCAGCGTATCCAGTGATCTGCGACGAAGTTCCGTACGCGTGCAACGTTATAGCGGCGCTCCCAATCCCGCCTTATCCTTGGCGCGCTCAGTTCAAACTTTCCTTTTCTATACAAGCATTACATTACCCAACCGAGACAGATGAAGATTAGGGCGTAGGTTATGTCTCTGTTATGTGTATTAACTACATTGCCAGTCCAGACTGAGTTAGGTTAGGGTGTAGGTTAACTATCTGTTACATCGGTCCGTGTATTAACTACAAGGCCCCTCGAAACAAACTTAGGTTATGGCATAGCCTATGTCTCACAGTCGGCGCGATATTTCAAACTCGTCCTCCTCACTCCATTAAATGTTCTCGGCCTGTGTACCAACTACATGGCCAATCGAGACAAACTTATGTTAGGGTGTAGACTATGTCTCTGTTACAGTCGGCGCGATATTTGAAACTCGTCCTCCTCACTACCCCTAACGTCTCGGTCTGTGTATTAACTACATGGCCGCTCGAGACACACTTAGGTTACGGTGTAGGCTATGTCTATGTTACAGTCATCGCGACATTTCAGCCTCGTCCTCCTCACTCCACTAACGGTTCTTGGTCTGTGTATTAACTACATGGCCACTCGAGACAAACTTAGGTTATGGTGTAGGCTATGTCTCTGTTACAGTCAGCGCGATATTCAACCTCGTCCTCCTCACTCCCCCTAACGTCTCCTGCTCTGTGTAGTAACTATACGGCCGTTCCAGACAAACTTAGGTTAGTGTGTAAGCTATGTGTCTGTTACAGTCGTCGCGAAATTTCAACCAAGTCCTGGACGGACTGGCGCCCATACAAACACTATAGACCCAATCTGTGATCGGGCTGAACTGCAATAGAGCTGTCATATTCTGCTCTAATACTGTAAGCATTTATTAAAAGGCATTCCATAAAATGTTGTACATCGTGGGCTTGTAAAATGCGCGTTGTATGCAATGTGAATACACAGTTACACATACTAACTGCTTTACAGACGTTAGTTCTCGCGAAAAGGATAAACGTAGAACGGAAAACACAAAGGCGGTGTCCTCCCGCAATCATTTATGCCCCAGAAACTCACTTCAAGAACACATCAACTACAGGTATGTGAAAGAAACATATAGACCTATATATCGCGTCGCTCTCGCAAAAAAACGCGAAGTTCGGAACAGTTCAAGTAATCTAACACTTCCTTCACTTACAAACGAACAACTAATGTGTGGCTGTTCGTACCATTACAATGATTAGAAACATTTTAACATATGGTACCGAATTTCTAAGCCACTACACATATCTCACCTTCTCTCTTTCCAACGCTAATTCCAACTAATTTAGAATTTTTCTTCTTCGTTAAGCTATTAGTTTTAAGGGTTCTCATTGGCCCTGTATACATAATACGTGTCCTTTGTGATTGGCTAACAATCACTAATTACTAGGATCCTTGACTTGGTCGTGAACACACCTACACTTCTCTGTTAGGAGCTAGTGAAGGCATGGTAAGGTTACCAGCTTTGCTGGACGAATTGTGCTGCAGCTGGCTCAAATTTTTGATTCTGAGCATTTCTACAATTCCTATTAGCCGTGACAGCTGACAAATGACATTCCTGATCTTTGCCTGCTACAGCTATCTGCTCCTTCATATGGTCTCCCTTAAACTAGCATCAAGTACCCAATTTCATAACTTACACTTTCTGTAATTAAAACTTTATCCATCATACCTCTACATAATTCACCTATCTATTGGCAACTCATAACGTCTGCCTGGATTCAAAATCAAAACCAACAGTTACATCACAATTCACAAGATCGACCCCAACATGAACTACATACAAAAACAGATAACATTTTTCCTGTCCATAACATGAAGGCATGTAGCAGTAGCAGATGTATAACCCCACTCATTCTTAACCTTGGAACTAGATGGAGGAGAGTGGCTAACTTCATGTATCAGCCATTTTACCCCCTCGAAAGAACTCCTGTACCAACTGAATACGAGGCTGGGTCGGCCAGAGCCTACCTGGATGTTAAGGAGCACAGAAAAATCCCCTGCTCCTACTGGGATTCAAATCCTGGATGGTCCAGCCCGTAGACTAGTCGCTATACCAACTACACTACTCTGGCTCCAGTACATATATTCATATAAACAAATACGTATTTTTACAGTTACTGGATCCTAGGAAACTAGCTAGGCTATTTAATCTATATTGACTGTGCAAAGCATTATTGTAACAACACATATATGTAATACAAGTGTTGCATTTTTTAATACCAATATCAAAACCGAGTTCAAAGGCAACTGCCAGCCCCATGCCACTAAAGGATCTAAAATCTCCTGTTCACAGATGATAAACGTTAAGTATCGTTGTCCGGTCTCATAGTTTCATTAATTCCTGTCTTAGGGAGACATACCATTTATTGTATGTCAACATAAAGAAATTTAATACATAATAATCAAGAATTATGAAATTCCTGAAGTATCAGTGAAATATAATAAAACATGTTTTTTCCAGCTGTCTTAGCTGATTGCATTCTCGGTACCCCTAGTTCCATTACGTTGTCTCTATCCACCCATATCTCACCCTGGTTCTACCTTATGGGCTGTCATCACACCTACTGATTCCCACCCCACGCGCACTTTCCATATATAATCTATGTTACAGGTGCTGGCTTTCTTCCTTTCTTTCCTAATCGGACTTTCGACCTGTGAAGATGGGACCGATATGTTGTCCCGAAACGTCGGTAAACAATTACCCCACATCCCCGCGTAATATCCCATAGGAGCGCAGACCTCATCAACATCACAGCGTTAGTCTGAAATCAAAGAAAACCATACCTTGTAATTTGCATCTGATGTAGTCCACTACCAAACTAAGTCTAACTCACAGCAACATATATATTGGACAGCAGTGGTGAACTACATTGGGCTTAATATACACACATCAAAATTTCTTTATTAAGTAAAAATTTCAATGAATAACCTTTACTGTTACTACATTAACAAAGTTCTGATACATATACATTCTGGCCGTGGTGTAGAAACAACAGACAGGATTTCAAAAAAAAAAAAAAAACCCTCATATTCTTCCTCCAATTAACCAAGCCAAAACATATATCTATCATTTCACCAACTACTAATTCCTACAACTTGAGACCTGCAAGGCTGGCATTAACATTATCTTGATGACAGGAATTTTCTCATTGTTTTTCATCGCGACGCCTTGAACATCCAAGGAATGCTATAAGACCACCTATCTCACACTTGTACAGCTCATCAATTGCTGACGGCTGGCCCCGCTGCAGGGACTGAATTCCAAGGTTTCTTGGAATATCTGTACCAACATTACTATTGACAGCATTTGCCACAGAATTCTGATTAGGAGATGCTGCATTATTTGGACTGACAGGAACATATCTATTTCTCATGTATGGTAAGAGTGCATTTTAAGAACAAAATGGTCAATCAAACAACACAGCTGTCACAACGATGGGATGTATTCTCCTGTGTGAACATTGGCATGAATTTTTGAGATGCATAGCCTGGTTAAATGCCAAACCGCAAACATCACACCTATACAGTTTCTCACCTGTGTGTGAGCATTTACGTGGTATTTTGAGTTGTATGGACCCCTGAATTGTTCTTGAAATACACTGTCTTTTGAAATGCCAAAAAACGGAAAACACATTTCAAAGGTTTATCGCACAAGTGGGGGTGCACATCACTCCATTAGATGCTAGAACTACAGAATGTCTCAAGACACGCTTTAAAATGCAAAGTTTTGTCGATATCAGCAGTGTCGTTCCTTGAAGCATAAATGAATATGACTCTAAACCAATTACATGTATGTCATTTTGTAACACTAGAAACTCTACAGCATTTGACTGGGTGCTGACCTGCTTTCATGCTCTACCCAGCTGTACCTCCTGCCATGTTATCACCTGCATTTGCCTCAGAACTACTAGCCCCACAACCTCCAGCGAAACTTACTGCAGTGGCTCCTGCATTCCCAGCATTTGCCACTGTAGCATTCATCTTCTGACAACTCTCACACTTCACAAATTTCCCACTATCCTTCTCGACTTTCCCAGCATTATGACGACTACATTCCACACCACAAGTATCAAAACATTTCTGATCGCTATCGGTCTGTTCTGGAAGGCTGTTCTTAACATGTATGCATTTCTAGTGGCTCTAAAGCTCACCAGCAAAATCAAAGCATTCTCCATAGATATCACATGTATAATGACAATTGTAGATGCTGCCTCATTGTTCTATACTGCTGCGGTTGTCACACTGTTGTTATTATGAATCATCTTGTGATAGTTCAGGAGTGACAGATGGGCAAATTCAAGACCACAAATGACACAATTGCAAGTTGCTGCACCTCCAAAGGACACCTGTCTGTGCTACAACATACCAGTAACATCCCTCATCATCACCAGTAAACCCCCAGCAGGAACAGTTGCTGCAGTTTTGTTGGTGCACTTTTTGCAACATTTTGACATTAAAATATAATAGAAATCAGATGCTCCTTGTAGCCGCTAGATGCTCCTCACTCTTATCTGTAGAACTACATAGCAAGCAGTTTTACATTATATCCCACACTTCACAAAGGAGCCTAACATACTGTCAGGCCAATGTCAACAATGGTCTAAATTTAAACGACATTACTTCCCAGAATAATGCACACACCAAACAGCTTACACTTTACACACAGCATGTTTTTATGACCGTCTTGGAGTCAGTACAGTGACAACACTATGGGCAGCATGAATGTGGGTCCAATTCCAAACAGGGGCTAGATTTTATTATGCTCTCAAAATGTCAAGACTGATTCTAGGGCCTACGCAGCACAATATTAAATGCTTAAAAGCAGCTCTCTCCCAAGACGGTACAGAAACCAAAGTGTGATGCTCACCACTTACCTCTACTTACTATCAAGATTATGAATGAGTGGAGGTATGCTTCCAATCTCCTATATGCATTCATAGCATGCACTGGGATAACTTTACCTGAATATTCACAGTTTTGCAAGCCGTGACACAATAGTTTACACTTCAAGATATTTCCTTTACTGTAGCTAACTTGCTATAGTGAGTACACAAGGCAGTGCACAACCAAACAAAATATGGTTTTATGTATGCAACACACAATACATTACACCCTCTGCCACAGTCTCTCTACCAGTTCTGGGGCCTGGCAAGTCGCTTATCCAACACGTACCGACTCTTGTCTCTTTGGCGTGAAGTATCAATTACATCTCCATTCCCTCTATGTCTTTGCATGCTGAAATATGGATATCAGCAAATTGTGCAGGCATCACATTACATACAATTTCACCTCAGTGTCCCCATAAGTCACACAGTACCATTTGCAACATAGCAAAACATTCCTGCAGAGGAGAAAAACAACACACTACAAACAGAGGAGGACTACATCTACAGAACACATATAAACAGGGCACGTATACAGTGAAACCTCTATCCATCGTTCCCGTTACTGTCGTTGGCCCGCATGTATCGTCTGCCTTATTTGGTCCCGAAATTAGCCCCATATAAATAACACTATTTTTTCCCGCCTCCATTGTTCCTCGAACTGTCGTTTTCCCGCACCAATAGTTGAAAAATCACGGTCGTGACGCAACATTTTCCCGCACTGATAGTTTTTTTTTAAATTTGAAGCGATGGTTTAGTGCGCTGTGCGTGCATTGCTTTCTTAGTGCCACCTGGATTGGCTCCATCAAAAAGTATGGAGTGCATTCTGTACTCTTTGCTCTCCATCCTTTTCTTTGGACTAGATGAAGACTTGGCAACTCTGTTGTGGAGCTTTACTTCATTGCAAGTGGTTCTGTGCGTTCTGGTGTGCTTCATAGTTTCATACTTTACCCTGGTTTAATCATTTCCATCCTTTATTATCCTTTTCCTATAATATTTTATTTCTGTTATTAATTCATTCCTGTTTCTATTACTTCATTATATTTTATTCCTGCTATTTATTTGGAAATCTGTGGACCATGTCCCAACCTAAAAAGCAAGTGAGAACTCTGCACGAGCAATTGAAAATAGTAGAAGAGGTGGAGAAGAATCCTGGAGAGATATGTGTCGACATTGCCAAACGCCTTGGGTTGGCTCCAAGCACACTAAACTCCATATTCGCAAAGAAGGACGAAATCCGAGAGCAGGCAGAAAAATGTGGTAACGCCAGTAAGAAGGGGAAAATAGGTAGGGAGTCGACATTCGCCAAGTTGGAAAGAGTACTCTTCTCGTGGTACCAGCAGGCAAGGGCGTCGAATATCCCAATTGATGGAACCATTCTTCGTGGAAAGGCGAAGATGATTGCAGCGCAGCTGAATATAGAAAATTTCACTGCATCCAACGGCTGGATAGCTAGGTTTAAGGACCTGTATGGCCTAGTATACAAGAAGTTAGTCGGAGAAAGTGCGGCAGTGGACAGCGAAAGCACGGAAGCGTGGCTGGAAAGACTGCCATCTTTGTTGGAGGGCTACGAATGCGGATGAGACGGGGCTCTTCTACAACATGCTTCCTGATAGAACCTTGGCTCTCAAAGGAGAGTCTTGTCATGGAGGGAAAAACTGTAAAGACAGACTTACTGTTTTACTTTGTGTTAACAGTGATGGAACTGACAAACAAGTGCCGATTGTTATCGGAAAATCTCCGAAACCGCGATGTTTCAAGAATGTAAAAAAATTACCCATCAAGTACCACGCGAACAATAAAGCGTGGATGACCACAGACATTTTTTCTTCATTTCTGCATTCATTAGACGCAAGTATGGGTGCACAAAACAGGAACATTCTCCTCTTTGTGGACAATTGTGCCGCACATCCAAAGGATATATCGTTTCTAAGAAATGTAAAAGTCATACGGTACCCGGCAAATTGTACAAGTGTGCTCCAGCCCCTTGATTTAGGGGTAATAAAGTGATATAAGCAGCTTTATAGAAAATGCCTCGTGCAAACAGCTGTTTGCTTAATGGATGCAGGCAAAGATACGAAAAAGAAGATAAACGTGTTGGAAGCTTTGCACTACACTGTGGCAGCCTTGCAACAAGTAACCCAGCAGACAATCGAAAATTGTTTTCGGAAAGCTGGTTACGTGCAGGGACAATGTTCAGGCGATAGTGACGTCGTATTGACCAACGATGACGACGATTTCCGCCAAGACTGGGAAAAGTTCAGTGGCATGAACGAAGATAAATTCGAGGACTACGTCTCTGTGGACAGTCACGTGGCAACCTGTGGTGCAGAAACAGTGCAGGAGCTGTGCATGAGCCTCGTGGCGTCCGGGAGTGTGGAGCGGGAAGAAGGAGAAGAAGCTGGCGAACCCGAAGTTGTGCCGAGCTTTGCTGAGACGCATGAAGCGCTGATGAAAGTAAGATCTTTCTTTTATGCGCACAGCACGAGTGACAGTGATCGTGAAAGTGATCTAGGCCTTGAAAAATCGTACTTTGAATTGAGGAGGAGTAAAGTTTGCTCAAAACAAACGTCTTTGAAAGACTTTCTCAGCAAGAAGTAATAATTATCATTAAATTGTTCTTATCTATAATTTTTAATGGTTTCCCGGTACTATCATTTCCCGTATGTATCGTTCAAATTTTCCGGTCCCCTGAAAAACGATGGATAGAGGTTTCACTGTATATGAAATAAGGGTCAGTACACCCGCAAGGAAGGATCTCCTTGGAAATACATGTAATGGGAAATTAATTACACAACAGCACTTGCAAACTCTCTCACAATAGCGTCACAGTAATAAATGAGTTCAATGTGTCAATATGGGATGCTGAAGATAAGTCTGAATTACTTTTGGAAATTGAGAAATGTATATTTTCTGTTACAATGATTGACAGAAAAAAAAAAGTCATAATGGCCATGTATAATCACTGGTTTGGGTAAGATCTGTTTGTTAGAAGCCCTATCCCTTTGTACGTCACATGATTAGAGAACATCAGAATCATAAAGGTATTAATGTACCTTCAGTTCACCCTCAGTACTGAATGAACAATTACAAATACCATGGTTATTCTGACACTTGCCACTAACATATATGTTATGCCTTTTCAGGTCACTCTTCCTACTGAATGACTTAGTACCTACATCACAGTGCTATGGTCACTCCCCACTATGAATACGTAGATGTATCTTCAAATTACCCGTGTCATTGAATGATTTACTACAAATATCACAATGATATTGTTGCTAACCGCAATGATGTACAGATGTGTCTTGAGTTTACTCTGTCACTGAACAACTTACTGCACACATCACAATGATACGGACGCTACCGACTATGGATGCGTTGATGTTTCTTCAAAACACCCTTCTGATTAAATGACTTAGTACAGACATCACAGTTATATGGTCGCTCCCCACTATGGATGCGTTGATGTATCTTCAGATTACCCTTCTGATTAAATGACTTACTACAGACATCACAGTTATATGGTTGCTCACCACTATGAATGCGTTGATGTTTCTTCAAATCACACTTCTGATTAAATGACTTAGTACAGACATCACAGTTATATGGTCGCTCACCACTATGAATGCGTTGATGATTCTTCAGTTGACCCTTCAAACCGAATGACTTACTACAGACATCACAGTTATATGGTCGCTCCCCACTATGGATGCGTTGATGTATCTTCAGATCACACTTCTGATAAAATGACTTACTACAGACATCACAGACATATGGTCGCTCACCATGGATGCGTTGATGTTTCTTCAAATCACCCTTCTGATTAAATGACTTAGTACAGACATCACAGTTATAAGGTCGCTCACCACTATGAATGCGTTGATGATTCTTCAGATTACCCTTCTCACTGAATGACTTACTACAGACATCACAGTTATATGGTTGCTCACCACTATGGATGCGTTGATGTTTCTTCAAATCACCCTTCTGATAAAATGACTTAGTACAGATATCACAGTTATATGGTCGCTCACCACTATGGATGCGTAGATGTCTCTTCAGATTACCCTTCTCACTGAATGACTTACTACAGACATCACAGTTATATGGTCCCTCACCACTATGAATGCGTTGATGATTCTTCAGATAACCATGCTCACTGAATGACTTACTACAGACATCACAGTTATATGGTCGCTCACCAGTATGAATGCTTTGATGTATCTTCAGATCACCCTTCTCACTGAATGACTTACTACAGACATCACAGTTATATGGTCGCTCATCACTATGAATGCGTAGATGTCTCTTCAGAATACTCGTCTGACTGAATGACTTCGCACAGACATCACAATGATATGGACACTCCCCGGTGTGGATGCGTTGATGTTTCTTCAGAACATCCTTGTAATTAAATGACTTACTACAAAAATCACAATGATATGGACGCTCCCCGGTGTGGATGCGTTGATGTTTCTTCAGATCACCCTTCTCATTAAATGACTTACTACATACATCACAATGATATGGACGCTCCCCGGTGTGGATGCGTTCATGTTGCTTCAGATGATGCTTCCTAATGAACGACTTATTACATACACCACAGTGATACGGACGCTCACCATTATCTGTGTCTTGATATTCCTGGTAAACAAATATGGAAAGATTAACCCGTAATGCAACGGCTTTGTAAACAAGGTATCAATGAAATAATGCACTTATTACTTAATTACAAGGGTTTTGTGCACATTAATACACATAACAGAATGACTGGTAAACATTTTATAAATACAAGGTCACCTGCAATATGACAACGAAAAAGACAGGGAATGAAGATTATTAGGTTATGAGTAAATAACAGAAAAAATGCAATCACTACATTTTTAATAACTGAGGAACAAAGAGTTCAGCATTTTTTTGAAAGTGATGACAAAGAACAAGCCCAAGAATGCTGGTTATTGTTTTTTTTTACTTAATAGTGAGACCTCATACAGAGCACCTGTACAATGCATAGGTCAGTTATGGTGACTGTAAGCACTGGATAACAGTCAGACAATCTGTACATGATAGCAAATGCTTACACAGAAGGTCAACTGAAACTCAAAGCACCTTGCAGAGGGTGAGAAGCTACACAGGAAAAACTACACTAGAACAATGTAGTCAAATTATTACATCAACTTATGCACTGAATAAAATACATTCAATAGCAAGCATAAAAGTCCCGTATGTTTCAGCACCCAGGTGCCATCTTCAGGGAGTTATTCAATACAAAGGATTGTAGGCCCAACAAGCTAATCCAGTTATTATGTCGCCGTTAGTGAAATGATTAAAACATCAAACACTGAAATTGTAAAATACATGAATTTAATAACCATCAAATTACAATGTTATAATATTAAAAGTGTTAAAAGTGAGCAGTTCCAGGTATAGCAGTTGTTTGCACACTGTATCGATCATGCAAACAAACATCTGGCTTGATCATATGTAGAGATCTCGTCCTGATAAGACTGTGTGCAGTGTGTAATGTTGGGTGGAGTGGTACACTGAATGTAAATATACTACATAACCAACAAAAAATGCTGACTCATAGCTAACTCAACACAAAAATTAGAAAAAAATGTCTCTCTACACAAGTTATGTCTAAAAAATAGAGCTCAAACAAGTAGACACATAACAGAAACATGATGTGTCCAAAATATAAACAAGACATCACAAATCACCTAACTTCATTGTTGGCACACTGGCAATCGCAGAGGCAACACAAAAACCATTAACTGGTTACGATCCTATGTCAAATTGAGGGCTGAATGAATGTTAATTTCAATAACTTTAGAACTTGTGATAAATAACTGCATGTATCATTAATACACAATTATAATTGAAAATGTATTGCTGATGCAACTATGTAACAACTCACACATTACACTTTTGCTTGAAATCTGTTTATCACATTCATTTGTTGATATTCCCTGTGCAATTATCAAGAAGCACTGGTACAAGGAGTAGCACAGAATACAGTTTAGATGCATGCAAAGAAGAACTTAATGTAGCGCTGTGCCAAGACGTACACTGTTAGAGGCCTGGAACTCCTGTGTCATGTGCGCCTATGTGTACTGCTTTCCTTACTAAAAGTATCTAAAATGGTGCATACCAAATATGCAGCTGGTGCACATTTAGCTGAAGGATAATACTGAATGATACAATACTGAAGTTCCTAGTATTAAAAGTAAAGGTAAAGGTCACCCTATAAACTGCCATGAAGGTACAAAGGGGGAGTACAGGTACAGTTCTACTATTTCCTTAGCCTCCGCACTACATGGGGGGTGGATGGTTAGTGCCACCCCCTACCCGCTTTACCCTGGGAAAGACCAGGTATCGATGACATAGAACGCTCGGTGGGCCCGTTTGGAGTGGTGCAGAAAATCTCACCCCCACCAGGATTTGATCCCCGGGATCGTCCAGCCCGTAGCAAGTTGCTATTCCGACTATTCTATTGCAGCCCATGATGTTCCTAATCTTTCAAGATGGAATTCTAAGACTGACAAAGACAGAAGGACAAGTCTCAAAACCACAAATACACTCACGGAAAAAAAAAACTTATATATATATATCTCAATTCGGTGGACTTCTTCTTGTAAAGTATGGAACCTTACAAGCTTAAGTACATAAACTGTAAGTGATATGATGATCATCATCATCATGAAAATGACCAACATGACAACAACAGCATATTCTTAAATATTTGAGTATACTTCAAGTTATAAATTCTTCACTGAACTTGATATGTATATATTATTTTCCCGTACAGCCAAGCAATAGATTATCAGTGAAGAGTGCAAATTACACAGTACTTGATCTCATATGATAAAAATGACTTAACACAAAATGAAAGTGCTCTTCCACAAGCAACTTACAACACAATACAAACCTACTAGCATACTGTCAAAAGAAGGCCCTACATGCATACACTGTAGTAGAGTTCTGCCATGTGGACAAACTGACTGACAGACTGACATGAGCAAAGACATATGCAATTCTAGATATCTGTGAAAATTACTTAATAAGGCATACAGACAAGCTTACCTCATGTTCAGACTTTATTGATCGAAATGTTATAGCCACAGCATTCTGTTCCTCTTCTACACCAGTGCCCTCCTCAACTCTCATACCGACAAGTTCAATTTCATCATCTGAAGATGTCGGATATCTCTCAGTACATGAATACGGTTCAACTTTCACTAAACCCATGCTGATCTATAAGAAAACCAAACAATTATCAGCCATGACTGTGCTCTCTCTCTCTCTCTCTCTTACTGCATTAAACGGAATAACCTTTTAAGAGCTGAGGTTCTCACACCAGTGATGTTTTAGACTCAAATAGTCTTGGAAGTAGTGCAGTGCTGACCAATGAAAAACTTCCAACATTTTGGAGGATATTGCTGCTCCCATCCTGATTGCATTTAAAGACATGTTACGTATTCCTGCCACCATTCTTGGGTGACATTAAAGATGGAGACAGCTAGGTCTTCCGAAATATTTGTACGTATATACCCAACCACACAGCGTCACTTCCAAGAGGAATGTGATCTTGACTCTATAACAGTTCCATACTGGGCAATATTTATGGTGTTCAGTCTCGCAGCTTTAGGAATAAAAGTGAATTCACAATGTCAAACTAATGACCATCAACATATATGTATGCAAGCATAAAGAACGACCCTTCAAAACACTGGAAACTACTTGAAAGTCAACACGGTGTAATATCCCAGAAGACTTGCTTCTTTACAATACACTTTCACTATAAACATTCCTACACTGCATCAAACTGGTCACATCTGAAAAATGGAGAATTAACAAAATCTTTTCACAGAACTTATTTTCAGTGGCCCTATAAATACACAGACAACAGAAGGATACAATCATTTTCTGAACACAGAAAACTCACCATGCTCTCCATCACAGCAGGATACAATTCTTCAACTCTCTGCAGTATGATTTTCGGCACTTTTGTTTCCAGAGAGTGCAGAATGGTTTGTAAGCTTACACCTCGTCTATCAGACATGATGGCTTCAAGGCTGCATATGGAAATAACTTTCATAAATCTTAAACACACAGCTTTACAGCTTTTATAAAAAAAATGCAATTTGCAATATTTGCACAGATCCTGAAAGGAAACATAATAATTAGATGCAGTATTTACACATCATATTTCACTAGATATCTCAACTTATATTCCTACTGAGGCATAAGGACACTTGCTACACATGTGAATATATTGTAAACAAAATTAGAGGCCAGAACATCACTTCTCAACATTCTATAATAACAAAATAACAACTGCTTCAGCTGACAGATGAGAGATAAAACAAACTCCTGCAATGTGTAGTAAGTCACAAACATGAGCGTGGTGAGCATGATGCATAGGTTCTAGGAACCACAATGAGAAGTCTTAGGAAACATTATTCATAAAAAGTGTTCAGTTTTTATTTAACAACAATAACTATGTAGTGCTGACGTTAAATGAGTACGAGCAGGGTTTTGTGGAATGATACTGACATGGTAAAACTGAAGTGCTCAGGAAAATTTGTATTCCAGAAACGCTGCATCCACATTAATAATCACAGAAACATAAATAACACTTCAGATTAACATCAACAGGGAAACATGAACACTGTCATGCTCATATTGCAATAGAGACAGATGATCTATGGTCGGTAGAACATTATTTTGCATCTGTCCAAGTATATGTGCTGAACACAGTCAAGGGTTACAAACCGCAGCACATAACTGCATCTTATGTACAGAACCTACGTGCTCTAAGGAGTTACAGTGTCTTCACACATTGCAGTCACTGACAGCCAGATTCAAGTTCATTACACAAATGTTTCCACTGAATGATTATAAGGATTATTTTGTTCCATTTAATATCTATATCTTACTTTTACACTGAATTTAAAGAATGGACACAAACACACATATAGTTCACCTCCTAGTATCAAGTTTTACCCCTTCACTTCAAACTATTTCACTCTTTCCTCAGCAGTATACCCTTGAAAAAGTATATTTTCACTTATTAATGATATAGTCATAACAAACACTTCGCTTTTCAAAACATATACAGGCTACCAGTTTCAGCTCAAAGAGCCATCATCAGGCCACACAGAAACCATAAATTAAAAACTCCATACATTTTGGAAAGTGGACCATGAACTGTATAGTACAGCTACAGCAAGCATCAAAACATAAATCCCTGCCTCAACACTTAAAACTTCTGCAAGGGGTTCACAATAATAAAAAGCCTACTTCCCACATATGCTTATGGTTGACTCCACTGAAGACCTGCAGATATGGACACTACATAAACACCAGGAGGGCCAAAGAAATGTATACAAGTGCTCTGCCTCGAGGTCCAGGCAAAACCATTTGCACAATGACCCATCTGTAAAGTGCAACACTGATGGCAGTTTAAATTCGTGTTGCCACTCATATTATATATCTTTAACTTCTGAATCCATCTCTCATTTATTATACCTTTTATATTTACATCTTTCATATTTTAAAGTTTGCCTTTTATTTTTATCTTTCTTACGCAACACACTAACATATGATATACATTTTTATGTATTCACTACATTCACTATTGTAAAAGTGGAAGATCTTCCACTTTCCAGAACACATGGAGTTTCAATTCATGGTTTCTGTGTGGCCTAATGATGGCTCTTTGAGCCGAAACCGGTAGCCTATTTACGTTTTAAGAAGCGAAGTGTTGGTTGTGACTGTGATTAATAAGTGAACATATACTTTTGTGTCTACACACCTACTGGGATGTTCTGTATTAGAAGTATAATGTTGCTTTTGTTTTACTTCATTTTACTTGGGTAACAGTTTGGGGTGGCATAGGTTACGTTATTTTTCATTACGACAGTTTGTGATAGTATAGCCTGTGTTCAGATATATTACTTTCGTTGAGAATTATTTACAAAGGCATACCTTACTAATGTACACTACGTATTTACAGTATTCACATCCAAGGCTGGATTAACACGTGGGCTAGAAGTGCAGCTCCCCCGGAGCAGCAATCTATACGTAGCCCTTAGACATCACTGGAATGACTACAAATACGGTGCTATTAAACTCGGGTTTCCACGCGCCGAACAATTTCTCCGAAAGTTATCCGCAACTTACATACGTGTCCGATATGGAAGGTTTATGCCATAAAACACCACTACCTCAGCTTCCCCGACCTCAGCGTATCCAGTGATCTGCGACGAAGTTCCGTACGCGTGCAACGTTATAGCGGCGCTCCCAATCCCGCCTTATCCTTGGCGCGCTCAGTTCAAACTTTCCTTTTCTATACAAGCATTACATTACCCAACCGAGACAGATGAAGATTAGGGCGTAGGTTATGTCTCTGTTATGTGTATTAACTACATTGCCAGTCCAGACTGAGTTAGGTTAGGGTGTAGGTTAACTATCTGTTACATCGGTCCGTGTATTAACTACAAGGCCCCTCGAAACAAACTTAGGTTATGGCATAGCCTATGTCTCACAGTCGGCGCGATATTTCAAACTCGTCCTCCTCACTCCATTAAATGTTCTCGGCCTGTGTACCAACTACATGGCCAATCGAGACAAACTTATGTTAGGGTGTAGACTATGTCTCTGTTACAGTCGGCGCGATATTTGAAACTCGTCCTCCTCACTACCCCTAACGTCTCGGTCTGTGTATTAACTACATGGCCGCTCGAGACACACTTAGGTTACGGTGTAGGCTATGTCTATGTTACAGTCATCGCGACATTTCAGCCTCGTCCTCCTCACTCCACTAACGGTTCTTGGTCTGTGTATTAACTACATGGCCACTCGAGACAAACTTAGGTTATGGTGTAGGCTATGTCTCTGTTACAGTCAGCGCGATATTCAACCTCGTCCTCCTCACTCCCCCTAACGTCTCCTGCTCTGTGTAGTAACTATACGGCCGTTCCAGACAAACTTAGGTTAGTGTGTAAGCTATGTGTCTGTTACAGTCGTCGCGAAATTTCAACCAAGTCCTGGACGGACTGGCGCCCATACAAACACTATAGACCCAATCTGTGATCGGGCTGAACTGCAATAGAGCTGTCATATTCTGCTCTAATACTGTAAGCATTTATTAAAAGGCATTCCATAAAATGTTGTACATCGTGGGCTTGTAAAATGCGCGTTGTATGCAATGTGAATACACAGTTACACATACTAACTGCTTTACAGACGTTAGTTCTCGCGAAAAGGATAAACGTAGAACGGAAAACACAAAGGCGGTGTCCTCCCGCAATCATTTATGCCCCAGAAACTCACTTCAAGAACACATCAACTACAGGTATGTGAAAGAAACATATAGACCTATATATCGCGTCGCTCTCGCAAAAAAACGCGAAGTTCGGAACAGTTCAAGTAATCTAACACTTCCTTCACTTACAAACGAACAACTAATGTGTGGCTGTTCGTACCATTACAATGATTAGAAACATTTTAACATATGGTACCGAATTTCTAAGCCACTACACATATCTCACCTTCTCTCTTTCCAACGCTAATTCCAACTAATTTAGAATTTTTCTTCTTCGTTAAGCTATTAGTTTTAAGGGTTCTCATTGGCCCTGTATACATAATACGTGTCCTTTGTGATTGGCTAACAATCACTAATTACTAGGATCCTTGACTTGGTCGTGAACACACCTACACTTCTCTGTTAGGAGCTAGTGAAGGCATGGTAAGGTTACCAGCTTTGCTGGACGAATTGTGCTGCAGCTGGCTCAAATTTTTGATTCTGAGCATTTCTACAATTCCTATTAGCCGTGACAGCTGACAAATGACATTCCTGATCTTTGCCTGCTACAGCTATCTGCTCCTTCATATGGTCTCCCTTAAACTAGCATCAAGTACCCAATTTCATAACTTACACTTTCTGTAATTAAAACTTTATCCATCATACCTCTACATAATTCACCTATCTATTGGCAACTCATAACGTCTGCCTGGATTCAAAATCAAAACCAACAGTTACATCACAATTCACAAGATCGACCCCAACATGAACTACATACAAAAACAGATAACATTTTTCCTGTCCATAACATGAAGGCATGTAGCAGTAGCAGATGTATAACCCCACTCATTCTTAACCTTGGAACTAGATGGAGGAGAGTGGCTAACTTCATGTATCAGCCATTTTACCCCCTCGAAAGAACTCCTGTACCAACTGAATACGAGGCTGGGTCGGCCAGAGCCTACCTGGATGTTAAGGAGCACAGAAAAATCCCCTGCTCCTACTGGGATTCAAATCCTGGATGGTCCAGCCCGTAGACTAGTCGCTATACCAACTACACTACTCTGGCTCCAGTACATATATTCATATAAACAAATACGTATTTTTACAGTTACTGGATCCTAGGAAACTAGCTAGGCTATTTAATCTATATTGACTGTGCAAAGCATTATTGTAACAACACATATATGTAATACAAGTGTTGCATTTTTTAATACCAATATCAAAACCGAGTTCAAAGGCAACTGCCAGCCCCATGCCACTAAAGGATCTAAAATCTCCTGTTCACAGATGATAAACGTTAAGTATCGTTGTCCGGTCTCATAGTTTCATTAATTCCTGTCTTAGGGAGACATACCATTTATTGTATGTCAACATAAAGAAATTTAATACATAATAATCAAGAATTATGAAATTCCTGAAGTATCAGTGAAATATAATAAAACATGTTTTTTCCAGCTGTCTTAGCTGATTGCATTCTCGGTACCCCTAGTTCCATTACGTTGTCTCTATCCACCCATATCTCACCCTGGTTCTACCTTATGGGCTGTCATCACACCTACTGATTCCCACCCCACGCGCACTTTCCATATATAATCTATGTTACAGGTGCTGGCTTTCTTCCTTTCTTTCCTAATCGGACTTTCGACCTGTGAAGATGGGACCGATATGTTGTCCCGAAACGTCGGTAAACAATTACCCCACATCCCCGCGTAATATCCCATAGGAGCGCAGACCTCATCAACATCACAGCGTTAGTCTGAAATCAAAGAAAACCATACCTTGTAATTTGCATCTGATGTAGTCCACTACCAAACTAAGTCTAACTCACAGCAACATATATATTGGACAGCAGTGGTGAACTACATTGGGCTTAATATACACACATCAAAATTTCTTTATTAAGTAAAAATTTCAATGAATAACCTTTACTGTTACTACATTAACAAAGTTCTGATACATATACATTCTGGCCGTGGTGTAGAAACAACAGACAGGATTTCAAAAAAAAAAAAAAACCCTCATATTCTTCCTCCAATTAACCAAGCCAAAACATATATCTATCATTTCACCAACTACTAATTCCTACAACTTGAGACCTGCAAGGCTGGCATTAACATTATCTTGATGACAGGAATTTTCTCATTGTTTTTCATCGCGACGCCTTGAACATCCAAGGAATGCTATAAGACCACCTATCTCACACTTGTACAGCTCATCAATTGCTGACGGCTGGCCCCGCTGCAGGGACTGAATTCCAAGGTTTCTTGGAATATCTGTACCAACATTACTATTGACAGCATTTGCCACAGAATTCTGATTAGGAGATGCTGCATTATTTGGACTGACAGGAACATATCTATTTCTCATGTATGGTAAGAGTGCATTTTAAGAACAAAATGGTCAATCAAACAACACAGCTGTCACAACGATGGGATGTATTCTCCTGTGTGAACATTGGCATGAATTTTTGAGATGCATAGCCTGGTTAAATGCCAAACCGCAAACATCACACCTATACAGTTTCTCACCTGTGTGTGAGCATTTACGTGGTATTTTGAGTTGTATGGACCCCTGAATTGTTCTTGAAATACACTGTCTTTTGAAATGCCAAAAAACGGAAAACACATTTCAAAGGTTTATCGCACAAGTGGGGGTGCACATCACTCCATTAGATGCTAGAACTACAGAATGTCTCAAGACACGCTTTAAAATGCAAAGTTTTGTCGATATCAGCAGTGTCGTTCCTTGAAGCATAAATGAATATGACTCTAAACCAATTACATGTATGTCATTTTGTAACACTAGAAACTCTACAGCATTTGACTGGGTGCTGACCTGCTTTCATGCTCTACCCAGCTGTACCTCCTGCCATGTTATCACCTGCATTTGCCTCAGAACTACTAGCCCCACAACCTCCAGCGAAACTTACTGCAGTGGCTCCTGCATTCCCAGCATTTGCCACTGTAGCATTCATCTTCTGACAACTCTCACACTTCACAAATTTCCCACTATCCTTCTCGACTTTCCCAGCATTATGACGACTACATTCCACACCACAAGTATCAAAACATTTCTGATCGCTATCGGTCTGTTCTGGAAGGCTGTTCTTAACATGTATGCATTTCTAGTGGCTCTAAAGCTCACCAGCAAAATCAAAGCATTCTCCATAGATATCACATGTATAATGACAATTGTAGATGCTGCCTCATTGTTCTATACTGCTGCGGTTGTCACACTGTTGTTATTATGAATCATCTTGTGATAGTTCAGGAGTGACAGATGGGCAAATTCAAGACCACAAATGACACAATTGCAAGTTGCTGCACCTCCAAAGGACACCTGTCTGTGCTACAACATACCAGTAACATCCCTCATCATCACCAGTAAACCCCCAGCAGGAACAGTTGCTGCAGTTTTGTTGGTGCACTTTTTGCAACATTTTGACATTAAAATATAATAGAAATCAGATGCTCCTTGTAGCCGCTAGATGCTCCTCACTCTTATCTGTAGAACTACATAGCAAGCAGTTTTACATTATATCCCACACTTCACAAAGGAGCCTAACATACTGTCAGGCCAATGTCAACAATGGTCTAAATTTAAACGACATTACTTCCCAGAATAATGCACACACCAAACAGCTTACACTTTACACACAGCATGTTTTTATGACCGTCTTGGAGTCAGTACAGTGACAACACTATGGGCAGCATGAATGTGGGTCCAATTCCAAACAGGGGCTAGATTTTATTATGCTCTCAAAATGTCAAGACTGATTCTAGGGCCTACGCAGCACAATATTAAATGCTTAAAAGCAGCTCTCTCCCAAGACGGTACAGAAACCAAAGTGTGATGCTCACCACTTACCTCTACTTACTATCAAGATTATGAATGAGTGGAGGTATGCTTCCAATCTCCTATATGCATTCATAGCATGCACTGGGATAACTTTACCTGAATATTCACAGTTTTGCAAGCCGTGACACAATAGTTTACACTTCAAGATATTTCCTTTACTGTAGCTAACTTGCTATAGTGAGTACACAAGGCAGTGCACAACCAAACAAAATATGGTTTTATGTATGCAACACACAATACATTACACCCTCTGCCACAGTCTCTCTACCAGTTCTGGGGCCTGGCAAGTCGCTTATCCAACACGTACCGACTCTTGTCTCTTTGGCGTGAAGTATCAATTACATCTCCATTCCCTCTATGTCTTTGCATGCTGAAATATGGATATCAGCAAATTGTGCAGGCATCACATTACATACAATTTCACCTCAGTGTCCCCATAAGTCACACAGTACCATTTGCAACATAGCAAAACATTCCTGCAGAGGAGAAAAACAACACACTACAAACAGAGGAGGACTACATCTACAGAACACATATAAACAGGGCACGTATACAGTGAAACCTCTATCCATCGTTCCCGTTACTGTCGTTGGCCCGCATGTATCGTCTGCCTTATTTGGTCCCGAAATTAGCCCCATATAAATAACACTATTTTTTCCCGCCTCCATTGTTCCTCGAACTGTCGTTTTCCCGCACCAATAGTTGAAAAATCACGGTCGTGACGCAACATTTTCCCGCACTGATAGTTTTTTTTTAAATTTGAAGCGATGGTTTAGTGCGCTGTGCGTGCATTGCTTTCTTAGTGCCACCTGGATTGGCTCCATCAAAAAGTATGGAGTGCATTCTGTACTCTTTGCTCTCCATCCTTTTCTTTGGACTAGATGAAGACTTGGCAACTCTGTTGTGGAGCTTTACTTCATTGCAAGTGGTTCTGTGCGTTCTGGTGTGCTTCATAGTTTCATACTTTACCCTGGTTTAATCATTTCCATCCTTTATTATCCTTTTCCTATAATATTTTATTTCTGTTATTAATTCATTCCTGTTTCTATTACTTCATTATATTTTATTCCTGCTATTTATTTGGAAATCTGTGGACCATGTCCCAACCTAAAAAGCAAGTGAGAACTCTGCACGAGCAATTGAAAATAGTAGAAGAGGTGGAGAAGAATCCTGGAGAGATATGTGTCGACATTGCCAAACGCCTTGGGTTGGCTCCAAGCACACTAAACTCCATATTCGCAAAGAAGGACGAAATCCGAGAGCAGGCAGAAAAATGTGGTAACGCCAGTAAGAAGGGGAAAATAGGTAGGGAGTCGACATTCGCCAAGTTGGAAAGAGTACTCTTCTCGTGGTACCAGCAGGCAAGGGCGTCGAATATCCCAATTGATGGAACCATTCTTCGTGGAAAGGCGAAGATGATTGCAGCGCAGCTGAATATAGAAAATTTCACTGCATCCAACGGCTGGATAGCTAGGTTTAAGGACCTGTATGGCCTAGTATACAAGAAGTTAGTCGGAGAAAGTGCGGCAGTGGACAGCGAAAGCACGGAAGCGTGGCTGGAAAGACTGCCATCTTTGTTGGAGGGCTACGAATGCGGATGAGACGGGGCTCTTCTACAACATGCTTCCTGATAGAACCTTGGCTCTCAAAGGAGAGTCTTGTCATGGAGGGAAAAACTGTAAAGACAGACTTACTGTTTTACTTTGTGTTAACAGTGATGGAACTGACAAACAAGTGCCGATTGTTATCGGAAAATCTCCGAAACCGCGATGTTTCAAGAATGTAAAAAAATTACCCATCAAGTACCACGCGAACAATAAAGCGTGGATGACCACAGACATTTTTTCTTCATTTCTGCATTCATTAGACGCAAGTATGGGTGCACAAAACAGGAACATTCTCCTCTTTGTGGACAATTGTGCCGCACATCCAAAGGATATATCGTTTCTAAGAAATGTAAAAGTCATACGGTACCCGGCAAATTGTACAAGTGTGCTCCAGCCCCTTGATTTAGGGGTAATAAAGTGATATAAGCAGCTTTATAGAAAATGCCTCGTGCAAACAGCTGTTTGCTTAATGGATGCAGGCAAAGATACGAAAAAGAAGATAAACGTGTTGGAAGCTTTGCACTACACTGTGGCAGCCTTGCAACAAGTAACCCAGCAGACAATCGAAAATTGTTTTCGGAAAGCTGGTTACGTGCAGGGACAATGTTCAGGCGATAGTGACGTCGTATTGACCAACGATGACGACGATTTCCGCCAAGACTGGGAAAAGTTCAGTGGCATGAACGAAGATAAATTCGAGGACTACGTCTCTGTGGACAGTCACGTGGCAACCTGTGGTGCAGAAACAGTGCAGGAGCTGTGCATGAGCCTCGTGGCGTCCGGGAGTGTGGAGCGGGAAGAAGGAGAAGAAGCTGGCGAACCCGAAGTTGTGCCGAGCTTTGCTGAGACGCATGAAGCGCTGATGAAAGTAAGATCTTTCTTTTATGCGCACAGCACGAGTGACAGTGATCGTGAAAGTGATCTAGGCCTTGAAAAATCGTACTTTGAATTGAGGAGGAGTAAAGTTTGCTCAAAACAAACGTCTTTGAAAGACTTTCTCAGCAAGAAGTAATAATTATCATTAAATTGTTCTTATCTATAATTTTTAATGGTTTCCCGGTACTATCATTTCCCGTATGTATCGTTCAAATTTTCCGGTCCCCTGAAAAACGATGGATAGAGGTTTCACTGTATATGAAATAAGGGTCAGTACACCCGCAAGGAAGGATCTCCTTGGAAATACATGTAATGGGAAATTAATTACACAACAGCACTTGCAAACTCTCTCACAATAGCGTCACAGTAATAAATGAGTTCAATGTGTCAATATGGGATGCTGAAGATAAGTCTGAATTACTTTTGGAAATTGAGAAATGTATATTTTCTGTTACAATGATTGACAGAAAAAAAAAAGTCATAATGGCCATGTATAATCACTGGTTTGGGTAAGATCTGTTTGTTAGAAGCCCTATCCCTTTGTACGTCACATGATTAGAGAACATCAGAATCATAAAGGTATTAATGTACCTTCAGTTCACCCTCAGTACTGAATGAACAATTACAAATACCATGGTTATTCTGACACTTGCCACTAACATATATGTTATGCCTTTTCAGGTCACTCTTCCTACTGAATGACTTAGTACCTACATCACAGTGCTATGGTCATCTCCCCACTATGAATACGTAGATGTATCTTCAAATTACCCGTGTCATTGAATGATTTACTACAAATATCACAATGATATTGTTGCTAACCGCAATGATGTACAGATGTGTCTTGAGTTTACTCTGTCACTGAACAACTTACTGCACACATCACAATGATACGGACGCTACCGACTATGGATGCGTTGATGTTTCTTCAAAACACCCTTCTGATTAAATGACTTAGTACAGACATCACAGTTATATGGTCGCTCCCCACTATGGATGCGTTGATGTATCTTCAGATTACCCTTCTGATTAAATGACTTACTACAGACATCACAGTTATATGGTTGCTCACCACTATGAATGCGTTGATGTTTCTTCAAATCACACTTCTGATTAAATGACTTAGTACAGACATCACAGTTATATGGTCGCTCACCACTATGAATGCGTTGATGATTCTTCAGTTGACCCTTCAAACCGAATGACTTACTACAGACATCACAGTTATATGGTCGCTCCCCACTATGGATGCGTTGATGTATCTTCAGATCACACTTCTGATAAAATGACTTACTACAGACATCACAGACATATGGTCGCTCACCATGGATGCGTTGATGTTTCTTCAAATCACCCTTCTGATTAAATGACTTAGTACAGACATCACAGTTATAAGGTCGCTCACCACTATGAATGCGTTGATGATTCTTCAGATTACCCTTCTCACTGAATGACTTACTACAGACATCACAGTTATATGGTTGCTCACCACTATGGATGCGTTGATGTTTCTTCAAATCACCCTTCTGATAAAATGACTTAGTACAGATATCACAGTTATATGGTCGCTCACCACTATGGATGCGTAGATGTCTCTTCAGATTACCCTTCTCACTGAATGACTTACTACAGACATCACAGTTATATGGTCCCTCACCACTATGAATGCGTTGATGATTCTTCAGATAACCATGCTCACTGAATGACTTACTACAGACATCACAGTTATATGGTCGCTCACCAGTATGAATGCTTTGATGTATCTTCAGATCACCCTTCTCACTGAATGACTTACTACAGACATCACAGTTATATGGTCGCTCATCACTATGAATGCGTAGATGTCTCTTCAGAATACTCGTCTGACTGAATGACTTCGCACAGACATCACAATGATATGGACACTCCCCGGTGTGGATGCGTTGATGTTTCTTCAGAACATCCTTGTAATTAAATGACTTACTACAAAAATCACAATGATATGGACGCTCCCCGGTGTGGATGCGTTGATGTTTCTTCAGATCACCCTTCTCATTAAATGACTTACTACATACATCACAATGATATGGACGCTCCCCGGTGTGGATGCGTTCATGTTGCTTCAGATGATGCTTCCTAATGAACGACTTATTACATACACCACAGTGATACGGACGCTCACCATTATCTGTGTCTTGATATTCCTGGTAAACAAATATGGAAAGATTAACCCGTAATGCAACGGCTTTGTAAACAAGGTATCAATGAAATAATGCACTTATTACTTAATTACAAGGGTTTTGTGCACATTAATACACATAACAGAATGACTGGTAAACATTTTATAAATACAAGGTCACCTGCAATATGACAACGAAAAAGACAGGGAATGAAGATTATTAGGTTATGAGTAAATAACAGAAAAAATGCAATCACTACATTTTTAATAACTGAGGAACAAAGAGTTCAGCATTTTTTTGAAAGTGATGACAAAGAACAAGCCCAAGAATGCTGGTTATTGTTTTTTTTTACTTAATAGTGAGACCTCATACAGAGCACCTGTACAATGCATAGGTCAGTTATGGTGACTGTAAGCACTGGATAACAGTCAGACAATCTGTACATGATAGCAAATGCTTACACAGAAGGTCAACTGAAACTCAAAGCACCTTGCAGAGGGTGAGAAGCTACACAGGAAAAACTACACTAGAACAATGTAGTCAAATTATTACATCAACTTATGCACTGAATAAAATACATTCAATAGCAAGCATAAAAGTCCCGTATGTTTCAGCACCCAGGTGCCATCTTCAGGGAGTTATTCAATACAAAGGATTGTAGGCCCAACAAGCTAATCCAGTTATTATGTCGCCGTTAGTGAAATGATTAAAACATCAAACACTGAAATTGTAAAATACATGAATTTAATAACCATCAAATTACAATGTTATAATATTAAAAGTGTTAAAAGTGAGCAGTTCCAGGTATAGCAGTTGTTTGCACACTGTATCGATCATGCAAACAAACATCTGGCTTGATCATATGTAGAGATCTCGTCCTGATAAGACTGTGTGCAGTGTGTAATGTTGGGTGGAGTGGTACACTGAATGTAAATATACTACATAACCAACAAAAAATGCTGACTCATAGCTAACTCAACACAAAAATTAGAAAAAAATGTCTCTCTACACAAGTTATGTCTAAAAAATAGAGCTCAAACAAGTAGACACATAACAGAAACATGATGTGTCCAAAATATAAACAAGACATCACAAATCACCTAACTTCATTGTTGGCACACTGGCAATCGCAGAGGCAACACAAAAACCATTAACTGGTTACGATCCTATGTCAAATTGAGGGCTGAATGAATGTTAATTTCAATAACTTTAGAACTTGTGATAAATAACTGCATGTATCATTAATACACAATTATAATTGAAAATGTATTGCTGATGCAACTATGTAACAACTCACACATTACACTTTTGCTTGAAATCTGTTTATCACATTCATTTGTTGATATTCCCTGTGCAATTATCAAGAAGCACTGGTACAAGGAGTAGCACAGAATACAGTTTAGATGCATGCAAAGAAGAACTTAATGTAGCGCTGTGCCAAGACGTACACTGTTAGAGGCCTGGAACTCCTGTGTCATGTGCGCCTATGTGTACTGCTTTCCTTACTAAAAGTATCTAAAATGGTGCATACCAAATATGCAGCTGGTGCACATTTAGCTGAAGGATAATACTGAATGATACAATACTGAAGTTCCTAGTATTAAAAGTAAAGGTAAAGGTCACCCTATAAACTGCCATGAAGGTACAAAGGGGGAGTACAGGTACAGTTCTACTATTTCCTTAGCCTCCGCACTACATGGGGGGTGGATGGTTAGTGCCACCCCCTACCCGCTTTACCCCTGGGAAAGACCAGGTATCGATGACATAGAACGCTCGGTGGGCCCGTTTGGAGTGGTGCAGAAAATCTCACCCCCACCAGGATTTGATCCCCGGGATCGTCCAGCCCGTAGCAAGTTGCTATTCCGACTATTCTATTGCAGCCCATGATGTTCCTAATCTTTCAAGATGGAATTCTAAGACTGACAAAGACAGAAGGACAAGTCTCAAAACCACAAATACACTCACGGAAAAAAAAAACTTATATATATATATCTCAATTCGGTGGACTTCTTCTTGTAAAGTATGGAACCTTACAAGCTTAAGTACATAAACTGTAAGTGATATGATGATCATCATCATCATGAAAATGACCAACATGACAACAACAGCATATTCTTAAATATTTGAGTATACTTCAAGTTATAAATTCTTCACTGAACTTGATATGTATATATTATTTTCCCGTACAGCCAAGCAATAGATTATCAGTGAAGAGTGCAAATTACACAGTACTTGATCTCATATGATAAAAATGACTTAACACAAAATGAAAGTGCTCTTCCACAAGCAACTTACAACACAATACAAACCTACTAGCATACTGTCAAAAGAAGGCCCTACATGCATACACTGTAGTAGAGTTCTGCCATGTGGACAAACTGACTGACAGACTGACATGAGCAAAGACATATGCAATTCTAGATATCTGTGAAAATTACTTAATAAGGCATACAGACAAGCTTACCTCATGTTCAGACTTTATTGATCGAAATGTTATAGCCACAGCATTCTGTTCCTCTTCTACACCAGTGCCCTCCTCAACTCTCATACCGACAAGTTCAATTTCATCATCTGAAGATGTCGGATATCTCTCAGTACATGAATACGGTTCAACTTTCACTAAACCCATGCTGATCTATAAGAAAACCAAACAATTATCAGCCATGACTGTGCTCTCTCTCTCTCTCTCTCTTACTGCATTAAACGGAATAACCTTTTAAGAGCTGAGGTTCTCACACCAGTGATGTTTTAGACTCAAATAGTCTTGGAAGTAGTGCAGTGCTGACCAATGAAAAACTTCCAACATTTTGGAGGATATTGCTGCTCCCATCCTGATTGCATTTAAAGACATGTTACGTATTCCTGCCACCATTCTTGGGTGACATTAAAGATGGAGACAGCTAGGTCTTCCGAAATATTTGTACGTATATACCCAACCACACAGCGTCACTTCCAAGAGGAATGTGATCTTGACTCTATAACAGTTCCATACTGGGCAATATTTATGGTGTTCAGTCTCGCAGCTTTAGGAATAAAAGTGAATTCACAATGTCAAACTAATGACCATCAACATATATGTATGCAAGCATAAAGAACGACCCTTCAAAACACTGGAAACTACTTGAAAGTCAACACGGTGTAATATCCCAGAAGACTTGCTTCTTTACAATACACTTTCACTATAAACATTCCTACACTGCATCAAACTGGTCACATCTGAAAAATGGAGAATTAACAAAATCTTTTCACAGAACTTATTTTCAGTGGCCCTATAAATACACAGACAACAGAAGGATACAATCATTTTCTGAACACAGAAAACTCACCATGCTCTCCATCACAGCAGGATACAATTCTTCAACTCTCTGCAGTATGATTTTCGGCACTTTTGTTTCCAGAGAGTGCAGAATGGTTTGTAAGCTTACACCTCGTCTATCAGACATGATGGCTTCAAGGCTGCATATGGAAATAACTTTCATAAATCTTAAACACACAGCTTTACAGCTTTTATAAAAAAAATGCAATTTGCAATATTTGCACAGATCCTGAAAGGAAACATAATAATTAGATGCAGTATTTACACATCATATTTCACTAGATATCTCAACTTATATTCCTACTGAGGCATAAGGACACTTGCTACACATGTGAATATATTGTAAACAAAATTAGAGGCCAGAACATCACTTCTCAACATTCTATAATAACAAAATAACAACTGCTTCAGCTGACAGATGAGAGATAAAACAAACTCCTGCAATGTGTAGTAAGTCACAAACATGAGCGTGGTGAGCATGATGCATAGGTTCTAGGAACCACAATGAGAAGTCTTAGGAAACATTATTCATAAAAAGTGTTCAGTTTTTATTTAACAACAATAACTATGTAGTGCTGACGTTAAATGAGTACGAGCAGGGTTTTGTGGAATGATACTGACATGGTAAAACTGAAGTGCTCAGGAAAATTTGTATTCCAGAAACGCTGCATCCACATTAATAATCACAGAAACATAAATAACACTTCAGATTAACATCAACAGGGAAACATGAACACTGTCATGCTCATATTGCAATAGAGACAGATGATCTATGGTCGGTAGAACATTATTTTGCATCTGTCCAAGTATATGTGCTGAACACAGTCAAGGGTTACAAACCGCAGCACATAACTGCATCTTATGTACAGAACCTACGTGCTCTAAGGAGTTACAGTGTCTTCACACATTGCAGTCACTGACAGCCAGATTCAAGTTCATTACACAAATGTTTCCACTGAATGATTATAAGGATTATTTTGTTCCATTTAATATCTATATCTTACTTTTACACTGAATTTAAAGAATGGACACAAACACACATATAGTTCACCTCCTAGTATCAAGTTTTACCCCTTCACTTCAAACTATTTCACTCTTTCCTCAGCAGTATACCCTTGAAAAAGTATATTTTCACTTATTAATGATATAGTCATAACAAACACTTCGCTTTTCAAAACATATACAGGCTACCAGTTTCAGCTCAAAGAGCCATCATCAGGCCACACAGAAACCATAAATTAAAAACTCCATACATTTTGGAAAGTGGACCATGAACTGTATAGTACAGCTACAGCAAGCATCAAAACATAAATCCCTGCCTCAACACTTAAAACTTCTGCAAGGGGTTCACAATAATAAAAAGCCTACTTCCCACATATGCTTATGGTTGACTCCACTGAAGACCTGCAGATATGGACACTACATAAACACCAGGAGGGCCAAAGAAATGTATACAAGTGCTCTGCCTCGAGGTCCAGGCAAAACCATTTGCACAATGACCCATCTGTAAAGTGCAACACTGATGGCAGTTTAAATTCGTGTTGCCACTCATATTATATATCTTTAACTTCTGAATCCATCTCTCATTTATTATACCTTTTATATTTACATCTTTCATATTTTAAAGTTTGCCTTTTATTTTTATCTTTCTTACGCAACACACTAACATATGATATACATTTTTATGTATTCACTACATTCACTATTGTAAAAGTGGAAGATCTTCCACTTTCCAGAACACATGGAGTTTCAATTCATGGTTTCTGTGTGGCCTAATGATGGCTCTTTGAGCCGAAACCGGTAGCCTATTTACGTTTTAAGAAGCGAAGTGTTGGTTGTGACTGTGATTAATAAGTGAACATATACTTTTGTGTCTACACACCTACTGGGATGTTCTGTATTAGAAGTATAATGTTGCTTTTGTTTTACTTCATTTTACTTGGGTAACAGTTTGGGGTGGCATAGGTTACGTTATTTTTCATTACGACAGTTTGTGATAGTATAGCCTGTGTTCAGATATATTACTTTCGTTGAGAATTATTTACAAAGGCATACCTTACTAATGTACACTACGTATTTACAGTATTCACATCCAAGGCTGGATTAACACGTGGGCTAGAAGTGCAGCTCCCCCGGAGCAGCAATCTATACGTAGCCCTTAGACATCACTGGAATGACTACAAATACGGTGCTATTAAACTCGGGTTTCCACGCGCCGAACAATTTCTCCGAAAGTTATCCGCAACTTACATACGTGTCCGATATGGAAGGTTTATGCCATAAAACACCACTACCTCAGCTTCCCCGACCTCAGCGTATCCAGTGATCTGCGACGAAGTTCCGTACGCGTGCAACGTTATAGCGGCGCTCCCAATCCCGCCTTATCCTTGGCGCGCTCAGTTCAAACTTTCCTTTTCTATACAAGCATTACATTACCCAACCGAGACAGATGAAGATTAGGGCGTAGGTTATGTCTCTGTTATGTGTATTAACTACATTGCCAGTCCAGACTGAGTTAGGTTAGGGTGTAGGTTAACTATCTGTTACATCGGTCCGTGTATTAACTACAAGGCCCCTCGAAACAAACTTAGGTTATGGCATAGCCTATGTCTCACAGTCGGCGCGATATTTCAAACTCGTCCTCCTCACTCCATTAAATGTTCTCGGCCTGTGTACCAACTACATGGCCAATCGAGACAAACTTATGTTAGGGTGTAGACTATGTCTCTGTTACAGTCGGCGCGATATTTGAAACTCGTCCTCCTCACTACCCCTAACGTCTCGGTCTGTGTATTAACTACATGGCCGCTCGAGACACACTTAGGTTACGGTGTAGGCTATGTCTATGTTACAGTCATCGCGACATTTCAGCCTCGTCCTCCTCACTCCACTAACGGTTCTTGGTCTGTGTATTAACTACATGGCCACTCGAGACAAACTTAGGTTATGGTGTAGGCTATGTCTCTGTTACAGTCAGCGCGATATTCAACCTCGTCCTCCTCACTCCCCCTAACGTCTCCTGCTCTGTGTAGTAACTATACGGCCGTTCCAGACAAACTTAGGTTAGTGTGTAAGCTATGTGTCTGTTACAGTCGTCGCGAAATTTCAACCAAGTCCTGGACGGACTGGCGCCCATACAAACACTATAGACCCAATCTGTGATCGGGCTGAACTGCAATAGAGCTGTCATATTCTGCTCTAATACTGTAAGCATTTATTAAAAGGCATTCCATAAAATGTTGTACATCGTGGGCTTGTAAAATGCGCGTTGTATGCAATGTGAATACACAGTTACACATACTAACTGCTTTACAGACGTTAGTTCTCGCGAAAAGGATAAACGTAGAACGGAAAACACAAAGGCGGTGTCCTCCCGCAATCATTTATGCCCCAGAAACTCACTTCAAGAACACATCAACTACAGGTATGTGAAAGAAACATATAGACCTATATATCGCGTCGCTCTCGCAAAAAAACGCGAAGTTCGGAACAGTTCAAGTAATCTAACACTTCCTTCACTTACAAACGAACAACTAATGTGTGGCTGTTCGTACCATTACAATGATTAGAAACATTTTAACATATGGTACCGAATTTCTAAGCCACTACACATATCTCACCTTCTCTCTTTCCAACGCTAATTCCAACTAATTTAGAATTTTTCTTCTTCGTTAAGCTATTAGTTTTAAGGGTTCTCATTGGCCCTGTATACATAATACGTGTCCTTTGTGATTGGCTAACAATCACTAATTACTAGGATCCTTGACTTGGTCGTGAACACACCTACACTTCTCTGTTAGGAGCTAGTGAAGGCATGGTAAGGTTACCAGCTTTGCTGGACGAATTGTGCTGCAGCTGGCTCAAATTTTTGATTCTGAGCATTTCTACAATTCCTATTAGCCGTGACAGCTGACAAATGACATTCCTGATCTTTGCCTGCTACAGCTATCTGCTCCTTCATATGGTCTCCCTTAAACTAGCATCAAGTACCCAATTTCATAACTTACACTTTCTGTAATTAAAACTTTATCCATCATACCTCTACATAATTCACCTATCTATTGGCAACTCATAACGTCTGCCTGGATTCAAAATCAAAACCAACAGTTACATCACAATTCACAAGATCGACCCCAACATGAACTACATACAAAAACAGATAACATTTTTCCTGTCCATAACATGAAGGCATGTAGCAGTAGCAGATGTATAACCCCACTCATTCTTAACCTTGGAACTAGATGGAGGAGAGTGGCTAACTTCATGTATCAGCCATTTTACCCCCTCGAAAGAACTCCTGTACCAACTGAATACGAGGCTGGGTCGGCCAGAGCCTACCTGGATGTTAAGGAGCACAGAAAAATCCCCTGCTCCTACTGGGATTCAAATCCTGGATGGTCCAGCCCGTAGACTAGTCGCTATACCAACTACACTACTCTGGCTCCAGTACATATATTCATATAAACAAATACGTATTTTTACAGTTACTGGATCCTAGGAAACTAGCTAGGCTATTTAATCTATATTGACTGTGCAAAGCATTATTGTAACAACACATATATGTAATACAAGTGTTGCATTTTTTAATACCAATATCAAAACCGAGTTCAAAGGCAACTGCCAGCCCCATGCCACTAAAGGATCTAAAATCTCCTGTTCACAGATGATAAACGTTAAGTATCGTTGTCCGGTCTCATAGTTTCATTAATTCCTGTCTTAGGGAGACATACCATTTATTGTATGTCAACATAAAGAAATTTAATACATAATAATCAAGAATTATGAAATTCCTGAAGTATCAGTGAAATATAATAAAACATGTTTTTTCCAGCTGTCTTAGCTGATTGCATTCTCGGTACCCCTAGTTCCATTACGTTGTCTCTATCCACCCATATCTCACCCTGGTTCTACCTTATGGGCTGTCATCACACCTACTGATTCCCACCCCACGCGCACTTTCCATATATAATCTATGTTACAGGTGCTGGCTTTCTTCCTTTCTTTCCTAATCGGACTTTCGACCTGTGAAGATGGGACCGATATGTTGTCCCGAAACGTCGGTAAACAATTACCCCACATCCCCGCGTAATATCCCATAGGAGCGCAGACCTCATCAACATCACAGCGTTAGTCTGAAATCAAAGAAAACCATACCTTGTAATTTGCATCTGATGTAGTCCACTACCAAACTAAGTCTAACTCACAGCAACATATATATTGGACAGCAGTGGTGAACTACATTGGGCTTAATATACACACATCAAAATTTCTTTATTAAGTAAAAATTTCAATGAATAACCTTTACTGTTACTACATTAACAAAGTTCTGATACATATACATTCTGGCCGTGGTGTAGAAACAACAGACAGGATTTCAAAAAAAAAAAAAAACCCTCATATTCTTCCTCCAATTAACCAAGCCAAAACATATATCTATCATTTCACCAACTACTAATTCCTACAACTTGAGACCTGCAAGGCTGGCATTAACATTATCTTGATGACAGGAATTTTCTCATTGTTTTTCATCGCGACGCCTTGAACATCCAAGGAATGCTATAAGACCACCTATCTCACACTTGTACAGCTCATCAATTGCTGACGGCTGGCCCCGCTGCAGGGACTGAATTCCAAGGTTTCTTGGAATATCTGTACCAACATTACTATTGACAGCATTTGCCACAGAATTCTGATTAGGAGATGCTGCATTATTTGGACTGACAGGAACATATCTATTTCTCATGTATGGTAAGAGTGCATTTTAAGAACAAAATGGTCAATCAAACAACACAGCTGTCACAACGATGGGATGTATTCTCCTGTGTGAACATTGGCATGAATTTTTGAGATGCATAGCCTGGTTAAATGCCAAACCGCAAACATCACACCTATACAGTTTCTCACCTGTGTGTGAGCATTTACGTGGTATTTTGAGTTGTATGGACCCCTGAATTGTTCTTGAAATACACTGTCTTTTGAAATGCCAAAAAACGGAAAACACATTTCAAAGGTTTATCGCACAAGTGGGGGTGCACATCACTCCATTAGATGCTAGAACTACAGAATGTCTCAAGACACGCTTTAAAATGCAAAGTTTTGTCGATATCAGCAGTGTCGTTCCTTGAAGCATAAATGAATATGACTCTAAACCAATTACATGTATGTCATTTTGTAACACTAGAAACTCTACAGCATTTGACTGGGTGCTGACCTGCTTTCATGCTCTACCCAGCTGTACCTCCTGCCATGTTATCACCTGCATTTGCCTCAGAACTACTAGCCCCACAACCTCCAGCGAAACTTACTGCAGTGGCTCCTGCATTCCCAGCATTTGCCACTGTAGCATTCATCTTCTGACAACTCTCACACTTCACAAATTTCCCACTATCCTTCTCGACTTTCCCAGCATTATGACGACTACATTCCACACCACAAGTATCAAAACATTTCTGATCGCTATCGGTCTGTTCTGGAAGGCTGTTCTTAACATGTATGCATTTCTAGTGGCTCTAAAGCTCACCAGCAAAATCAAAGCATTCTCCATAGATATCACATGTATAATGACAATTGTAGATGCTGCCTCATTGTTCTATACTGCTGCGGTTGTCACACTGTTGTTATTATGAATCATCTTGTGATAGTTCAGGAGTGACAGATGGGCAAATTCAAGACCACAAATGACACAATTGCAAGTTGCTGCACCTCCAAAGGACACCTGTCTGTGCTACAACATACCAGTAACATCCCTCATCATCACCAGTAAACCCCCAGCAGGAACAGTTGCTGCAGTTTTGTTGGTGCACTTTTTGCAACATTTTGACATTAAAATATAATAGAAATCAGATGCTCCTTGTAGCCGCTAGATGCTCCTCACTCTTATCTGTAGAACTACATAGCAAGCAGTTTTACATTATATCCCACACTTCACAAAGGAGCCTAACATACTGTCAGGCCAATGTCAACAATGGTCTAAATTTAAACGACATTACTTCCCAGAATAATGCACACACCAAACAGCTTACACTTTACACACAGCATGTTTTTATGACCGTCTTGGAGTCAGTACAGTGACAACACTATGGGCAGCATGAATGTGGGTCCAATTCCAAACAGGGGCTAGATTTTATTATGCTCTCAAAATGTCAAGACTGATTCTAGGGCCTACGCAGCACAATATTAAATGCTTAAAAGCAGCTCTCTCCCAAGACGGTACAGAAACCAAAGTGTGATGCTCACCACTTACCTCTACTTACTATCAAGATTATGAATGAGTGGAGGTATGCTTCCAATCTCCTATATGCATTCATAGCATGCACTGGGATAACTTTACCTGAATATTCACAGTTTTGCAAGCCGTGACACAATAGTTTACACTTCAAGATATTTCCTTTACTGTAGCTAACTTGCTATAGTGAGTACACAAGGCAGTGCACAACCAAACAAAATATGGTTTTATGTATGCAACACACAATACATTACACCCTCTGCCACAGTCTCTCTACCAGTTCTGGGGCCTGGCAAGTCGCTTATCCAACACGTACCGACTCTTGTCTCTTTGGCGTGAAGTATCAATTACATCTCCATTCCCTCTATGTCTTTGCATGCTGAAATATGGATATCAGCAAATTGTGCAGGCATCACATTACATACAATTTCACCTCAGTGTCCCCATAAGTCACACAGTACCATTTGCAACATAGCAAAACATTCCTGCAGAGGAGAAAAACAACACACTACAAACAGAGGAGGACTACATCTACAGAACACATATAAACAGGGCACGTATACAGTGAAACCTCTATCCATCGTTCCCGTTACTGTCGTTGGCCCGCATGTATCGTCTGCCTTATTTGGTCCCGAAATTAGCCCCATATAAATAACACTATTTTTTCCCGCCTCCATTGTTCCTCGAACTGTCGTTTTCCCGCACCAATAGTTGAAAAATCACGGTCGTGACGCAACATTTTCCCGCACTGATAGTTTTTTTTTAAATTTGAAGCGATGGTTTAGTGCGCTGTGCGTGCATTGCTTTCTTAGTGCCACCTGGATTGGCTCCATCAAAAAGTATGGAGTGCATTCTGTACTCTTTGCTCTCCATCCTTTTCTTTGGACTAGATGAAGACTTGGCAACTCTGTTGTGGAGCTTTACTTCATTGCAAGTGGTTCTGTGCGTTCTGGTGTGCTTCATAGTTTCATACTTTACCCTGGTTTAATCATTTCCATCCTTTATTATCCTTTTCCTATAATATTTTATTTCTGTTATTAATTCATTCCTGTTTCTATTACTTCATTATATTTTATTCCTGCTATTTATTTGGAAATCTGTGGACCATGTCCCAACCTAAAAAGCAAGTGAGAACTCTGCACGAGCAATTGAAAATAGTAGAAGAGGTGGAGAAGAATCCTGGAGAGATATGTGTCGACATTGCCAAACGCCTTGGGTTGGCTCCAAGCACACTAAACTCCATATTCGCAAAGAAGGACGAAATCCGAGAGCAGGCAGAAAAATGTGGTAACGCCAGTAAGAAGGGGAAAATAGGTAGGGAGTCGACATTCGCCAAGTTGGAAAGAGTACTCTTCTCGTGGTACCAGCAGGCAAGGGCGTCGAATATCCCAATTGATGGAACCATTCTTCGTGGAAAGGCGAAGATGATTGCAGCGCAGCTGAATATAGAAAATTTCACTGCATCCAACGGCTGGATAGCTAGGTTTAAGGACCTGTATGGCCTAGTATACAAGAAGTTAGTCGGAGAAAGTGCGGCAGTGGACAGCGAAAGCACGGAAGCGTGGCTGGAAAGACTGCCATCTTTGTTGGAGGGCTACGAATGCGGATGAGACGGGGCTCTTCTACAACATGCTTCCTGATAGAACCTTGGCTCTCAAAGGAGAGTCTTGTCATGGAGGGAAAAACTGTAAAGACAGACTTACTGTTTTACTTTGTGTTAACAGTGATGGAACTGACAAACAAGTGCCGATTGTTATCGGAAAATCTCCGAAACCGCGATGTTTCAAGAATGTAAAAAAATTACCCATCAAGTACCACGCGAACAATAAAGCGTGGATGACCACAGACATTTTTTCTTCATTTCTGCATTCATTAGACGCAAGTATGGGTGCACAAAACAGGAACATTCTCCTCTTTGTGGACAATTGTGCCGCACATCCAAAGGATATATCGTTTCTAAGAAATGTAAAAGTCATACGGTACCCGGCAAATTGTACAAGTGTGCTCCAGCCCCTTGATTTAGGGGTAATAAAGTGATATAAGCAGCTTTATAGAAAATGCCTCGTGCAAACAGCTGTTTGCTTAATGGATGCAGGCAAAGATACGAAAAAGAAGATAAACGTGTTGGAAGCTTTGCACTACACTGTGGCAGCCTTGCAACAAGTAACCCAGCAGACAATCGAAAATTGTTTTCGGAAAGCTGGTTACGTGCAGGGACAATGTTCAGGCGATAGTGACGTCGTATTGACCAACGATGACGACGATTTCCGCCAAGACTGGGAAAAGTTCAGTGGCATGAACGAAGATAAATTCGAGGACTACGTCTCTGTGGACAGTCACGTGGCAACCTGTGGTGCAGAAACAGTGCAGGAGCTGTGCATGAGCCTCGTGGCGTCCGGGAGTGTGGAGCGGGAAGAAGGAGAAGAAGCTGGCGAACCCGAAGTTGTGCCGAGCTTTGCTGAGACGCATGAAGCGCTGATGAAAGTAAGATCTTTCTTTTATGCGCACAGCACGAGTGACAGTGATCGTGAAAGTGATCTAGGCCTTGAAAAATCGTACTTTGAATTGAGGAGGAGTAAAGTTTGCTCAAAACAAACGTCTTTGAAAGACTTTCTCAGCAAGAAGTAATAATTATCATTAAATTGTTCTTATCTATAATTTTTAATGGTTTCCCGGTACTATCATTTCCCGTATGTATCGTTCAAATTTTCCGGTCCCCTGAAAAACGATGGATAGAGGTTTCACTGTATATGAAATAAGGGTCAGTACACCCGCAAGGAAGGATCTCCTTGGAAATACATGTAATGGGAAATTAATTACACAACAGCACTTGCAAACTCTCTCACAATAGCGTCACAGTAATAAATGAGTTCAATGTGTCAATATGGGATGCTGAAGATAAGTCTGAATTACTTTTGGAAATTGAGAAATGTATATTTTCTGTTACAATGATTGACAGAAAAAAAAAAGTCATAATGGCCATGTATAATCACTGGTTTGGGTAAGATCTGTTTGTTAGAAGCCCTATCCCTTTGTACGTCACATGATTAGAGAACATCAGAATCATAAAGGTATTAATGTACCTTCAGTTCACCCTCAGTACTGAATGAACAATTACAAATACCATGGTTATTCTGACACTTGCCACTAACATATATGTTATGCCTTTTCAGGTCACTCTTCCTACTGAATGACTTAGTACCTACATCACAGTGCTATGGTCACTCCCCACTATGAATACGTAGATGTATCTTCAAATTACCCGTGTCATTGAATGATTTACTACAAATATCACAATGATATTGTTGCTAACCGCAATGATGTACAGATGTGTCTTGAGTTTACTCTGTCACTGAACAACTTACTGCACACATCACAATGATACGGACGCTACCGACTATGGATGCGTTGATGTTTCTTCAAAACACCCTTCTGATTAAATGACTTAGTACAGACATCACAGTTATATGGTCGCTCCCCACTATGGATGCGTTGATGTATCTTCAGATTACCCTTCTGATTAAATGACTTACTACAGACATCACAGTTATATGGTTGCTCACCACTATGAATGCGTTGATGTTTCTTCAAATCACACTTCTGATTAAATGACTTAGTACAGACATCACAGTTATATGGTCGCTCACCACTATGAATGCGTTGATGATTCTTCAGTTGACCCTTCAAACCGAATGACTTACTACAGACATCACAGTTATATGGTCGCTCCCCACTATGGATGCGTTGATGTATCTTCAGATCACACTTCTGATAAAATGACTTACTACAGACATCACAGACATATGGTCGCTCACCATGGATGCGTTGATGTTTCTTCAAATCACCCTTCTGATTAAATGACTTAGTACAGACATCACAGTTATAAGGTCGCTCACCACTATGAATGCGTTGATGATTCTTCAGATTACCCTTCTCACTGAATGACTTACTACAGACATCACAGTTATATGGTTGCTCACCACTATGGATGCGTTGATGTTTCTTCAAATCACCCTTCTGATAAAATGACTTAGTACAGATATCACAGTTATATGGTCGCTCACCACTATGGATGCGTAGATGTCTCTTCAGATTACCCTTCTCACTGAATGACTTACTACAGACATCACAGTTATATGGTCCCTCACCACTATGAATGCGTTGATGATTCTTCAGATAACCATGCTCACTGAATGACTTACTACAGACATCACAGTTATATGGTCGCTCACCAGTATGAATGCTTTGATGTATCTTCAGATCACCCTTCTCACTGAATGACTTACTACAGACATCACAGTTATATGGTCGCTCATCACTATGAATGCGTAGATGTCTCTTCAGAATACTCGTCTGACTGAATGACTTCGCACAGACATCACAATGATATGGACACTCCCCGGTGTGGATGCGTTGATGTTTCTTCAGAACATCCTTGTAATTAAATGACTTACTACAAAAATCACAATGATATGGACGCTCCCCGGTGTGGATGCGTTGATGTTTCTTCAGATCACCCTTCTCATTAAATGACTTACTACATACATCACAATGATATGGACGCTCCCCGGTGTGGATGCGTTCATGTTGCTTCAGATGATGCTTCCTAATGAACGACTTATTACATACACCACAGTGATACGGACGCTCACCATTATCTGTGTCTTGATATTCCTGGTAAACAAATATGGAAAGATTAACCCGTAATGCAACGGCTTTGTAAACAAGGTATCAATGAAATAATGCACTTATTACTTAATTACAAGGGTTTTGTGCACATTAATACACATAACAGAATGACTGGTAAACATTTTATAAATACAAGGTCACCTGCAATATGACAACGAAAAAGACAGGGAATGAAGATTATTAGGTTATGAGTAAATAACAGAAAAAATGCAATCACTACATTTTTAATAACTGAGGAACAAAGAGTTCAGCATTTTTTTGAAAGTGATGACAAAGAACAAGCCCAAGAATGCTGGTTATTGTTTTTTTTTACTTAATAGTGAGACCTCATACAGAGCACCTGTACAATGCATAGGTCAGTTATGGTGACTGTAAGCACTGGATAACAGTCAGACAATCTGTACATGATAGCAAATGCTTACACAGAAGGTCAACTGAAACTCAAAGCACCTTGCAGAGGGTGAGAAGCTACACAGGAAAAACTACACTAGAACAATGTAGTCAAATTATTACATCAACTTATGCACTGAATAAAATACATTCAATAGCAAGCATAAAAGTCCCGTATGTTTCAGCACCCAGGTGCCATCTTCAGGGAGTTATTCAATACAAAGGATTGTAGGCCCAACAAGCTAATCCAGTTATTATGTCGCCGTTAGTGAAATGATTAAAACATCAAACACTGAAATTGTAAAATACATGAATTTAATAACCATCAAATTACAATGTTATAATATTAAAAGTGTTAAAAGTGAGCAGTTCCAGGTATAGCAGTTGTTTGCACACTGTATCGATCATGCAAACAAACATCTGGCTTGATCATATGTAGAGATCTCGTCCTGATAAGACTGTGTGCAGTGTGTAATGTTGGGTGGAGTGGTACACTGAATGTAAATATACTACATAACCAACAAAAAATGCTGACTCATAGCTAACTCAACACAAAAATTAGAAAAAAAATGTCTCTCTACACAAGTTATGTCTAAAAAATAGAGCTCAAACAAGTAGACAAAATAACAGAAACATGATGTGTCCAAAATATAAACAAGACATCACAAATCACCTAACTTCATTGTTGGCACACTGGCAATCGCAGAGGCAACACAAAAACCATTAACTGGTTACGATCCTATGTCAAATTGAGGGCTGAATGAATGTTAATTTCAATAACTTTAGAACTTGTGATCAATAACTGCACGTATCATTAATACACAATTATGATTGAAAATGTATTGCTGATGCAACTATGTAACATCTCACATGTTACACTTTTGCTTGAAATCTGTTTATCACATTCATTTGTTGATATTCCCTGTGCAATTATCAAGAAGCACTGGTACAAGGAGTAGCACAGAATACAGTTTAGATGCATGCAAAGAAGAACTTAACGTAGCGCTGTGCCAAGACGTGCACTGTTAGAGGCCTGGAACTCCTGTGTCATGTGCGCCTATGTGTACTGCTTTCCTTACTAAAAGTATCTAAAATGGTGCATACCAAATACACAGCTGGTGCACATCTAGCTGAAGGATAATTTTGAATGATACAATACTGAAGTTCCTAGTATTAAAAGTAAAGGTAAAGGTCACCCTATAAACTGCCATGAAGGTACAGAGGGGGAGTACAGGTACAGTTCTACTATTTCCTTAGCCTCTGCACTACATGGGGGTGGATGGTTAGTGCCACCCCCTACCCACTTTACTCCTGGGAAAGACCAGGTATCCATTACAGAGAACACTGGGTGGGCCCCAGTTTGGAGTGGTGCAGAAAATCTCACTCCCACCAGGATTTGATCCTCAGGATCGTCCAGCCTTTAGCAAGTCGCTATTCCGACTATTCTATTGCAGCCCATGAAGTTCCTAATGTTTCAAGATGGAATTCTAAGATGACAAATTGAAGAAGGACACATCTCAAAACCACAAATACACTCATGAAGAAAAGAAGAAGAAAAAAAAAAGATTGTCAATTTGGTGGACTTCTTCTTGTAAAGTATGGAACCTTACAAGCTTAAGTGCATAAACTGTAAGTGATATGATCATCATCATCATCATCATGATTATGACCAACATGACAACAACAGCATATTCTTAAATATTTGAGTATACTTCAAGTTATAAATTCTTCATTAAACTTCATATGTATATATTATTTTCCTGTACAGCCAAGCAATACATTATCAGTGAAGTGTGCAAATTACATAGTACTTGATCTAATGTGATAAAAATGACTTAACACAAAATGAAAGTGCTCTTCCACAAGCAACTTACAACACAATACAAACCTACTGGCATACTGTCAAAAGAAGGCCCTACATGCATACACTGTATTAGAGTTGTGCCATGTGGACAAACTGACTGACAGAGATTGACATGAGCAAACATGCATGCAATTCTAGATATCTGTGAAAATTACTTAATAAGGCATACAGACAAGCTTACCTCATGTTCAGACTTTACTGATCGAAATGTTATAGCCACAGCATTCTGTTCCTCTTCTACAACAGTGCCCTCCCCAACTTTCCTGACAAGTTCAATTTCATCATCAGAAGATGTCCGATATCTCTCAGAACAAGAATCAGGTTCAACTTTCACTAAACCCATGCTGATCTATAAGAAAACCAAACAATTATCAGCCACGACTGTGCTCTCTCTCTCTCTCTCTCTTACTGCATTAAACGGAATACCTTTTGAGAGCTGAGGTTCTCACACCAGTGTTGCTTAACACTCAAATAGTCTTGGATGTAGTGCAGTGCTGACCAATAAAAAACGTCCAACATTTTGGAGGATATTGCTGCCCCCTTCCTGATTGCATTCAAAGACATGTTACCTATTCCTGACACCATTCTTGTGCGACATTAAAGATGGAGACAGCTAGGTCTTCCGAAATATTTGTACGTATATACCCAACCACACAGCGTCACTTCCCAGAGGAATATCATCTTGACTCTATACCAGTTCCATACTGGGCAATATTTATGGTGTTCAGTCTCGCAGCTTTAGGAATAAAAGTGAATTCACAATGTCAAACTAATGACCATCAACATATATGTATGCAAGGACCCTTCAAAACACTGGAAACTACTTCAAAGTCAACATGGTGTAATATCCCAAGAAGACTTGCATCTTCACAATACACTTTCACTATAAACATTCCTACACTGCATCAAACTGGTCACAACTGACAAGATGGAAAATTAACAAAATCCTTTCACAGAACTTATTTTCTGTGGCCATATAAATACACAGACAACAGAAGGATACAATCATTTTCTGAACACAGAAAACTCACCATGCTCTCCATCACAGTAGGATAGAATTCTTCAGCCCTCTGCAGTATGAGTTTCGGCACTTTTGTTTCCAGAGTGCAGAATGGTTTGTAAGATTACAACTGGTACAAAAAGAATCATATTGTTAAATTCATCATTACAATGGAAGTTACTGAAATACATATTCTTGAAGAAATATAATCCTTTTAATTTAAACATGAAACATGATGATGGGTCAACCTGATGTGCTATTGGCATACCACACTCATCACAACCTATACACTACTCACATACTTGAAAGACTTTCATCTCTCTCTCGTGCCATCACATACAATTTAATATACATAGAAACATAAATAACACTTCAGATGAATATCAACAGGGAAACATCAACGTATAACAATACAACTAGACCTTGTTCCCGTCTACAAAGTTATGTGCAGCACATGTTTACACATTTCAGTAATAAAACAATGAAGGCAACAGTGACAACAGATTGGTTACAGTTTCCTTGGTTACACTACAAACACACAAAAAAACTAAATATTATTTTGAATATGAGCACAACATAGTTCTATCTATAAGGTTTCAAGTAACTGTATTATGACACATATATGCATGTTGTTTTAACCGACAGATGGACTCACCTTTTATAGCTGTGTGATATACTTATGTGCACTGCCTGATGTTCAACTGTTTACATTTATGTGCTGTGGTCTGATGAGGGCACTTTAGAAACCTGGTAAAAGCACACCATGCTGATGCCAATGGAAGAGAATATATAAGCTACAAAAATCCTTTTAATAACCTTCTAATACAACTTCTCCTAAAAGAATATTATAAAACTGAACGTAGGTCCGGTATTGTTCTTCCATATCCATATGACTATCATTTTCAGCTTGGCCTATTAGTCATAGTTACCCCATCCTGCTGTATATGTATACTGCTTAAAACGTATGTTGCACATTCTCGTTATCTCTAACGTTACTTTTGTCCAAGGATATTCATTTATGCCAAACAGATGTTTCAAACAAGATTTTGACATAGACTACGACAGTAATTACATCAACATACAAACTGATATATGTCTAATTCTAATCCTAAATATTCGTGTGAAATGGTGGCGTATCATTACCGTACGTTCATCGTGTTTTGACCTACACAAACGAGTAAGCATGTCCTTTGTATTTACTGCTTACAGCTACACAGTAATGGCGCCTTACACCCTTTGCAAGTAAGCCCTATTTGTAGGCAAATGTTTCATTCGTTTCGGTTTATTCCAAGTATCACACATTCCATAATTATGTCAATTTCAGAAAAATAGATAAACATTTCTCCTTCCGACACCAAACGAAGACTTCTTGCACCGAATCATACCACTTTTTAACACACAACACCACCGACCTCCATACTCGTACTAGATAATCTGTGCTCCTACCCATAGACTTTTACGCCCTCTTGACCACAGATTACTATTCTCTTGACCTTTCCTCGTCAACCGAGACCAGACACAAGACACTGTACCACGGATAACAGCAGTAACATTTTCTCTTTGCTCTAATTTTTCTTAACAAAACGTCACATCCGTATGTTTTGCGGTAGAAGGTATGATGAATAAAATGGTCTAAACACAGCAAAACATAAATCTAAAACGCATTGCAATATAACCGACTCCATGGAGCAGAGTCCTTCTTCAGAAGCGTTGTAGGCTGTGCGTGTGTTACAGTGTGCGCGATATTTTAACTTTCTCCTGGACGGATAGTAGGTGCATTGCCACTCCACAGGAACTTGGGTTACTGTGTAGGCTATGTGTCTCTTCTGCATATTAAGTACATTGCCACTCGAGAGAAACTTACGTTAGGGCGTAGGCCATGTCTGTGATAGGTACATAGGCTAGGTTAGGTTACTTTTGGTTTGGTTAGTTTATGTTCGGTTACGTTACGTGTATATTAACTACATGGCAACGCCACACAAAATTAGGTTACGGTGTACACTATGTTACAGTCCGCTTCACTCCACAACCTGTTTTCCGTCTCTGTATTATGCTGCCGGATTCACCCTCCCTTTCTTGACGGACGGAGTGGTGCCCATACCAAGACATACAAGGAACCTGGAAACATGTCAAGGTTTTCGTCAACGCCTACAACCGCAAGACAAACTACATCTACTACCTTTTGCAATACATTTTCACATCTGTTTGCTGCTCACGTGCCATTCACCCCTTCACAATGTTCCATCACGTCATCCCACATGTGGACTGGTCGCTCCGGCCTGCGCACGCATCACCGCACTCTCCACCACACCAAACAAATATGTCACATTGCTCCGCTTCTTTCCATCTCCCCTATCACGCAGAGTCTTCTAGACGCACTCTGCCTTCATCCTACTGAAAATTTTCCTGCTCTGGTCGATCGAAAGTAGGTTAGAGCCTAAAATGCCACATACATTTTTATTAATTGTTATTCAAATAATTTCAGTTATGTACAAATGCAATTAATTTTTAGTGAGGCGGCCTCACTTAAGGCCTGAAGCTGTAGTTTGTCCAGTTTATACGTAAATTCGGCTCTCGTTCTGTACCGTGTTCACATGAATACATCACTTAAATCCTATCATGAGCCAGATCAGTCCTGTCCCCCCCCCCCGCCTTCTTGAAGATCTATTTTAATACTACCCTCCCAGCTACTTCTAGGTGTTCCAAATGGTGTCTTTCCTTTAGGATTCCCTACCAAATGTTGTATGCACCTCTCCTCTCCTTTAGTATACCACGCTATAAGAAAGTTGTACACCATCATTACAGAATGCACCCAGTCTTTGTTTTTGGGCATCTTCATTTCACCTGCTTTACTGTACACATTAATGTGCTGCAATTGCACACACTCCCCACTTGAACCAAAATATCACAGGCACATGTTCCCTGCAGATGCAGCACATACCATCTCATTCAGTATAATCTTATTTTACATTCCAAGATGGGCATCTTCATGGGTCCAGGCTACAGTGAAAAATGTCCCAGATGAACGAGAGTGCTGAATTCAGCACTGGCCACATTTTGTTCTTCAAAATTTGAGGATTGCTGCAATGTAACATCATCAAATTTAAGTAAATTTTAAGGCTGGATCTTCTCTTACACATACAGATAGTAAAGGAAGTATGGGTTCTATCATGCGTAATTTAATAGGCAAGCTAAATAACACCTGACCCTCAGTCTTCTGTAATGTGATGCCACATAGTCTCGTAAATACTGAGTTACATTTCATAGGAACCTTGGTCCTGCAAAGTGTCACATCTCTTAACTTCACAAGCATCAATGTCAGAGCCTCATGTCTTGCAGAGAGAGTACCATTTTGAGAATTGAATTTCCTTCTTCTTCCTGAACATATTGCTCCATACTCTTAACACATAACTCTGTGCAGCAAGATCCTGCTGTGAGTGGTACACAGTCCTTCAGCCATTCAAGAATTCTGCAAATGTTCATGACCTAACATGCATGTGGGATCAAATGTAAGTTACATTTTACAAGTTGCTGGGCCCATGCTGACATGGCAGGATTACATGTAAGACCTGAAGATGCACCTAAACTTAGTCTGGACCCTAGGTCATAATGTGAACCAAATCACCCCCCCCCCTTCCACACACACACAATGAAGTAGATGATGACAACATTTATAATTGTGACAGGATTCTGGAGGTAAGAAGCACAAAACTAAGTAAAAAAAATGATACAGCTTTAAAATTTAATTCATGTTACTCACTTGTGCAAGAAATTCCTAAGAACAGCCATGAAATGTGAACAAACATGAAAAAATACTTCTCTAAAACAAAGATTATACAAGCATTTCATATTTTATCAATTAGCTTGAAACGATTATGTTGAGGCTCAGCTATAACATTATAGTATTTCTTGTAAAATGTTTGACCGATTCTTCCTTCATAATTCCTCATGACCCAAGTGTGTTCCCAGTTAAGATCTACTTTCTCACAAGTCACCATTACTCTTCCTGCTTCTAGAGCAAACAAAGTTCCATTCCTTCCAAAACCAACATTTAAACCAGGATGAAATCTTAATGTACGCTGTGTTACTAAGATTTTTCCAGCTAGAGCAAAACCACCATCTTGAACTTTCCATCCTCGATGCTTGGGTCGACCATGATTCCACCGGTTCCTGCTGCTACTACCTAAAGGGTTTCAAATAGAACAGTCATAAAAAGTGTTGCAAGATGAGCAGTCAGTTCTAACATTTGAGGGTCATCAACAATTAATGCTAAGAAAGAAGCTGACACTCGTGTAAATGATAAAATAGTTCCAAACGTTCATTACAGGCTTTACAGGATCCTACCACGAGGGTCAAAATCTATGCCAGCTAAATTACGTGCACAAATTCTAATTCTTCACGATCCAATTTAATATATGTACTATACCTAGGACTCTGAGGGGGTGTCTTCCTTTCTGGTTTTCCGTCTAAAACAGATCGTGCTTTATCAATCACCTCACGAGTGCACACGCTCTAACTATCTTATCGTTCTTGATTTTATCAACCCAACAAATAGAAGGGTACAAGTAATGATCTTCCAGTTATTTACTTTATCCTAACTCCAAATATTGTTAACATTTCTCTCTTGTTAACGCCCTCAATCAATCTGTTTCTCCCGCAACGTAAACGATGTTCCATACAAGCACATGTAGAATACAGGACTTACAGAAATATATGTAGTACAAGAACTGACCTGCCTTTTTTGAAGCCCATCGAACTAATGAAAATTCTGTTATAGGCTGAAGTTGAAACAATCGTGAATGCAACACACACTGACTTCCCCACAAACCGGCAGACGCCATCTCAGTGTTCACAGAACAGGCAACTTAATAGAATAAAATTTCTTCAGTTATGTACTTCAGATATGTTTTCATTATGTGTAATAATTTGTTGGAAATGTGAAAAATATGGAAAATTTAGCACTTATAGACTCTTCTCCTTTGCGCATTCAAATATTGATTTCTTCTTTCACTTTCCAATACATAGTATCACGCGCAGATTTTGTCACGTAGCACACATCACGTGTCTGATATATGGTACCAAGGTTACTGCAATAGTCTTTTAAATGCCCTAGCAGATGGCAGTACGAGTCTGTAATAAACACACATCACATAGTATAGGTCTCAAAAATGAGTCAGTTTACAAATACTCTGAAAGTAGTAATATTTCTTCCATGAGGTGTTATACCACACACGGGCGTGCCTTGTTCCAGTAATTTCTGGTAGATGTTCCCAGACGAGCTCTAACCTATGTCAACAAGGTTACTACCATCTTCAGACAGCAAGGCGTCATTGCCGTTTCCAGAGTCTGAAGGTTCCCGATAGCTGCTGCTCTCAAGGCACTTATTGCTGTCTCCTTGTCTCTGCACCCGGAAGGCCATGCCGGAGGTCTGGGGATGAATGGTCGTACTGTTTGTACGCTACTGTTCCCGCATATTAGGTGATCCTTTGCGGACACTCAGTGTATTCCTGAACCTCCAATTTCGTTGATTTTGAAGTCATTTGCCAAACCTGTTGAACAGTTGTATCAAACGCCTCGCTTCTTTGTTGTCCTTACAGCCGACAATGGCATCAGCAACTGATACATTAAACAGGAAAGGAATGAGCAGGTTGCCATGCGTTATTCCATTTAGCAGTACCAGTCAATATATTATTGCCAGTCATTTATCCAGGATTGTTGTACACAATCAGTGAACAGTTGTGTCTACTCTTCTAGCACTGCATGTGGGGACATTTTGAGATGCTCTCTTAATATCCTGTGTGAGCTTGCTGCTTTCCTGCTCTTGATTTGAGCAAATTGTTTTGCTATGTCTTGTCACATGCAAGGCCAAAAGCTGTCATAAGTAAAGTCGTAATGAAATGATTTCATAAGCACAGTACTCTCTGACCACATTTAAAATACATACTTACAATTTCATTCTCCCAGGTTTTCAATGAGATGTATGGGGAAATGGCACTCTCTTGGCTTTCACACTAGGAAAGGGTCTCTCCTTGGCTCTTCTACCATCTTCCTCCCATCAGCCTCAATGAGGAGTCATTTCTTGTCCATTAGCAAGGATCTGTAAGCTATACATTCCTCTTCCCAGCCTTTGAGCCACTTTTTCTGGTGCACTAAAAGTGCCTGGTTTGTTGTAAGGGTACATGCTGAGGAGAGAATGTGAAAAATGTAGGAAGAGGGAAGGTGGGTACCATGAAGTCAAAAATAAACCAAACAAAAGAAATTAATGAAATAAGACAAGTAAGTAAATTAAGGTTAAATAAAGCTTAATGGAAAATACATCAAAAGAAGCACAGAAGTAATAGAAGTAAACAGACTGATATGAGGTTTCAGAAAATGGTGGTTGTTGATTTTAACAAAAAATTGTGAATCTGAGATTTGAGGTTATCATGGCAGTGACTTAACAATTGCTGTCTTCTGGGGTGTCACATTGTGTAGACTTGAGAGATATGTTCTGATGCTTCAGACAAATCTGCAGCCTCCATCTCTAGAGTGAAGACCCAAAAGACCCCAAAAACAGAGTTAGCATATGTCTAAAAAATGTTAATGCTGTAGAATATCTTACCAGACTGCATGGCATCACATACTGGATCACAGTTATCTTCCAAAGTTTCATTTATTAAAAAAAAAAGTACAGTGTGGACTTAGTGTACCATAGTGTGGGAAGACAACTGGAAAAATGGGTACCATTTTGTTAATGAAACACACATACATGTACAAAAAGAATCATATTGTTAAATTAGTCATTATAATGGAAGTTACTGAAATACATATTCTTGAAGAAATATAATCCTTTTAATTTAAAAATGAAACATGATGATGGGATGAAATAGACATTTTCTTAAAAATTTCCTGAAGGCAACTGAAGATTCTGGACCACAGCGGATGAACAATTACAGTATTTTCACATAAACCTAAACAAATTTAATTTTGATACATAACTCACTTTAATAGACTGATACCGTTCTTAGTGAAAACTAATCAACAGTGAATTAGACATTTAGGGCTGCCAACTATTGAAACTCTGTGAAGAAGTGCAGCAAATGGCTACACTTATTCCACAGAAACATTTCCATCAATGAGGAGCAAGAAGCTGAGTTACAGTACAAACTGCATTCCTAAAACAGGCAACTATAAAGGGTTATTTTTGTAACCAAACATTTTAACAGATTTAGTAAAAGAGATAAACAGGCAGAGGTCCAATCTGCTAAATGAACAGTTGCTTTTGGAATATCTGTACAAAAATACATACAAAATATATTGCCAATTCCAAAATGGCACGAATCAGAATGATCACAATGCCATTATGTCTGGTTCCAAACCTTTCCGGATGTGCAAACCAGTATGGTGGCCTGTCTGCCTCATAGTGCAGTGCACATTATGGTCTCCAAATCCAATGAATGCATCCAGACATCTTTTATTTTGCTTGAAATATAAAAATTAATATCTTTGTGTGGTATTAATATGTAAGAGATATCATTAATTACACACAAATAATATTCGTAATTAAAAGTCAAGCATGAGTGCTTATCAAATAATTTATATTTTCAGAATTCTCCCATGTTATCAGGATGGTATGCAATGGAAAGAAAAGTACTTTCAGTTGACTGTTTAGTGAGAGCTGTGTGCAAATTAAAATATTAATATTTAAGGCTACTGTCTTGGATGTTTCAAGAATGGGTTTATTTCTATCTTTCATTGTACAGGACACAAAGAAATTGTACTTGGTTGGTACAGTAGATACAGCTGCTGCCAAGCTGCTGGTCCCTCTGATTAGCTGTACCTAAGGGAAAAATGAGTAGAAATTTCTTCATATCCTCTGCACCTGATGACCGGAACATAACCCATTTACAAAAGGTTGTGGTTGCTACATAAGAAATTAGAACAATGTACAAAATACAAGAGATCATTCTTAAACACTGTGTTATATTATTATCTAAAAAAGTTTAAACTTACAAGATATTTATGGTGAAAACATACTTTTTAGTTGCTAAAACAGAACAAAGAGTAAGAAGAGTAACTAGATGTAACGTGGTATTTTTTCCGACTGTGATAAAACGTATATAACTCTAAAACTACAATTTTCAGACTGGCATTTGTGTGTGGTACAACCAGCTGAAAAATCCACATGGCCTAAAGAAATTGTTTTATGCTTTGTTTCTATTGCCATCAGGAGTCACTCTTGGTTCACAGATATATCGCCTACAATTTCTTGAAACAGACAGTACATGAAACATGTATGTGTGTTGCATAAATATTGACCTGTTGAGTCTAAAAGTTTCTGATGTGTTTGTGTTATTAAACTGATACATAAACTGGAGATCTTACATTTTCTTGTTTTGATTAAATAAACCATGAGAATGTTTCAAATGCCTGTTCTTCTTTTGTCAGCAGGTAAAAGTATGAAACCTGCTCTGTTTGGTTCGGTGGCTGGCGCAGATTGCTATCTAAAGGATAAAGATTAGATCCATTTAAAGTTTCAGAGGAAGCTGCCTCCATCTTCCTTTAGACAGAAGGAGTAAGTTCGTCTGAAATGTTGGTATGCATATATCACACTACATGGCCTTATATCCCAGAAGACCTTGCAGTATTATGTTGTGTGTATATTATATGTGTCATATAAATGTATATTTTGTGGCATGCTGATAAGGTTGGCAACCCTAGAACCTTCAACAAATTCAGAAGGATCTGAAACAGATTATTTTGTTATGAATGAAGTTTGATAACTTTCAAATTACCTTAGTCACATGCTTTGGTCATTTGGAAAGTGGAATATGGGTTACATACAGTTTAACAAATGAAACAGAACAGTAGAATTTCAACATTCATCTTCTGACAGCAATGTCCTGTAACAGTTTTCCATTAATTCTTTGCTGAACTGGGTACAATAGCACACAATAATGTTCAGGGAGATGAATCACTTTTGTTTTCTGAATTGGTTTGATTTTAGATTAACTTTTTATGGATAACATTCATTATGTCATTGCAAATACAAACACATCCTTTCAGAGACACTGCCATGTTATACACATTTTTTAAATTTATTCATATTTTACCCAGTGAACCAAATAATTAACAATACCAAAAACAAATATCATCAATTTTACATGTACAATGGATGGTGTTTGTTTCAAGTAATGTTATATATGTGTTAAGGCAGCAGATTGTGCAAAACTTATCTTTTGGTGGCCATACCTTCCTCTTTGCAAAGAAGAAACTTACCTTTCTTTCTTTTCTGAGACATTTGAATGTTATACACATACAGTGCTTTTCTTCTGACAGAATTACAGCCCAAATCTGTTTTGAAAACACTGTTTTATTTAACATGTTCTAGAACACTAACAGAAACAGCAGAAGTTGTAATGTAAGAAATGTAAATGTAAATGTAAATGTAAATGTAAGTTCCGTTAATGGTAGGGATGGTGAAATTTAAGGCAACCCCCTCTCTGCCTACTGCTATTCCCCTCCAGCCTCAAGTTCCCTTCTGGCCTATGTCAACTGGCCCAAAGCACTTGTTGGTATCAGAGATTATCATATGATCAGCACCATTAGCGTTTGTGTTTTCAGATTGGTTAGATGACAGGAGAGAATATGGGAAAGTATGTTGGAGAGGGTTGTGTATGAGCTAGAGGGAGATGTGGCGGGGGCCAATCCATGGGACTTCATTGTACGGCTCCAGTAAAGTTGTATTTTTTACCATTATGGTCATTCATATTTTTATAAAGAATTTTGTGGATTTGTTGTAAGTGTACTTCTTTTGTGAGACAGATGTTAATAATTATTATAGTGAAGGACATGTTACACACATAATGTGGACTCACCAACACTGTCTCAATATGTAAGTGAACATTCCTGAAACACTACTGCCCATAGTTTTAAAATTTCTATAGTGATGAAACGGGTACATGAATCTGACATCTTTTCAGGTTTCTCCACCTCAATTCTTGATTATGACAAAACTGATTTGTCTCCCATGCTAATACTAACCATTTTGCACATAATATTCTAAAAAGTCAGTATTTTTTCTCAGAATTTATCACATTATGATTTTTTGTTTTACATATATACAGTTTCTTCACATCTAATCTAATTACAACAGAGATCATCATAATTACATATTGAAAACAAGTATAAATTTATAGGGTATGATCTTGAACAGTCTTATACAACAGAAATGGATGTGGCCAACAAATACAGTTTCTATTTTAATCTCAAAATGTAAAGGCCATATTACACCATAGTTACTGCCCTATTTGTCTATTACACAGTAGGAAAATAGGAATTGTTACACACTCTCTCTGTAGTGAACACATTGTGTTTGCTGCTTCCTAGTACATTTGTGTTCTGTTCAGCTATTCAGCTAACATCACAGGACCTACATTTGAAAGAATGCAGCTGGAACATGATGAAACAAATCAGTGGTATTAAAGTGTCTTCATCAGAAGAGATTTTGCAGTTCTCAGAGCCCTTAGTATCAACAGTACAGTGTTCTTGGAAGTGATTCCACACAATCTAGCAGACAGGTATCAATGTATCCGATGACCTGCTGCCTCCATCATCAGGGTCATTTTTTAACTCTGTTCCTCCAAAATGTTGGTATCCATCTACAAAAGCACATGGCATCACATCAAAGGAGATCAAAGAATATATTTCTTCTATAACAGAGGCAGTAATTTACTCAGAACATCAGAAGTTCCCTCCAACACTTCACAATGCCTTGTCAATTCAATATTAGAACTGTTTGTCTTCATTTTCTTACCCAACTACATTAATAATTGAAAATATAATTGGTGATGAAAATATAATAAATACTGTAACGGCATGCTTTTAGAAAATTTTGGCTGTGTAATCCAACTTTATGTACTTGAGAAATTTGAAAACTGTAACATGTTATTTTCATTATGTCTTCTTATACACAAGAACCAGTTTGATGTTTGTTTGTTTGTTTGATTACACTCATTGTCTGGCAGACAACATTAGTCATCAGATGGTCTCAGTGCATTATTCGATATCACATGTACATACTGTCACATAAGGTATATAAAAGCCAGTGTGCTGCTAATGACAGAGAAAACAGACCTTGTGGAAAACAACGAAATGAAACCTTCTGTTTAACTTTCAATAGGAGTTACAGTAGAATGTTAATATTACAGAGTTGTACATTTTTTACCTTACAAAGTCTTTGTAACAGTGCATTGTACTGTGAATTTTGTTTATTATGTACATTTTGCTTTAAACAATGCCTGGACTGTAACATGGCAGGATTTACAGTTTTGATTGAATCTGAATAAACATGGAATGGAACAAATGATGGCTTAACACGAAAAAGTTCATGACCATATTGCCAGAAACTGACAAGAGAGGGTTATGTTACAGTCTCCTGACATTATCATAGTTCCTGTATATCAGACTTTCAGTTCATCACCTTTGGTTTAGACTATAGCAATCACAGTTACTTCCCACAGCAATGTCCTGAGATTAGAGCCTCCTGTGTGCGAAGGGATATGAGGACTGTCACGCCAGCTCCGTGTATGCCCCGCTTGAAGGTCGGTAGTGCACCACAGAGCTGGCATGCTGTTGCATTTGCATGTGAGATACAGGCTGATAGTTTCTTACAACGGGGGCAACACACGTGATTTGTGGGGGTGAGGCCAACACATACTGTCCTCTGACATGCTGCTGATACTGCAGATGGTGTTGAAAGTACTGCTGCTGCAACTGCTGATGCTGCAGGTTCTGATGTTGTAGGATCAGCTCGCCATTTAGATGTGGGTGGTAGTACGGTGCTGCTAATGGAGCCTGCTGCGGCTTAGATGGAAGCTTGCGATGTGCTGGTGTGGATGGTGCTGAACGATTTAGGCTGCTGTTGGTGCTTGCCGTCTCCCAGTCACGTAGCAGTGCACACAGTCGAGCACGTTCGACTGCTATCTCTTCCTCATTGGCCGAGTCATAATCTGGACCCTACAAAAAGTAACATTTCGTTACATGGACAGAACATATTCATATATTGCGCTCTTTAAAATAACCACAGCGATGATGAAAGTAGCTGTTTGTGTCCTCAGGTACTTACAGTCTTTGTCTAACATATAATTTTAGGTTTCAGTGTTTAGCCACGTTGCATGCTTACTCTTATGTTGAAGCCAGACACTAGCTACCAAACAATGACAAGTTTTAGCAAAGCACTCAACGAAAACAAAACACAGTATCAACTTCAGTGAAACTGAAGTTCCAGCAAACATTCAGCCACTATTCCTACACCAATCAGGACAGTGAAACACCGCCCGCCCCCCTCCCCGCTCACAACTAATGTGTGAAGACGGATTCAAAGTGAGTAAAGCCTGACATTACCTTTTGCCCTCCAATCCTTTTTCTTAACTGCATGGTCCCTTCCCATTGGAGGCACCTCAATGCACACTTCATCTTTATATCACTTAACTTCCTCTTTCTACATCTTTCACCCTGAAGATAGTGACAACTATGTATGCTGAAACATTGGAATAGCTTTTACGTACAATGTGGCTAATCCTTGAGAGTGAAAGTTATGCATAAAGGAAGTAGAGTCAGCTTTTAAAAGGTCATGTGTTTCTAACAAAAATTAAATAACAGAAAATACCAAATATAATAAAACACCATCACAAATCTTTAGATTTACGAAGTGTTATTAAAATTTAATGCAATATCTTGGAGTTTCATTTGACCAAAAGTGTTTGCAATAGCTGTAATTTCTCCTCCTCCTCCTACTGCTTCTTTTTCTTCTTCTTCTTCTCCTTCTCCTCCCCCTTCTTCTTCTTCTTGGCTTCCCATACAATCCTCCTCCACACCTTCCATTCTTTGGCCTCTGTATGCAAATTTCTTATTCCCATTACCTTCGAAACCTCTTCAATCTCATCAGTCCATCTTTTTTGGTAGTCTTCCTCTTTTCCTTGATGTATAACATTTATCAGTATAATTTTAAGAGAAATGAATATAATAACATGGTGATCTGACAAAACAACTGATGTGGCCTTGAACTTGACAAATTAAATATCAGTCACAACACAAATACATCTACAAAATTTTATTCTGAGTTCACCGTGCATTTTTACTAATTAATGTTTTAACACCAACTAAATGCACTTTTATTTTAAAAAAGACCTAAGTAAGGTTTTCTTAACACATTTGTAAAACATTTATATATTGGGGTTATAAAAATGTTTTAAGAAAACCTTACTTAGGTCTTTTCTAAAATAAAAGTACATTTAGTTGGTGTTAAAACATTAACATCTACAAAGTATTATGTTAAAAGTGTAAATCCTGCATAAGTGTGATGCAAGATCAGACATGCAGTCACAGACTTTATCCCTGAACAACTCGTCATGGAAAAGTCTTGCAGATAAATAAAAAGAGGTTCAGAAAGCGAATGTTACGAAGTAGAGAACAGAACAGTTGCAGTAGTTTGAATGAAATACCAAGCATTGTTCTTGTGTTTTTATGTATATTCAATATATTTGTTTACAACTGTTTACAGATAGGATGAAAATATGGCAGACAATGTTCTGTCTGTATTTTGTTTATGACCCTGAAAGGTATACTATTGAAATGAATTTAGTATCAGACTATTCATACAGACCACAGAATTTGTATATCTGGTATTAAAGTAGATCACAATCTACCGTATTGGGGTTGTTTATTTGGATAATTTTTTTGTATGGGTAAACAATGTTGCACATGCACAAAATCCTTATTGTCAATAGATTTCTTACTCAGGACTATCCTGTTAAAATTTAAACTCTCTTTAAGTCAGCGAGATGCAATCCTTTGAACACGTAGCATGCACCATGCCACTGATGCACACTTTTAAACATTACTGTTATGTGTACAGCGAGAGATTTAGAATCAACAACTTTTAGAGACAAGAAATATAAAAGTACCATTGTAATAACCACAATATTTTAACTGCATACATACATACATTTTCTATTTTTTCATCCAGCATCCTGAAGAAATCCATCTGACTAGAGGAAATTTCTCTGAAAAGAAGAGACAAATTAGTGGTAAACGTAATATCTGTTACTGATGAATTCTGCAGAAGCAGAAGATATATTCTTGGGGCCTGTTACCTACTGATAATCCTGGAAAATTGTGTGTCAATTACGGACACTTTTAATTACCCAGATTATATGACATGGGTGATAGACAAATAACTTAGAATGGAGCTTCAGTGGAATGATATTTACAGTGGAAAACAGAAGTAGTCACACTCAGAGAAAACCCCCCCTGTATCAGACTGACTGTTCAGAAAATGGAGCTCCATGCAAAATTACAACTTTTCGGTTTTTCATACTGAGATGCTTACGTCTGGGCCAGTAGAGGACCAGGCGTTGACGTAACCACCTGCCGTACGCTGTTGCAGGTGTCAGCATCTTCTGAATCGCCTGTGTTACCCAACCCAGGGTCCGCCTCATCAGCTTCCTCGTCGCTGTCAGGGTCCACACCTAGAAAGCAAACGGACTTCAAGATTTGTAGTCTATACTTGCCACAAACAGCTTACAAATTTGTTAAAGATCACTTAACAATGTGAAGGCTAAACAAATAAGCATGACTTAAGAGTTTATTGAGCGATACTGTAACTGGTTTCTTAATCAAGGCTTAAAAATTAGAGCTGTGTTTGAATTATGGAACACAGACAGACAGACATAAGCAGCTGAATAATAGAATTCTGAAGTAGCAACTTATTTCCTTCAGAACCCACAGATACGAGAAAACATATGTCTTCAACCGGCGGACTTTATATTTCGACACGTTCCTGAGCCAGTTCTATCCACCTCCAAACTTCACAATATCTTTCTCTGACATTCACAATAATGTTAATCTCTCATGCAATTCTCGGCATTTTTGGAGTCGCAAGAGAATGAAACACGACAGGAAATGTCCGCAGGACGCTACACATTCTGGAGCGTCAGCTTTGTTATTATCCCCAATGCTAAATTCGTGACTACTTTCCTGAGTATTTTAACACACACACTACAAGATTTATCTGCACCTTAGCAACAGATTTACAATGGATCTGCATCGATATATCATAACAGGGAAGATTTACAATCGATATCTCTTAAAAACCTTGATATCTTGAAGTTTACAATCGATCATGTATGATGCTCAACTTTTTTTTTACGTTGGACATTTTGTATATCAATAAATATTGATATAAATAAACAGTTGTGTTGAGGGTAATTAAGTACTGCTCTGTAATGTTAGGTAACACAACAGGAAGTCCAACATAAAATCTGTAATAGCTAGTCAAGCTAAAAACGTCTACCAACATAAACAAAAAATACCAACAAATAGTGCACAACAGTATGCCCAACATAAATCTGTAATAGCTAGTCAAGCTAAAAACATCTACCAACATAAGCAATATCAATAAACAGTCGTGATGGCAATTAAGCAGTACGATGCTCAACCATTTCTTTTGTCTGAGCTGGTACGTGACACAGAACACATTCTCAGTTAAAGAAACCAATAACGGTAAGACATTGAAATTTAGGTATGTCTTCGCGTAAAGTGTTTATCTCATTTTAACCAACATCGAGTTGTGTCGACACATATTAGTGTAAGTCCCAAATGTAAAACTTCAGGAAATTGCGTCCAGTGGGAGCCGAGGTGTTCCATGCGGACTGACAGTACAGGTAATCGTCGTTTCTCACAATCTTTGCGAACGTACCGTAAGAGTTTAAAACAAACACCGCCTGTTATAGGATGACTGGCGCAATGATCAGCTGTACAAGATATCGAATGATCGTGGAGTCATCCAGGTATTATCCACGAATTTGCATGAAGGAACTGAGTACAACCACGTTAAGACCTCAGTCAGGATAGTCAGTGTCATGGGCAGGATACGACTTGGACATTTCCCGAAGGGTTATCGCTACACCAGACTGCTGGGTGCATTTAGTTGATTGGTCCGTGAGAAGGAATTAAGTTCGTCTGTATGTATACTTTGTGTTAAGTGCAAAATTAAACAGAACAAGACAGACAATTACGTATAACCTAACATTGAGGCGCGTTCGCGTAACCATTGTTGCCGTGGAAAAGCAATAAGTATTACATATTCTGAGTGTGTGTCTGTAGCCTTAGTTATCCAGCATGTAAAGCGCATGCGCTGTATTATATTGTCATCTGTGACCTGTCTGGCTCTACCATATTTTTCCACATTATCTCATAAACGGCACTATTTTCGAAAGAAAACATTGAACATAAAATGTGTGTTTTGATTTTCTCTACAACTTTTGTCTGAAACATTTCTCATTCTAAGAAGAATTGAGCGAAATATCGTAAGTGAACATAAGTCTTCATGTAAAGTACCCGTTATTGTATACAGATTTTTATGAAGCTTGAAGTTTCCCGATAGATTTTCTAGAAATACTCAAATATCAAATTTTATGAAAATCCATCTAGCGGGAGCCGAGTTGTTCCATGCGGACCGACAAACACAGAGACAGACATGACGAAGCTAATAGTCGTTTTTCGCAATTTTGCGAACGCGCTCTAAAAACGTCTCAGACAAATTCTGTACAGGCTAATAAACTGCAAGGCACTCATTTCCGTAATAAAGTCGTTCGCTCTGTCGGTTTGCGGTTCTTATCGTTGCGTGCTACGTGACACAAAGACACGAGGCACGGCGTGCGGGACTGCAGCACGACAAAGGAGGCGGCAGATGAGTTAATGAATGAATGGGTCCATAACTCTTGGTGTCTCATCAGGGGTAAACAAAACTGTTTGTAGTATATGGACGCCTTTAACAAACATATAAATTGTCCTCGGGTGTTAATCCATGTCTTTTTGGCGCGTGCGGAATGAAAAATGGTCAGTCAGTTTCGGCATGTGTGTCTGTCCATGTCTTTATTTTTCCAATGGCTCTACAGCCCCTTGTGGGCCTAGACCGCCTCATTTTTCGAGGCTTCACGATTACACACTCAGACACGCCACACTCGGTAGGACTCCTCTGGACGAGGGACCAGCCCGTCGCAGAGACCTCTACCTGACAACATACAACACTCGCAATAGACAGACATCCGTGCCCCCGGTGGGATTCGAACCCACAATCCCAGTAAGCGAGCGGCCGTAGACCCACGCCTTAGACCGCGCGGCCACTGGGATCGGCTTGTCCATATGTCTACATCTATGAAATCAAGAATAGATTCTTAATCCCGGTACCAGACTGAGGTAAGTCAACAGTTTCATCTCTCGGCTGTTCTACCTGCCGGGAAAGAATCCTCGTACCACTGGATAGGTGATTGAGTGGGCTCCAGATTCTGCAGGGACGCTTTGCGGAAGGGCCTGTCGCTCCCGCCGGGAATCGAACCTCGATTTCTCGAACGTGTATTCCGTAGCCTAGTCACTATGCTGAGTAGACTATACTGGATCCACCAGTGGTGGCATAAATTTCATAAAAATTTCGTCGAAATCAGTCCAGAGATTCTCGATGGTTTGAGTATACGCTTCACGAGATGATCGATACAGAAGAGTCTGGTAAACCCAGAATTGTCCCTGTTCACGCCATGAAGGCATACATGGGGAGTAGAAGTATAGCTGTACTCTTTCTTTAACCTCGGCACTAGACAGAGGCAAGCTGTTAACTTCACGCCCAGGCAGCTTTACCACTGGGAAAGAGCCCTGGTACACACTGAATAAGAGGCTGAGTGGGCCCCAGCGCCGGTCTGGACGTTTCGGAAAAGAGAAAAATCTCTTGCCTCTACCAGAATTCGAACCGCAGACCGTCCAGCCGCGGGGTAGCCACTATGCCGACTGAGCTATCGCGGCTCACAGAAGAGTAAGGCAAAGGTGGGAATTGACGTGATGACAATGATGATGATCATCATTATACAGTGTCTCTCTGCGACGGTGCAGAGATGAACGCTTACAGTGTTGCAGCTTGTCACAACCAGAACGTGTATCGCTAAACCGCAGACGAAGGACGCTTACCGCACAGGAAATAGCGCTGCTACCGCCGCCGTTGCGTTCCGGCCACCGACAGATGGAACATAATTAGTATCGAGCGTTTTATGAGTTCTCTGCACTAAGTGCGGAAAGTGAATACATAATGGGGAGGTCACTTCTGTTCATCTGTTCACCTGCATGCATTACGTCCTGCAAAACCATAAGTAGAATGTCGATTGAGAGTGGCTATTGAATGTTTGTCTGAAGTCTTGTGTTGTCGTACCTTCACAGAGTACTTATTAACTAACTAACTAACTAACTAACTGACTGACACAAGCAAGCGAACAAACGAATTAACTAACTAACAAGCAGGGTAACAAAGAAACAAACTAATCAACTAACTAAATAACTAAAACTAACTAACTAACTAACTGACTGACACAAGCAAGCGACAAACGAATTAACTGACTGACCAACAAGCAAGGAACAACAACTAATCAACTAACTAACTAATAATAACTAATAACTAACTAACATGATGACAACAAGCGAACAAACGATAATGACTGACAACAAGCAAGGTACAAAAACATAATCAACTAACTAACTAAATAACTAACTAATAACTACACAAACAAAAACGAATTAACTGACTGAAAGCAAGTAACAAACTATCAACTAACTACTAAATACTAACTAACGACTGACACAACAAGCGACAAACGAATTAACTGACTGACCGACAAGCAAGGTAACAAACAAACTAACTATTCAACTAACTAACTAAATAACTAAGTAACTAATTAACTGACTGACACAAACAAGCGAACAAACGAATTAACTGACTGACAACAAGCAAGGTAACAAACAAATAACTATTCAACTAACTAACTAAATAACTAAGTAACTAATTAACCACTGACAAAACAAGCAAAACGTATAACTGTTACAACAAACACAACAGGAATTAACTGATGCAACGTACAACAACTAACATTCAATAATAAAAAGTGACTCTGTACAAACAGCGACAAACGAATTAACTGACTGACTAACAAGCAAGGTAACAAACAAACAAAGTAACAAACTAACAACTAACTGACTCTATGAGGAGAGACTTTCTTAAGAAGCTAATAGTTCCTCAGCTAGACAAGAAATCCCCAGCATCTTTGCCCTGTATTATTATGCGTTATAACTTGTTAAACCCCACTTTAGGATAATTTCCCCTCCGTGTTCACAAATTTATGAACCATTTTACCCCAACTGGCAGTAGCAATGTTGTGAGGAGTGGCAAAGAATGGTTTGCACCCAAATTCTTTCATTATGTGTCGTAGTGTTTCGTTAATAAAGTGTAGTTCTTTGAAGAATCTGAGTTTGCTCTGTACCGGCTCAACATTGCTGCTGTAATTGATTAATTCACACCAAAAGATGCACCAAAACAAGTTTTGTCATTGATTTCTTTATTAAAAGATTATTAAAAGATTTGGGGTAATCTTTTAATAAAGAAATCAATGACAGAACTTGTTTTGGTGTGAATTAATCAATTGTACAAAAATGCACGGTGAATATAATGTGAAATTGCTGCTGTAATTCACACTAATGTCAAATCAAGCTGGCTCCGTCTACAGCGCGACCGTCGCACTACGCACAGCTGCAAGCAGAGTTCATCGTGATAACCTGGCATTAATTCAGACTGTCAAGAAATCTGTCTTATGTGGAAGCTGAAGTTTCATTAACACGAAATATGACACCTTGTAAATTGTTATTTACCGACGTTTCGGAGGCGAACAGTGTTGTCAACAGCCCGCCACTAATAAAACCTCACACTAATAACGTCAGCTATTTGCTGCTAATTGCTATTTTGCAAACAGTGACGTCACAAACACGCATGTATAACTGCTACGTTCAACAGTATCAGTCTTGAGAAGCTGGCAGTTGTACAGCTGGTGAATAGCGCCTCGAAACGTCGGTATCCGTTACCCATTGACGCAGCGTCATATCCCAGAAGAAGGGAATCCCTAGCATCAAATTTCACTTCACACAAATTGCACTGTCTTTAGTCTGCGGTGCAGATCTTGAGTTCGATTGCGCGAGACGTCTGGGATTTGAAAGCCGGTGGGTTGTGGGCCCTGTGGTGAGGAGGGGAGTGGGGGGGGGGGTCTTTCTCTTGGTATCGACCTCCCGGGGAAGTATTCCCTTAGGCTGTGTCGTCCCAGTTTACATTCTGTCACGTCATGATCCAACATTAATATATCAAGCATTGAAGTCAGCTAAATGACAAAGGACAGTTCAAAACGTACGCAACTGAATCTTACTGCCTTGCAAAGGTGTGAAGTCTGGTGTCTCTCATTAAGCGAAGAACACAGACTCACACCCGGACCTACATAATTTGAACCTTTCGTTGCCACGAAAAGTCATTCGCCACGTTAATTCGCAGTTAGTTCCCTCACGGTGGAGGCAGAGGAAGTCCTCCAAACGTTGGACAGCGACTTGTAAGCACGAAGCCAATCGCCCGAGAAAATGATACTGTAGACCAGTGGTTCCCAAAGTGGGCGGTACCGCCCCCTGGGGGGCGGTGGGATTACAGAGGTGGGCGCTAATAGGTACGAGAGGTGGAAGGGAGCGCTGTTATTATCACAGGGGGGCGCTAGTAAATAAGTAGTGTATTTATTTTTATAATAAAATTCAAATAAAGTAATTTTTGTGTTAAAAATAAAAAATGAGCTAAATTTCTGAGTATATTAATTTATGAATCTTATTCAAGCACATATTATTTTTGTAATAAATTATTGCGAGATGAATTATTGTTAAACATAAAAAATATAATAAATTTTAATTTATTAATTAACACATAAAACATTAAGTTTAACTCTTATAATTTTATTTAAACGATTCTTTAAATATAAAATAAAAGTAGAAACAAAAGCGCATTTATGTATTTTTTAAAAAGGTAGGGGGGGGCTGTGGGTGTGCATATGGAACCAAGGGGGCGGTGGTCCGAAAAAGTTTGGGAACCGCTGCTGTAGACTAAGAGTGCTAAGAAGAATATGTAACTGGACGTAACAGAGGGGAATTAGCAGGCGGAGATAAGCATAATCAGGATGTTCGTAGTGTATACTGCTCAGCGCATAAGTATGTTCATAATGTATACTGTTCAGCTCATAAGTATGTTCATAATGTATACTGCTCAGCGCATAAGTATGTTCACAATGCATACTGTTCAGCGCATAATTCTGTTCATAATGTATACTGTTCAGCGCATAATTCTGTTCATAATATATATTGTTCAGCGCATAATAATGTCAATAATGTATAATGTTCAGCGCATCATAGGTATGTTCATAATGTATACTTTTCAGCACATAATAATGTCAATAATGTATAATGTTCAGCGCATCATAGGTATGTTCATAATGTATACTTTTCAGCGCATAATAATGTCAATAATGTATAATGTTCAGCGCATCATAGGTATGTTCATAATGTATACAATTCAGCGCATAATGACGATATTCACCATGATCCAGTACAGCATATCGGTCCCATCTTCAAGTGTCAAGCAGTGGACTGCTTGACACTTGAAGATGGGACCGATATGCTGTCCCGAAATCTCAGTAACTACCAATAAACGCTGTGTAACATCTCTGAAGAGCGTAGACCTCATTTATACCGCAACGGAAGGCTGAAATCAAAGATGTTCATCATGTATAATGTTCATCGCATAATCACGTGTACCTGTCACAGCAATATCACTGTATTCAACGTGCACACGGTTCATCGCGTAATATGAAAGCTCATCATGTACGCTGTTCACCAAATACCATCAGGGTTGAATATTCAAGCCTTCTGGGTTGTTAGGCTGTCACTGGGTATAGTTCCCGCGTGTCGAAGGATCCCAATGGCCTCACCTTCGGGGTCAAGAAGTCTAAGAAGACCACCTGAAAGGACTTGGCGTTGCTGAGAATACAATATAGAGACAAAAGTTAAAGACAGACGGTGGGGTGCCTAAGATAAGGCATTTCACCAAAGTCTGCCAGTTATATCAGGACACAAACACGACGGGCGACCACATACATCCTCCTTATAAGGCTCTGTATGTAATTAACACACGTGACGAATACACGTGCACGTCTTCCGTTCGACTTACCCATAGGGTCACAGACCCTAATCGGGTCGCGCAGCGGGTATCAACCATATTTTTGGTGTGACGTCACACTCTGTAGTTAAGTTTTATGACGAGGCAATGACGGCCTGTCGCGGTGTGATGGATGATGGGAGGCAGACACTGCGACTGGCTTTCTGTTCACTGCCTGCACAGAACACAGAACTTTACTACGAACTGCTGTCTTACGGATAGTAACAGGTTCACAAAAACTTTTCGGGATAACAGAGCTAATCCGCATTAAACGGCCACAAAAATTATAAAGACACCGTTAATATCGCTTCCACCTCAGAAATTCGCACTATCACCATGTTATACTTCCTTAATAGCCGAATGAATTTCAGTACATTAGTTAGTGTATTGCCGATCCCAGTGGCCGTGCGGTCTAAGGCGTGGGTCTTCGGCCGCTCGCTTATTAGGATCGTGGGTTCGAATCCCACCGGGGGCATGGATGTCTGTCTGTTGTGAGTGTTGTGTGTTGTCAGGTAGAGGTCTCTGCGACGGGCTGATCACTAGTCCAGAGGAGTCCTACCGACTATGGTGTGTCTCAAATATGTGTGACCATGAAACCTCGACGAAACGAGGAGGCCCGGGCCCATATAGGGCTGTCGAGCCATACAAGAAGAAGAAGTTAGTGTATTAACTGATCAGAATGCAACACACACATAATAGAGACAATAATGTATTTCTCGTTTTAACATTTTAACAACTTAATATTTACGTACAAACACACACACATTTCAGTTTACGCAAATCCAAAACTCATACATAGAAACGTTAATATCTAAAGCTCAAAACTGACGTTTTCCCTTGAAGAAGACGTCGCGTATTGTAACACGTTAGCGATATATTATATGTCTGTGTGCTGAAGGCTTCAAACCTCAGTGGAAGACCAAACATGTTCTGTACTGGGGAAACAAATCTGATAGTTTTAACACATTCACAGCAAAGTCGACCTTGGTTGATTTAAGTATTTACGTTTTAATTTCCAGTGTCAACTTTAGTCGATCTAAAGTTGGCTCTGCTCTTTTGCCTTAAATAGGCCACGCACACAATAATTTCTGTCAGGAAACATATTTTACATTTTTATTAAGAGTGTTTATTTAACGACGCTGTAATTGCTAAGGTAATACAGCGTCGGTTATAGACGAATGCATGATTATGGAGAATTGGTGGAATAACACTGACAGAGGTAAACTGTAGTACTGGGAGAAAAACATTATACAGCGTCGGTGGTAGATGTATGAATGAGTATGGAGCATTGGTGGAATGATACTGACAGGGGAAACTGAAGTACTGGGAGAGAAACATTATACAGCGTTGGTGGTAGATGGATGAATGAGTATGGAGCATTGGTGGAATGATACTGACAGGGGAAAACTGAAGTACTGGGAGAGAAACATGTTACAGCGTTGGTGGTAGATGGATGAATGAGTATGGAGCATTGGTGGAATGATACTGACAGGGGAAAACTGAAGTACTGGGAGAGAAACATTATACAGCGTTGGTGGTAGATGGATGAATGAGTATGGAGCATTGGTGGAATGATACTGACAGGGGAAAACTGAAGTACTGGGAGAGAAACATTATACAGCGTTGGTGGTAGATGGATGAATGAGTATGGAGCATTGGTGGAATGATACTGACAGGGGAAAACTGAAGTACTGGGAGAGAAACATGTTACAGCGTTGGTGGTAGATGGATGAATGAGTATGGAGCATTGGTGGAATGATACTGACAGGGTAAAACTGAAGTACTCGGAGAAAAACATTATACAGCGTTGGTGGTAGATGAATGAATGAGTATGGAGCATTGGTGGAATGATACTGACAGGGGACAACTGAAGTACTGGAAGAAAAACATTATACAGCGTTGGTGGTAGATGGATGAATGAGTATGGAGCATTGGTGGAATGATACTGACAGGGGAGAACTGAAGTACTGGGAGAGAAACATTATACAGCGTTGGTGGTAGATGTATGAATGAGTATGGAGCATTGGTGGAATGATACTGACAGGGGAAAACTGAAGTACTGGGAGAGAAACATTATACAGCGTTGGTGGTAGATGGATGAATGAGTATGGAGCATTGGTGGAATGATACTGACAGGGGAAAACTGAAGTACTGGGAGAGAAACATTATACAGCGTTGGTGGTAGATGGATGAATGAGTATGGAGCATTGGTGGAATGATACTGACAGGGTAAAATTGAAGTACTCGGAGAAAAACATTATACAGCGTTGGTGGTAGATGAATGAATGAGTATGGAGCATTGGTGGAATGATACTGACAGGGGAGAACTGAAGTACTGGAAGAAAAACATTATACAGCGTTGGTGGTAGATGAATATGGATGAATGAGTATGGAGCATTGGTGGAATGATACTGACAGGGAAAAACTGAAGTACTGGAGAAAAACATTATACAGCGTTGGTGGTAGATGATGAATGAGTATGGAGCATTGGTGGAATGATACTGACAGGGGAAACTGAAATACTGGGAGAAAAACATTATACAGCGTTGGTGGTAGATGGATGAATGAGTATGGAGATTGGTGGAATGATACTGACAGGGGAAAACTGAAGTACTGGGAGAGAAACATTATACAGCGTTGGTGGTAATGGATAGAATGAGTATGGAGAAATTGGTGGAATGATACTGACAGGGAAAACTGAAGTACTGGGAGAGAAACATTATACAGCGTTGGTGGTAGATGGATGAATGAGTATGGAGCATTGGTGGAATGATACTGACAGGGGAAAACTGAAGTACTGGGAGAGAAACATTATACAGCGTTGGTGGTAGATGGATGAATGAGTATGGAGCATTGGTGGAATGATACTGACAGGGTAAAACTGAAGTACTGGAGAAAATCATTATACAGCGTGGTGGTAGATGAATGAATGAGTATGGAGCATTGGTGGAATGATACTGACAGGGGAGAACTGAAGTACTGGAAGAAAAACATTATACAGCGTTGGTGGTAGATGAATGAGTATGGAGCATTGGTGGAATGATACTGACAGGGGAAAACTGAAGTACTGGAGAAAACATTATGCAGCGTGGGTGGTAGATGTATGAATGAGTATGGAGCATTGGTGGAATGATACTGACAGGGGAAAACTGAAGTACTGGGAGAGAAACATTATACAGCGTTGGTGGTAGATGGATGAATGAGTATGGAGCATTGGTGGAATGATACTGTCAGGAGAAAACTGAAGTACTGGGAGACAAACATTACACAGCGTTGGTGGTAGATGGATGAATGAGTATGGAGCATTGGTGGAATGATACTGACAGGGGAAAACTGAAGTACTGGGAGAGAAACATTATACAGCGTTGGTGGTAGATGGATGAATGAGTATGGAGCATTGGTGGAATGATACTGACAGGGTAAAACTGAAGTACTGGGAGAAAATCATTATACAGCGTCGGTGGTAGATGAATGAATGAGTATGGAGCATTGGTGGAATGATAGTGACAGGGGAGAACTGAAGTACTGGAAGAAAAACATTATACAGCGTTGGTGGTAGATGAATGAGTATGGAGCATTGGTGGAATGATACTGACAGGGGAAAACTGAAGTACTGGGAGAAAAACATTATACAGCGTTGGTGGTAGATGGCTGAATGAGTATGGAGCATTGGTGGAATGATACTGACAGGGAGAACTGAAATACTGGGAGAAAAACATTATACAGCGTCGGTGGTAGATGGATGAATGAGTATGGAGCATTGGTGGGATGATACTGACAGGGGAGAACTGAAGTACTGGGAGAAAAACATTATACAGCGTTGGTGGTAGATGGATGAATGAGTATGGAGCATTGGTGGAATGATACTGACAGGGGAAAACTGAAGTACTGGGAGAGAAACATTATACAGCGTGGGTGGTAGATGTATGAATGAGTATGGAGGATTGGTGGAATGATACTGACAGGGGAAAACTGAAGTACTGGGAGAGAAACATTATGCAGCGTGGGTGGTAGATGTATGAATGAGTATGGAGCATTGGTGGAATGATACTGACAGGGAAACCTGAAGTACTGGGAGAGAAACATTATACAGCGTTGGTGGTAGATGGATGAATGAGTATGGAGCATTGGTGGAATGATACTGACAGGGGAAAACTGAACTACTGGGGGAGAAACATTATACAGCGTAGGTGGTAGATGTATGAATGAGTATGGAGCATTGGTGGAATGATACTGACAGGGGAAAACTGAAGTACTTGGAGAAGAACCTTTCCCAGTGCCACTTTTTCCTTCACAGATATCACATGGAGTGGGATGAGGATTGAACCCGAAACTCCGCGATACCTGGTCACAGATTAACCCACTGAGCGATAGCACGGTCGAAATGTCTGCCATTTTTACATTTGTTTATTCCGTGCATTGTGATAAGAGTTAGAAACTTACGTAACACCAACAAACGAACTGTTCTATATTTTATTCGTACTATCCTTTATATAGCTTTCACATGTTTCGACGTTATATAACGTCATCTTCAGGGAGCTGACACCAAAGTTTCTATCTTAACCAAAAACCTGTAATATTCTGAATTTTTGATATTACAACGTATATACTTCCATTGTGACGTATTTTATTTGTTGTAAGTTTTATAGTAACTTTAGTTTCAGCTCCCTGAAGATGGCGTGATATGACGCCGAAACATGTAGGAGCTATGTAAAGAATAGTAGAAATATAACATAAAATAGTGTATTTGTTGGTATTATATAAGTTTCTAATTCTATCTGCCTTTATTTACATGACAATAAACCTCTGTGCTTCGTAAAATCATAGCATCTCCAATACAGTGCCGTTTAAGTTGCCAGTACTGCCACAGTTGAGATGGAAGTCTTGTTGCTAGCTGCGACACTGAGGCTGTACACCAGCTGTGTTCAACACAAACTTCTGCTTCTCTTTCCCGATTACAAGCACAATTCGACGATAAAGCGGTAAACTTTCAGTCATTATTGTATTTTCTCTGTGAAGTATAAGGACGATAGTGTAACATTGATTATCTTGGTCGTGTACGTCAAAATTATACGTATCATCCATCCAAAAACATCATCCTTGTTCAGTAAAAAGCCTGAGCTCCAAAAAATGGATTTTAACTATATCAGATAATGCAATATAAAGCAAAGTTTCTCAACCACCTCAGTCCTACTGATAATCACGTGTATATGTGCCGCCTGCCGAAACAGTAGAAAAATTCCCCATTTTATTTTAGTCCCATTTGAATTATTAGAAAAATTCGCGTTTTGCCACACAATGCATTATGTTTCGTAGGGCTTTGAAATAAACAGCGATTATGTCCCTAACAGCATTAATCAATTGTTATTTTTTCCCTATGGCGCAACAGCCCTAGTGGGCCAGGGCCTCCTCATTATCGAAGCTTCACGATTACACTTAGATACACCACACTCGGTGGGACTTCTCTGGACGAGTGATCAGCCCCAGATGTGCCCGTGCCTCTTAGATGTGTCCGCGACACTTAGATGTGTCCGTGCCTCTTAGATATGTCCGTGCCTTTTAGATGTGTCCGCGACACTTAGATGTGTCCGTGCCTTTTAGATGTGTCCGCGACACTTAGATGTGTCCGTGCCTTTTAGATGTGTCCGCGACACTTAGATGTGTCCGTGCCTCTTAGATATGTCCGTGCCTTTTAGATGTGTCCGCGACACTTAGATGTGTCCGTGCCTCTTAGATATGTCCGTGCCTTTTAGATGTGTCCGCGACACTTAGATGTGTCCGTGCCTTTTAGATGTGTCCGCGACACTTAGATGTGTCCGTGCCTCTTAGATATGTCCGTGCCTTTTAGATGTGTCCGCGACACTTAGATGTGTCCGTGCCTCTTAGATGTGTCCGCGACACTTAGATGTGTCCGTGGCCCTTACATGTGTCCGTGGCTCTTAGGTATGTCCGTGGTCCTTACATATGTCCGTGGCTCTTAGGTATGTCCGTGGCCCTTGCATGTGTCCGTGGCTCTTAGGTATGTCCGTGGCCTTTATCCGAATTTACCAAAATTAAATTACGCCAACAAAATGTAATTAAAATCCCTGCATTATTATTTGATAATCGTTTAATTTATAGTTGTTAAGTGCGGACAGACGGACACACAGACACTTAAGCTAACAAGCATTCTCAGTGTCTCGCTGCTAAAGCACCGAACACCGACCTATCCTTCGGCAGCCTAAAATCAACCACGTCAAAAGCGACTGTCAAACTGCTATACAGACCTGAAGTCTTTTGCGGTCATTTTTAGTCCCTTTTGGAAAGTACTGGAAAGCTGTTTTAAAACACATTGCAGCGGCTCCGTTCCATATCATCAATCTATAATACATAACCGCCCTGTTTAAAGTGTGTATAAGTACATAAAGGAAATTCAAAGGAGCGAGATATTTTATTTTGTTCATTTTATCAGTTTGCCAGCCTGAATAACAGAGATTCTTTTGAAAGCAGATACGTACAAAGCGTAATCATAGACGTATAACGTTCCAGCTCTTTAAAAGAGGTGCTATATAAAGGGAATACGATCTAGTACAAAACACTACGACAACACAAATAGGAATTTTGGATTATTTCAGAGCGTCTGTTCGCTGTGCAGCGATAACAGACTGCCTGTCACAACAGCTCTACATAGAACGCATTTAGCAGCGTGAAATGTATTGTAAGACATCTCACAGATACAGCCGGAACGAAAATTTCTCTCGCAGAATTATAAATATAGACCAATTATATTAAGCTCCTGTTGAAGTCTGAAGACAAAAGGCGTGGAAGTATTGTGCATAAAACAGAAGGCAGCAGTTAGCGCTCTTAGCTTGAGGGCCTGCAGTGTTACTGACGTCCTTTACACTGTGATATTACAAGCATAGGATAAGGCAATAAAATGAACAGAAAGAGATGGAGAAAAACAGAAAGAAAAGGAAGAATAAAAGATGCGGATATAAAGGCCAATAGATTTAAGGTAAAAGTAAAGTTCACCCTAGAACAGACCATTAAGGCCCAGAGGGGGAGTAGAGGTATAGCTCTACTCTTTCTTTAACCTCGGCGTTAGATGGGGTGGGTTGTTTACTCCACGCTCCGGCCGCTTTACCCCCGGCAATGACCCGGTACCCATTGTACAGGAGGCTGGGTAGGCCCCAGGGCCGGTATGGACGGGTGCTGAAAATCTCGCCACCACCGGGATTCGATTCCCAGACCGTCCAGCTCGTAGCCAGTCGCTGTACCGACTGAGCTATCGCGGTCCCCAATAAATTTTAACGCGGATAAAATCTGTACTTATGTAAAGTGTTTTAAGTAAATATTAATAAACGAGCTAAATATTAATAAGCCTAACAATCATAACAAATCTGTAGGTTTGCCCATGTCCTGGTCATATCGAGCGTCGTGCTAACACCATCTGGTCATATCGAGCGTCGTGCTAACACCATCTGGTCATATCGAGCGTCGTGCTAACACCATCTGGTCATATCGAGCGTAGTGCTAACACCATCTGTTCATATCGAGCGTCGTGCTAACACCATCTGTTCATATCGAGCGTCGTGCTAACACCATCTGGTCATTTCGAGCGTCGTGCTAACACCATCTGGTCATATCGAGCGTCGTGCTAACACCATCTGTTCATATCGAGCGTCGTGCTAACACCATCTGGTCTTATCCAGCGTCGTGCTAACACCATCTGGTCATATCCAGCGTCGTGCTAACACCATCTGTTCATATCGAGCGTCGTGCTAACACCATCTGGTCATATCCAGCGTCGTGCTAACCCCTTCGGAAACAAAGGTTTAATGGCACTGACTACACACAATGGGGCAGACAGCCAAGTTGGCGCGATCTGATCGCTGTACGGAACGCGGTTCAAAAAAGAAATCATGTAGCAACAGGCAGCGGCAGTCAGGGATGAAAAACATTCTGTAAAGAAGCACAAATTTCGAAGCGTGGCACTAAGCTATTGGACACCCCAGACTCCTTATCTGTTCTGCATTTCTCCTTCTAAACAGAGGACTCATGTACAATATTATGTTTATTTAAAGATGTTATTTCAAATACACAAACCGAACATAGCAGTTAAGTGGTTAGCATGCTCGCTTCGTATTCGCGAGGTCCTGGGTTAAAATCGCGGGAAAACACTTATGTTATTTTGAGTGACGTTCGCGTATTTACAATTACGGTATTTTGGAATGTGATCCAGTGTTGGTGAATAGGTATCAAGACTAAGACAAACCCGCTAACTCCATATTAAGGGCACAATCACAAGTCACATTCACCCTGAAGAAGGAGGCAGCAGAATCCTTAAAATATCTGGTACCTAAGTACAAACCTACACGGCGTCAGAACCCAGTAGATCGTAAGCTGGATATTCATCGCTATAAAAACCTCAAATATCAGATTATGTTTTAGTGGTTTTCCTCAGTTACCACGACAGTACTTCACATTAGCTTCTGTTTCCTCGTCCCACATCCATGCCAATTTATTACATAATGAAGAGCCTATCTTTAAATTCTATGCAGTTTCAACTACCTACAAAATAAATAAATTAATAACATCAAAATAAGCAAGAAGGCCCAAGCTAAATTCAAGGGTAGAACATGTGGGACATGTTATGGAAAAAGCGGCACTGAGATAAGTTTCTGAGTACTTCGAATTTAACCTGCCTATGTTCCGTATTTATATTCCTTCATTTACCATTGATGCTACATAGTATAGATATAGAAAGTGTCGTTAAACAAACCACAAAGATACAAAACAGATGTTGCTTAACTCCTCAAAAAATATTATTTGAGTTATCACATCAAACAGGGAAAGATAAGCGGGGCATGTAGCACGTATGACGTAGTAAAGAAATGCATACTGAGTTTAAATAGGTAAACCTAAAACAAAGAGATAAATTGGAAGACGTAGATGTAGAGGGGAGGAAAACATTAAAATTTTTCTTAATGAAATAGGATAGGAGGGAGTGGATTGGATTCGTCTGGCTCAGGATAGGGAAAAGTGGCGAGTTCTTGTAAACACGGTAATGAATTTGTGGGCTCCATAAGACGCGGGGACTTTCTTGACTAGCTGAGGAACTATTAGCTTCTAAGGAAATGCTCTGCGCTGTGGAGTTAGTTAGGATTCTGAATATGAATTGGTAGGCAGATTAACTGCGGCCTATTTAAGACCACAAAATTCATCTGGAATTATTTAACGACTCTTAAGGATTGATGCTTATCGGTAGCGGAATATTTTAATATAGACATATCTCCAATTCCGGTGGGGGAGCTGAGAAGAATCACGAAAACCTTAGCTGAACTTCTGGCTGCAAATCGAAGAGGCGGACTTCATAATACAATGCAGGACCCCCGATGTGGGAACATTAACTGGCTCAGAATAAGGAGCACTAAGTGAATTTTGTGCTAACTGCCATTAACATCCCGCTCCCACGAGAACACAACGTGTTAAACAACTATTCCGCCTAAAACTTTGCTACATTACGACAAAAGACAATGCGCCGTGCTACCGCGGCAACTTCTCCGGCACTTCTGTTATGTGCGTAGTATCATCAATACTTACAGGCGCATCACATAAAATCGCTCAAAGCGTTCTCCAACACTGGATTAACCCTCTACAGGGAAATTAATCAGATTATATATAAACCTTCAGTCCGTACCGCGCAGTAAACACACTCCGTCTCGGTTATACAAACCAGTCAGTTAATGTTGTACAGTGAAATAATCGCTGTTTGTTCTGAGATCCACACAAAACACATAAATACAGTCCGTACCGCGCAGTAAACACACTCCGTCTCAGTTACACAAACCAGTCAGTTAATGCTGTATAGTGAAATAATCGCTTTTTGTTCTGAGATCCACACAAAACACATAAATACAGTCCGTACCGCGCAGTAAACACACTCCGTCTCAGTTACACAAACCAGTCAGTTAATGCTGTATAGTGAAATAATCGCTGTTTGTTCTGAGATCCACACAAAACACATAAATATACTGTGTGGGCAGAACGTAGAATTGTTGAATGTTAAACCTGGTGATACATATAGTTTACCACTGGGCTTTAAAGAGTGACACCGTGCCACTGCAGAAACTTTTGCAAGGTCAGTGTGAAGTGTGTGGTGTGACGAGAGCCTACTGGGGAAAGCAAAAAGTTGAAGATTCAGCTCTTGTAAATGTTACGTCTTGTCGACTGATAAATACACACCGACGTTTCGGGAAAGCGTGCTTTTCCATCTTCAAGGTCTAGTACCCCATATTATTCTTGGACAAATGTGTTTGCTGCTTTTTGTATATTTCAATATTCATGTATTACTACATACACATGTATTACTATATATATATATATATATATATATATATATATATATATAAGTACAGTTACTGTAACCCAGGCAATAGAACTCTTATATGAGTTTCTCACAACGATAAAGACCCACACTGTCTTCTGAGTTACGACACCGTGCAGTCTGGTAAATGGGACCCTATGTATCAGAGGAACATACTTCCTCCAATGACCATGAAGACAGAGGCAGTATATTCCTTTGAAACATTGTGAACCCACGCTTTCCAAACTACATGTTACCTAGTTATAGATTATTTTTACCTGTTGGGCAACTACGTGTTCAGTATTACCCATGTTCAGTGCAGTAAACTAATTCGCAATATTTACCCCAACAACAGCAAAACAAAAAATTGTTCTACAGTTGTTGGAATAAATATTGCGAATTAGTTTACTGCAAGGAACATGGACAATATTAAATTTACAAGGTATCATAACCCATAAGGCACCATTTCTTACATTTGTTTACCTGATCAACCCGAAGGCCACATAGGGCCATATCGGGTATGAGGATGCACACCCCTGACACAGAGTAGACGTATCTCAATATTTCTTCATCCCTTATCAACAAACTGCTCTCCATTACTTGGATAAAGAAAGGTATATGAGGTCACTGAAAGCAGTTTCACTGTCCTCCCACGAAAGCTGAACAGACGTTCTGATAAAATAGGGTAATGTTACCCTTGGGACATGTTCTGAACAAAACAAGTACTCCGTGTACCCAGAAGGTAACGATGTCCATTGTATTGTATCTATTCAAGATTACATAGCGTGAGTGTAGATCCGCTTTCAAGAGATGTACAACAAATTATTCCATATTCGACGAAGCGAGAGGAAACTTCAGAATGCTACTGTGTTCCCTTTCGGCATGACCACAGTAAACAGCTGCAGAAACTGGCCTTTTAGCTTCGCCATCTCTGTACGTCTGTCCGTTTATAACAACTATGGATAAACTGAGGTTTATGCATCCCGTTGTGAATTTATAGAAAAAAGGTAAAGAACACACAACTCGGCCTTTTATAATTAAATGTAAATTTTTACTACATGTTTCGGACCTATTTTCGGCCATCATTAGGTACGACATTTAAAATGTTTTGAGGAAGAATACTATTCTACATCAATATATGGACCGGGATGGCTCAGTCGGTAAAGCGACTCGCCACGGGCTGGACGGTCCGGGGATCGAATCCAAGCGTCCTGTGCGATAGGTATCGGGTCTCTTTCCCGGGGGTAAAGCGGCCGGGGCGTGGCATTGACCACCAACCCTCACCTAGCGTCAAGGTTAAAGAAAGAGTAGAGCTATACCTCTACTTCCTCTCTGAGCCTTCATGACCTGTTCTAGGGCGAAATTTACCTTTCACATTTTACGTAATATATAGGCCTAATACAACTTTATCGCATGTTCGAGAGGGTGTTGATTACTTTATTTAAAGACGCTTTATCAATTTCCTGTTTCACAACATGAAATAAACTAATGATTTAAACCTGCTAATTTAAGTCACCTGTTGCCACACCATCCCCCAGCACTGCTCTGTCTGTTAACAGAGCGACACTACATCAGTGACAAGCACAAAGGCTCGTGAGATAATGACAGCAAAGCTTGTCGCTCCAACGGACAGCATTCAGCAGTAATCAGCTGCTGATTTCACATCGTCATCCACAAAAGGCTAAGGTAACCCACGTGTCCAAGTACCACTTCATGTGTATGAGAGGAGAGGGGGGGCATCGAGGTAAGTTCCACATACTCTCAGCTTCGCAAAAGGATAAGAGTGTCCACCTTTCGGCTAGACTTATCGTATATACTGACCTTTCGTAGCACAAACTTGTTTAAATAATATTTTAAACGTAGGTCCTTAACTCTCAGAAAACACATCACACGCCTTTACAAAGATCAATCGGTTAATGTGAAAGTTTACTATAATAACGGAAGGAAACACATAAATACACTGTGTTGATTCCCAGCTCTTGAAAACACAATGTTTCCTTTTTACAAAGTTAAGTCTGTTAATGTTTGAGGAAACAAGCAGTATATACTTTGAAAATCAAAATAAAAACGGAAATGAATTTATGGAAGAAATCTGCGCTCTTCTGGGACATTACGCAGCGTCGAGTGGTAATTATTTACCGACGTTTCGGGACATCGCATCGGCTCCATCTTCAAGGGTCAAGAAGTCACGGATTTCTTGACCGTTCAAGATGGGACCGATACGTTGTACCGAAACGTCGGTAATGGATTACCACTCGACGCTGCGTAATATCTCAGAAGAGCGCAAATTTCATCAACGTCGCGGCGGAAGCCTGAAATTAATGGACGACGTTTCGTGTTATGTAAGAGCACTGTAAGAATTAAAGAGTATTGGAAGGAAATTATGTGCTATAAGATGTTGATATTGGAGCTGATTCTACTTGACGTACAGAATGCCAGTGGCATACAATCTGGAATAAAGGCATCTGTTCTGTGAACATTCAAACATTCACGTTACAAACCGTTTGACGAAAGCAGCCTTCACGATGTTTGTACAACTGGACGCGGTTTGATTCTTGCAGACACCTCGAACATGTCTGTAACAGATGCAGTGTTTGCACATACCTTTTGGAAGCATGTTGGTAACTTTATGTACCCTCCTACTTTAACGCCTAAAAAACTTCAAATTTTCCTACACACTTCATATATATATATGTTCTGTATAATTCTCACAATATACAGGGTATACACAAAAGAATGGTGCGGTTATCATTAGTATTCACATTTAAACAGCACCATTCTTTTGTGTATGCCCTGTATAGCGATTGTTTCGCTAAATATTAGTAAATGATTCGTCTTTCTAATGGAATTACACTGTGTTCACTCTGAGGTAGTAAACGAATTCCAATATATCATTCAAATGACTTTCAAGCTTCAAAAAGTCAAATAAAATCAGAAATAATTTAATAGAAGGAGTCAGTGTGCCACTGAATTAATAATTTACACGCATAATTTTAAAATAGTCCATTCCGTGCATTTTTAGATCAATGTATTCAATTTATTGTACCAATAAAACGCACAATATTGGTTACATATGTTTGTCATCACTTATAGCTTATCACTGGCAGTTGGTTTTAAATCTGGCATATTGTGCTCCCTGAAGTTGGTACGTTTGTACCGAAACATGTCGCAGCTACGTGTTTAACACTCATATGTAACTAATAATGTGCATTTCGTTGGTACAATAAAGTGAATATATAAATTTACTCAGAGTTAGTAGCTATAACAAAGACATGCAGCATCCTTCATGTTTAAATCAGAATTTCAGTAATACATTTAACGAAAGGGCAGGCAAGCAGTGTGTTGTTTGCTGTCCGTACTGAGTGGCACTGGTTGGGCAGGACATGCAGCAAGAAAGCGAGTGATGAGTTGACATATGAGGGGAAAAATATAAATTGAGGGATGTGAGACAATAGGCTACTGAGAGAGGTATTTGGGCTTTAGGGGAGATGTAGTAAAAGGAGGCTGGAGTAAAGTACAGTAAAGAGCTTCATGAGTTACAATCATCGCCAAATAAGAAGAATAAGAGGGGCGGAGCATGTGGCTTGCATGGAGAAGATTACGCTTATAATTTGTGGTGGGAAAAATTGAAGGAAGGAGACAGCTTGGAAGACCTAGGTGTAGATGGGAGGATAGTATGAAAATAGATCTTACAGCAGTAGGATGGTAAGGCATGGATTGGATTTATCTGGCTCATAACAGTATAATGGCGGGTTCTTGTGAATACGGTAATAAAAGTTCGGACTCCATAAAATGTGGGGAATTTTTGAGAGAGTAACTAATTATTTCTCAAGAATTACTCTTCTCCGTGGAATTATTTAATTAGTTAGCTCACACAGAAACGTCTATCCACTTCCCATATGTCCACATCTCTCTATGTGTCCATATATAAACCTATCCACTCACGCACCCAACACATCTCTCTGTTTGTCCATCTATAAACCTATCCAATCACGCACCCAACATATCTCCCTGTGTGACCATCCATAAACCTATCCACTCACGCACCCAACACATCTCTCTGTGTTTCCATATATAAACCTAACCACTCACTCACCCAACACATCTCCCTGTGTGTCCATCTGTAAACCTATCCAATCACGCACCCAACACATCTCCCTGTGTGTCCATCTGTAAACCTATCCAATCACGCACCCAACACATCTCCCTGTGTGTCCATCTATAAACCTATCCATTCACGCACCCAACACATCTCTCTGTTTGTCCATCTATATAACCTATCCAATCACGCACCCAACACATCTCCCTGTGTGTCCATCTATAAACCTATCCATTCACGCACCCAACACATCTCTCTGTTTGTCCATCTATAAACCTATCCAATCACGCACCCAACACATCTCCCTGTGTGTCCATCTGTAAACCTATCCAATCACGCACCCAACACATCTCCCTGTGTGTCCATCTATAAACCTATCCACTCACGCACCCAACACATCTATCTGTGTGTCCATCTATAAACCTATCCACTCACGCACCCAACACATCGATCTGTGTGTCCATCTATAAACCTATCCACTCACGCACCCAACACATCTATCTGTGTGTCCATCTATAAACCTATCCATTCACGCACCCAACATATCTCCCTGTGTGACCATCCATAAACCTATCCACTCACGCACCCAACACATCTCTCTGTGTTTCCATATATAAACCTAACCACTCACTCACCCAACACATCTCCCTGTGTGTCCATCTGTAAACCTATCCAATCACGCACCCAACACATCTCCCTGTGTGTCCATCTATAAACCTATCCATTCACGCACCCAACACATCTCTCTGTTTGTCCATCTATAAACCTATCCACTCACGCACCCAACACATCTATCTGTGTGTCCATCTATAAACCTATCCAATCACGCACCCAACATATCTCCCTGTGTGTCCATCTGTAAACCTATCCAATCACGCACCCAACACATCTCCCTGTGTGTCCATCTGTAAACCTATCCAATCACGCACCCAACACATCTCCCTGTGTGTCCATCTATAAACCTATCCATTCACGCACCCAACACATCTCTCTGTTTGTCCATCTATAAACCTATCCACTCACGCACCCAACACATCTATCTGTGTGTCCATCTATAAACCTAACCACTCACTCACCCAACACATCTCCCTGTGTGTCCATCTGTAAACCTATCCAATCACGCACCCAACACATCTCCCTGTGTGTCCATCTGTAAACCTATCCAATCACGCACCCAACACATCTCCCTGTGTGTCCATCTATAAACCTATCCACTCACGCACCCAACACATCTATCTGTGTGTCCATCTATAAACCTATCCACTCACGCACCCAACACATCGATCTGTGTGTCCATCTATAAACCTATCCACTCACGCACCCAACACATCTATCTGTGTGTCCATCTATAAACCTATCCATTCACGCACCCAACATATCTCCCTGTGTGACCATCCATAAACCTATCCACTCACGCACCCAACACATCTCTCTGTGTTTCCATATATAAACCTAACCACTCACTCACCCAACACATCTCCCTGTGTGTCCATCTGTAAACCTATCCAATCACGCACCCAACACATCTCCCTGTGTGTCCATCTATAAACCTATCCATTCACGCACCCAACACATCTCTCTGTTTGTCCATCTATAAACCTATCCAATCACGCACCCAACATATCTCCCTGTGTGACCATCCATAAACCTAACCATTCACTCACCCAACACATCTCCCTGTGTGTCCATCTGTAAACCTATCCACTCACGCACCCAACACATCTATCTGTGTGTCCATCTATAAACCTATCCACTCACGCACCCAACACATCGATCTGTGTGTCCATCTATAAACCTATCCACTCACGCACCCAACACATCTATCTGTGTGTCCATCTATAAACCTATCCATTCACGCACCCAACACCATCTATCTGTGTGTCCATCTATTATAAACCTATCCACTCACGCACCCAACACATCTCCCTGTGTGTCCATCTATAAACCTATCCACTCACGCACCCAACACATCTATCTGTGTGTCCATCTATAAACCTATCCACTCACGCACCCAACACATCGATCTGTGTGTCCATCTATAAACCTATCCACTCACGCACCCAAAACATCTATCTGTGTGTCCATCTATAAACCTATCCATTCACGCACCCAACACCATCTATCTGTGTGTCCATCTATTATAAACCTATCCACTCACGCACCCAACACATCTATCTGTGTGTCCATCTATAAACCTATCCACTCACGCACCCAACACATCTCTCTGTGTTTCCATATATAAACCTAACCACTCACGCACCCAACACATCTCCCTGTGTGTCCATCTGTAAACCTATCCAATCACGCACCCAACACATCTCCCTGTGTGTCCATCTATAAAACCTAGCCACTCACGCACCCAACACATCTATCTGTGTGTCCATCTATAAACCTATCCACTCACGCACCCAACACATCTCTCTGTCTGTCCATCTATAAACCTGTCCACTCACGCATCCAACACATCTCTCTGTGTGTCTATCTGTAAACCTATCCACTCACGCACCCAACTTCGTGATTTACGCAGGATAGCTTTTGCTTTCTGGATAGTAGAATGCAGGAGGATGCTACGTATTGTGGAAGTAGCAATGCATAGGGAGACATGTCATGCACACAGAACTTTGGCAGACAAACACCTTACGAAACTGACACTTCGAAGATCGAAAGTAGGTGCGAAGGTAGAATTCGGCTAGTGCTGAAAGTGACCAATTTAGGATGGGAGGTGTACAGAACTGGCTAAGAATCGTATCTAAAGGTTTGCTGTTAGCGTTGTTAAAGTATCGGGTTCCGCTTTTAGGTAGGCAGATAAGTGACGACACACACAAAGAAACGAAGGCACACATCCATTACTTAACCGAAGTATGAAACAGAAGAAGCATAAATTATTTAAGTTTAAGTTAAACCAACCAATGCACAATATTTATTAACAAAGTAACGTATATTTGTAACAACTACATACGTTTCGGCAATTATTTACTCTTATCGTTTAATTTTATATCTATAGGCATCTATTCATTTTAATATTATGAGCGGTATATGTACTTCCATTATAATGCGAAATTTATGTGTATCTGGATGCCATAGATATTTGTGATTCCTTGATGAACGTCCCCTGAGGATGGCAACTTTGATTGTCGAAACGTATGTAGGGGTTACAAATATACGTTACGTTGTTAATAATTATTGTGCATTAGTTGGTTTAACTTAAACTTAAGACAGAATGCACGGTACATATAATATAAAAAATAAATTAGTTTGTTGCATTTACAGCTTCAGAAATTCCAATGAAATAGCAGTTTCTTTGTGAAGCTGTCGTAGAAAGTTGGCTGAATTTCATAACAGATAAGATTTATATAGCTTAAAACATTCACTTTCGAAATATGGATAACAGACGCCAACTTGATATACTCCGAGACAAAAGAAAATAACCAGACAGTCCATTCAACGAAGTGACTGATCGAGCAGTCCTGCCGGGACTATTAATAATGCCTTGCTTAAAGGACACTAAGCAGTGTTCAGGCTTACAAGAGGAACTTATCTGCGTCTGCGCAGTTCAGGATAAGTGATGCATGTATATCTTGTTCTAGCCTGGCGTATTTGTGGCCGGGTTTTAGATAATGGCAGTTTTGTGAATGTGTCTATCATGGGATATCATCACTGTTATCATCTATACCGGTTACAAAAATTAAATCAATATCTGCCCAAATACAACTAAATTATATTTATTATATAGAACTACATGTTTCGACCTATTTCAGGTCATCCTCAGGTTCACAGTTGGTCTTTAAGACATACTGAGGAAGAAATATACATCATGTATGTTTCTCCCTCAATATGTTTTAAAGACCAATTTTGAACCTGAGGATGACATAAAATAGGTCGAAACATGTAGTTCTATATAACAAATATAATTTAGTTGTGTTTGGACAGATACTGATTTAATTTTTATACTATTAATAACACAACGGAATGACGTTTGTTAAAAATGCACCGGTTAAATTTATAATTGTTAAGATTTTCTCTTAAAACTTTTCTAATGTAATTTTATGAATATTACAAGGAGTTGTAAAAAAAAGGGCCTAATTTATTTCGTCATGTCTGTCTGTCTGTCCGCATAAAATGATTCGACGACCGCCGAGCGGATTGTCATGAAATTTTGTATTGTTCAGTTTCACTGTTGCCGATCCCAGTGGTCGCGCGGTCTAAGGTGTGGATCTGCTGCCGCTCGCTTGCTGGGATTGCGGGTTCGAATCCCACCGTGGGCATGGATGTCTGTCTCTTGTGAATGTTGTGTCTTGTCAGGTAGAGGTCTCTGCGACGTGCCGATCACTCGTCCAGAGGAGTCCTACCGAGTGTGGTGTGTCTCTGAGTGTGATCAAGTGCAACTATAACCCTCCACACGTATAGTGAGTAGGTAGAAAAAGTCAGACTAAGAAAGAAAGAGTTTTAATGTACAAAAATTTGTTGATATATAAAAATTCTTGTTAAAATCGGCCACCAGTAGATTCAGGTCTAATACTCCGTATCATTTACTGTACACGTTTAAAAAGTGATTAAATTTAGACTAAGATACGCAGCACGAACAGGGAAAAAGCAGGATGTAAGAGGAAGCGATGTAAGTTTATGCATGTTGATATATATTACATCACGTCTTTGACACAGACACAATACAGGTAGGATTATTATACTGTTAATAGCCTCACATATTTACAGCTAAGCACCTTCATAGCGGCAAACCACAAATGTGTACATTTCTAATATCATCTTCCATACAAACTCAAGGTTATACAAACATACAGAAAAATACACACATTTCTAATGTTTCCTTTAATTCACATATATTTTTGGTTAATCTGAGATCTATGACAGCTTATCCCGCCAACACAAACACTTAGCACTGTCATTTCATATTTAAACTTTTAACTGTGACACTTGTAGCTGCTACAGATGTGTTGATAAACATTAATTATTTCTGTGATATAGGGTAAATAGAATAGTTTGTTACAATACCCCGAAGATGGGGCTTCAAGTTCCTCCGAAACGTCGGTAACTTTTACCAATCGAAAATGCATCATATCCGCAGAAGACATGAATCTCCAGGAATATCCTCCCTGCGAATTAAAGGTGTAGCATTCGTATGCTTTTATCAGTTTCAAATAATACAGGGAGTTTCTTTACCGCGAAACTGAGTACCGCAGAGTGGGCAATGTCATCCGTCGCTATGCAGCAAAAAAATTACAAGCGGGTCTGTAGGTTGTATGAGGTGGTTCCGCTTTAAGATGCACATCCTGTACATAATATTTATTACCACCTATACAACTGATTCCTTCCGAACTTTCTTATGATAATTCAATGTGAAAATACGTAGATATATTGGGTTAAATAAGAGCTTCTTCAATAGCTGCAATTACACTGCTTTTAATGATTGACTCATTAGTGGATATTAATGTGTTGTGAGTGCCAACATTTACCAGCAATAAAAGTCTTTCATGTTCAAAGTCAGGTTTATCCTCTATTGGCCAAACGGGACGTCCATGTCCCGTTAAATGTAAAGCTTTATGGACGAAAGGGACAAAGCTGTCACACTCAGGTGCAGGGATGGGCATTTAAAATGAAAGTAACTCCGGCCGTCAGCAGCTACATTGGGGTTTAAAGGCCGGAAGGGAAAGGTTAGGATAAGGGCAGCAAGTTACTCCAAAACGTCGATAACTACCTACCAGACTAGACGGTGTGATGAAACAGGAGACCACAGTACGGTTTAAATTCAGACAAATATCACGTAAGTCACTCTGCATACATTTCTGATCACTATTCTTTCTCTATATGAGATCTGAACATCTTACGACGGTGTTATGAATATGATCTTCTGGCACGTGACGAAGTGCAGTTTGGTACCTAGCATGGTGCCATATCCCAGAAGACAATTTCTATTTAAGCTGACAAATAGGGCAGCGCGAAAGTCATTTGACACAAAAAGCAACATATTAATTGCAATTTACTGACATTTATTGACTATTTGAAGTGTTTAAAGTCTCTTTCTTCTAAACTGGAACATTGTGTAATTGTCTCCAAAACGCTTACACATACTGTCTCACAAATCTGCCTATTATTCTATATAGGTCTATCTTGTTAGGCATGTCAAGTGCCTTCTGCGTCACCCTCTATATGACTTGTTCAATCGTCTCGTTTGGAGCTAAGAACGCAATGTTTCGGAAGTCGGTCCTGTTTCCGTCATCAGGTAAAAAAAACAGGAATGAAACCAGTTCTTTTCGGTCCGTGAGACTGAGCCAATATTTTTCTTCCGTCGCCTTCGGACTACTGTTTGTGCGACATAGCGTGGGATGTTGACCTTGACGCCAGTTCCGGAAGTGACGAAGGTTGAGGCGGCGCAAGTCGCATCTGTCTGTCGCTTAGATATTTATAGACTTGCATTCCTCAAGTATTTCTGCGACTGATTGATTGGGAACCCAGTGGGATCAGTCTCAAGAAGGGCTCGACTGATGAGGACGCCGGTAGGTGGCAGACTGGTGCATGAAACTGCACTGAGTCGAAGTTAACTTACACTAAGTCCTCGTTCTAACGTCGGTGTTACGTTCCTAAAAACAGCAACGTAGCATGAAACTGCACTGAGTCGAAGTTAACTTACACTAAGTCCTCGTTCTAACGTCGGTGTTACTTTCCTAAAAACAGCAACGTAGCATGAAACTGCACTGAGTCGAAGTTAACTTACACTAAGTCCTCGTTCTAACGTCGGTGTTACGTTCCTAAAATCAGCAACGTAGCATGAAACTGCACTGAGTCGAAGTTAACTTACACTAAGTCCTCGTTCTAACGTCGGTGTTACGTTCCTAAAAACAGCAACGTAGCATAAAACTGCACTGAGTCGAAGTTAACTTACACTAAGTTCTCGTTCTAACGTCGGTGTTACGTTCCTAAAAACAGCAACGTAGCATGAAACAACCTAGAACGAAGAATTTTTACCATATTAATGAATTAATTTAAGTGCCTGTCCGTCTGGTCTAAGTAGATCTCGCCATCCGCCAGGGAAAGCAACGTTAATCAGATACTGGACAACGTTCGTCGAATTTTAAATGATCCATAACCGTGCATTGAGCTATTCGATACGATACCAAAACCAACAATTCACATAAGTGTATGAAAGTATGTTATACACACCGTATACCTGCTACATGTGTGTACTTGTATTTACTGTATGTATTTTGTTTTGTATGTGTATGGGTGTTTTTGTAAGGTGTGGATGTTTTTGTAAGGTGTGGATGTTTTTGTAAGGTGTGGATGCTTTTTTAAGGTGTGGATGCTTTTTTAAGGTGTGGATGCTATTGTAAGGTGTGGATGTTTTTGTAATGTGTGTAAGGTGTTCTAATGTGTGTATTTGTATTTACTGTATGTATTTTGTTTTGTAATTGTGTATAGTTTGTTTTGTATTGTTATTTTTATGTATATTATATGTCCATTTGTATTGTGTGTACTAGTGTAAGGACTACTGCCACCGGGTGAAAACATTTGTATTGTGTGTACTAGTGTAAGGACTACTGCCACCGGGTGAAAATATTTGTATTGTGTGTACTAGTGTAAGGACTACTGCCACCGGGTGAAAACATTTGTATTGTGTGTACTAGTGTAAGGACTACTGCCACCGGGTGAAAAACATTTGTATTGTGTGTACTAGTGTAAGGACTACTACCACCGGGTGAAAACATTTGTATTGTGTGTACTAGTGTAAGGACTACTGCCACCGGGTGAAAACATTTGTTATTGTGTGTACTAGTGTAAGGACTACTGCCACCGAGTGAAAACATTTGTATTGTGTGTACTAGTGTAAGGACTACTGCCACCGGGTGAAAACATTTGTATTGTGTGTACTAGTGTAAGGACTACTGCCACCGGGTGAAAACATTTGTATTGTGTGTACTAGTGTAAGGACTACTGCCACCGGGTGAAAACATTTGTATTGTGTGTCTAGTGTAAGGACTACTGCCACCGGGTGAAAACATTTGTATTGTGTGTACTAGTGTAAGGACTACTGCCACCGGGTGAAAACATTTGTATTGTGTGTACTAGTGTAAGGACTACTGCCACCGGGTGAAAACATTTGTATTGTGTGTACTAGTGTAAGGACTACTGCCACCGGGTGAAAACATTTGTATTGTGTGTACTAGTGTAAGGACTACTGCCACCGGGTGAAAACATTTGTATTGTGTGTACTAGTGTAAGGACTACTGCCACCGGGTGAAAACATTTGTATTGTGTGTACTAGTGTAAGGACTACTGCCACCGGGTGAAAACATTTGTATTGTGTGTACTAGTGTAAGGACTACTGCCACCGGGTGAAAACATTTGTATTGTGTGTACTAGTGTAAGGACTACTGCCACCGGGTGAAAACATTTGTATTGTGTGTACTAGTGTAAGGACTACTGCCACCGGGTGAAAACATTTGTATTGTGTGTACTGTGTAAGGACTACTGCCACCGGGTGAAAAACCAATTGCAGTAAATAATAATAATAAATAATAATAATAATAATAATACATGTTTCGGCCACTCATGTGGCGATCCTCAGGGAGGTGCATTACAAAGTACATATATATATATATAGATCGAAATATTACAGAAGTTTTTGAACCAATCCACAGACATAAAATGTTAAATTTCAACAAATAGTATATGCTTTTAAATAAATATTAAAGATTAAAATACAGATAAAAACATTTGTGATTATTATGATAGGTAGCGAGAATTATGTTTGTAGTAAATCGCCATCCTCAAAGGAAAAATAAATGTGTGTGTAGGAGCTAATTTATAATATATTGGTAGATATATATTGTATGAAGTAATATAGAGATGAAACAGCTATCGCCTCCCTGAAGATGGCAACATAAATGTCCGAAACATGTAGGAGGTATAGGGTGTGTACAACATACTTTAACACATTCATGTGCATTTTTTTGGTTTTAATATCTTATCTAGATCATTGAATGTTTGGTCACTGAAATTTGTCATCGTTGAAGGGAAAACAACTTTGTTCGAAGAAGTGTTGGAGGAAGTCTGCCTAACTGAAAAATAAAATTCATCTAAGCAAGACTTCGATTTCAGCATCACAGAGAATGCAGTTTGTCCCCCATTACAAAGAATATGTTAACACTGTTCAGGGAAGTGGTACTTGTTTATTTTCATAGCTACATGAAACATAAATACACTGTGTGGCAAAATGTAGAGTTATTTAATCTTAAAACATGTGGGTACATATAGTTACCACTTGACTTTAAAGGATTAGAAATATTCGCCGGACCGGAATATCTCAGTCGGCGTAGCGACTCGCTACGGGCTGGACGGTCCGGGGATCGAATATCAGTGGGGGAAGAGGCGAGATTTTCCCCATCCGTCCAGATCGGCTCTGGGGACCACACAGCCTCCTGTGTAATGGGTACCGGGACTCTTTCCATGGGTTAAAGCGACCGGGGTGTGGAGTTTACCACCCACTTCCATCTAAATAGACATACCTCTACTCCCCCTCTGGGGCTCCATTGCAGATTATAGGGTGAACTTTACCTTTCACGTAATATTATACATATTCCGTGCAGTTATGTTACATATACGTTCCATATTATCACCAACCACTGCACAATAATTCCTTTTCACCCCTACATGTTTCGGCTACGATGGTTGGCTACGATGTTTAGCCGAAACAGATAGGAATGAAAATAAATTATTGTGCAGTGGTTGGTGATAATATAAGGCTCATATTTACCTTTGGCCTTTAGAAGTATTCGCCACTGAATCCAAAAGAGAAAAGTCAGATATTACAAAGCACGATGCACAGCTCTTCCTCCTCTAGTTAATTTCACCAATATGTTTATTTACTCTCTTTTATTATGTTTGTTTGTTAGTTTAGTTTAGCCCCGTGGGGGGGAAATGTCCAGTACTTATTGATTCGGAGGCTGGGTGAGTGTCAGAGTCAGCCCGGACGTTGTGGGAGATGTCTCTTGACTCTGCCGGGAGCTCAACTAAAATTTTCAGGCTTCTAGCCCAAAGTCTTGCCGTTACACGTATTTTGCTATCTAGGGCCCCCAATAGGGCCTCAAAAGTAATCTGTGTAGAGGTACTTTTTTGTTGGCACATTGGAAGTATTTTAATAAAGCTTATTGGTTCGGTTTAAGATTAATAATTATATTACTTAATCATTCAGGATCATTACCTTTTGTGCCTGAAGCAGTCTGCTTCCACAGCAACACCCTGTATAATATACATCAGCTGTTAAGGAATCTCGGTTCATAAGCCAACAGAATGTTGACAAACAACGCAGAGGCGCTATATTTAAAATAATTTTATTTTAGGACCGTGCCAGCAGATTTATTACTGTAGATATGCAGCATTGGTTACGCAGTCTTCTTGATGAATTAATTTTAAACGTTTCTTGCCGATGCGTCACGACATTTGCTGCTGGCAGATGCAGATAACCAATAATTTGCAACCACGTACCGTTATACTGTAGACGATAAAAAAAACTTACAAAACTCCATCCTAGTTTTTACACGTTTCCATTCTTTTAGTTTAAAAGGCGTAGGTGGATAGAGAAAAAAAAAATTTCAAATTAATGATGTAAACGGCCGTGCCATGGCTCAGGCGGTTAGTCGCCGGCCTCTCACCGCGGAGGCCCGGGTTCGATCCCGGGTCAGTCCATGTGAGATTTGTGGTGGACAAAGTGGCACTGAGACAGGTTTTTCTCCGAGTTGTCGGTTTTCCCCTGTCAACTTCATTCCACTGGTGCTCCATTACTTGTAAAACTTGGTAAAAAAACTGCTCATCTTCATCTTCATCACAGGGTTGCACAATAAGCCTTAAGGCTGCGGTGCGTCCGTAGGATCTGCTGCGGGGCCCTTCACCAAAAAAAAATGATGCAAACAGTTTCTACCAGATGTCATAAAAAGTAATTTCCCTATTGCATAAATTTACAATTTTACGTAAATATTAGTAATATTATCTACCTATTACAGCCTATTTTTCTAAACAACTTATTACTTAAATACAAATTCTGTGTAAACTAAATCTCTAGAATATAAAGTAGAAGTTTCGCAACGCCGCCATATTTGTCAAGTTTTAAACCACAAACAAAATTAAACGCATGCTGTATAGATATGTTTATGAAATATATCTGCAACATATTTCATGTAACTGACTCGAATATTACGTTACTTACCGACACCAAACTGAAAGCTAAAGAAGAGAATTTTCGCGGACGCCACGTTGGTGTATTACATTCAACAAAATATTACCTTAACAAAAGTTTAGGACCTAAAAGACAGTGGCACTAGTGTTGCTCCGTCAAGTTGTTACTATGGACAGGGAGCAGGAAGTATGGCATGACACTACCCTCCAGCAGTACGCTGTTCAGAGCAAGTTTAAATAAAACCAGTTCATTGGGTCAAAAGTTGAAATCTGTCGAGAAAATTCAAATTTCTTTAAAATCTGACAAGAATAACGCTACTTTACATGATGACGTATGTGCATTTATGATACCTCGCTCAGTTCTTCTTAGTATGAGAAATGTTTCAGACAAAAGTTGTAGAAAAATTGAAAACACACATTTTATGTTCAATAACTTTTTTTTCCGAAAATCGTGCCGTTTACAAGATAATGTGGAAAAATATGGTAGAGCCAGACAGGCCACAGATGACAATATAATACGGCGAATGTGCTTTGCATGCTGGGTAATTCACGCTGCAGAAACACACTCGGAATATGTAACACTTATTGCTTTCTCACGGCAAAAATAGTTACGCGAACGCGCCGTAATATTACGTTTATACGTACATTGACTGTCTTGTTTTAAGACAGAAGTCAGACTAACAATGTCAATATCACCCGATGCTCAAGCTGATAGTCACCCAGATGGTCAATAAACCCCTATTCAGAGGCGCAGCTAGGTACTTTTTGGCGCCAGGCACGAGTAATCACAATGGCCTCCCCTGACATAAATTATGAAATTTAAAAAAACCGTAATTATTTATTTATTACCTCTTTATTTTGTCCAACAATTTAAAATCTGTTGAGCGCAGAAAATAATTTTTTTTTTATTTCAAAATATTCATTCTGTCGCCCATTTTGCTGCCCCTTTAACTCTGGTGCCCGAGGGGGGGGGGGCCATCACTCACATCCCTCTAGCTAAGCCCCTGTCTGTCTTTCACCTAACATGAAAGCTCATTAACTTGTTCAGTGGCTGCAGCGTACCAACAGGTAACCGCATCCAACACACATCACACATTTAACCAAATTAACTAAACGCAGGGATGTCCTTTTTGAGAAGCTAACGATAATTCAGCTAGTCATGAACGTACCCACATTTCTTGAACCTAAAACTTCAGTAGGCATCCATAAAAGTCCGCCATTGGTCCATAACCTGCGAAAGTCACGCCCAGTCCACACCCTGTCACTGCATTTCTTTGGATTCATTTTAATCTCTATTGGCCAAACGGGCCGTCCGTGTCCCGTTAAATGTTAACTATTTACGAACGAAAGAGGAAACGATGTCCAACTCTTGTGCAGGGATGGGCATTTAAAATGAAAGTAACTCCGGCCATAAGCAGCTACATTAAGGTTTAACCCTTTGGCGTCCAAATTAAATTCCGGGCGAATTCTACATAAATCCGGATGTAAATCACAGGATTTATTTTAAATGCAAACTTTTATATAAAAAAAATAAGCAAAACTTAAGAAAAAGACCCACAAGGTCTGTTCACTTCAGGTTTTCCGGCCAATGCTGAGTACGAACTGCTCACATTTACCACGCATACTGCCCGGAGTAACTCCATCCATCCTGCGCTGACAGCGGAACGCGGTTGACGCGGCAAGTGGCATGCCCTTGTCACGTAAATGGTTGTGCGGTGAGGAACAGCTGTAGAGTTAGTGAGGTCTGGCGATGTACCAAAAAAGCGCAGCACCGCCCTGAACCTAATTTGCTACCCGCGACAAGTGGAGCTGGGGCGCCCGAACGGCTGCTGGCACCGTCTCCCGTCAGGGGATTAAACTGCACTAGACACCGACGCTTGGCCCCCAGCGCAACATAAAGAAGGTTGCTGCCTCTATCTTCAGTGTAGTCCAAATCTCTACCAATAAGCACGATGTACTAACCCAAAAGACAGCAACACCCTATATTTTATCGTCATGTGGTGAAGTCCAAGTCTGGAGTATTTGCAGAAAAGAAAATATTCTTGTCAAAGCTGGAAATCGAAACACTATTCCTCGGTTGTCCAGCCCGTAGCCTAGTCACTATACTGACTGAGCTACCCCGGCTCGCAATAAATGTTTCTAATGATAATTTGATATTTCAACAGTGTTTTGATTGTTATCTGAATCTTTGTGGCACCGTACAGTGATTGAGATTAGCTCGGTCTAAAGGACCCATCTGAGTAGGTGTCTCCCCTCCCTTCACCTGAAGACGGAAGAAGAACCAGCTTCCGAAACGTCGTAATTTTATATTTTTATATTATATCCGGACGATGGACAAAGTCCAGAAGAAAATTGGTTCTCAATGTTATACACCGTCGTCAGAAGCTCTTAGCATTTATTTGATTTTACGATCTTGTAACTTCCACCTGATGATGGCCGGCGTACGCGGCCGAAACATGTTGTAGGGAGAATAAACGGTGCATGTAAAAAGTGTTTACTCAGACAAAAATTGAAATAATCGCTTATATACACAGCGGGATAATGATTCCAAAAAATACGTCCTACTTATTTTTATGACCAAAAACCTCTCAAAATTCAGATCACGGAAAAAGCATAAAGAGAATTAGTCCTTTAAGTTACAGAGTTTACTGTATATTACGTATATTTTAATAATAAAAAGCCCACATTTTTCCCACACAGTGTATTTATGTGTTTCGTTTTGATTCTGACAATAAACAGCGATTATTTAGAAACACAACACTGACCGATGGGTCCACGTATGTAATGAAGAAGCAGCGTGTTTACTGCGAGGTACAGACTGAATCGTAGTTGTCAAAGAGTTCAGGTACAGTATCACACTAGGACGTTAAGGTAACAACAGACATCTAGACACAAAAACGTCGGCACTACACATTTTCTGCCGGAAAATCTTCCTAAGCCTTTTACGTAAACAGAAACGATTCGTGAACCACAGTTTGAAAAACTCCGCTCTAAACGCATTGCCGCTGAATCGAGAATCTCAAAAGGGATGTTAATAGAAGAGGTGCTTTGAAGCTGAAGGATGGGAAGTGGCTGCCATCTGCTGCTTCTAACGAGTTCTTGGAGACCTTAAAAGAATTCCTCAGATGAAATTCAGTTCCATGAGTGTCTATTGCATTAGGCGTTAGCTCGAGCATTCCAGTAGGAATTAGACGAGTCAGTAATCCGTGCGTTAATCTTTAAATACTTCCTCCAAAAAGCCACTAATGTGGCTTAGGAATTACGTCTATTTTGCCGATCCCCCATCCAAGGAATACTACTAAACATCAATTAGATTTATGACGTCAGAAATCTGGCTTCTAAAAGTAAAGATACAAGTGAAATTCACCCTCGACCAGGCCATGAAGGCCCAGAGGGGAAGCAGAGGTGTATATCTACTCTTTCTTTAACCTCGGCGCTGGATGGGGTGGGTGGTAAATGCCACGTTCCGGCCGCTTTACCCCTGGGAAAGTGAAACGGTAACCATTATGCCGGAGGCTGGGTGAGCCCCAGGGCCGGTCTGGACGGGTGAGGAAAATCTCGTCCCCACCGGGA